>JAHTLZ010003526.1:43481772-43495638 GCA_023846285.1 Phrynocephalus versicolor | reverse complement strand
TATATATTCAGTGAATGCATGACAGTCATGAACTCATGGCTGTGCTGAGATCCCCTGTGAGCAGAGGCTAAGGCCAAATGGCCCTGCAGTTCACTACTTTGCCTTGTAGGACATATAGACATTCCTGGTAGGTGCCATCCCCCCAGTCCCTATAGCAGTGCTGGCAAATCTATGGCACGGGTGCCAAAGGTGGCATGCAAGTTTGGCTCCTCACAGCCTCTTTCCATTCGGAGCTTGCCACTGTGCTCTGTGCAGAGAGCCAGGTGAAGGGAAGGCAGCAGCTTGTGGGCTTGTTCATAGATCCAGTTTATTCTCCAGCCACGCCACTCTGGGCATCCCAAAAGCAGCATGGCTGGAGAGTAAACTGGGGCTACAAAGGAGCTCACAAACTTCTGCCCCCCTTCACCCAGCTCACTTCATGGAGCCATTTCAGCGTTCTTGAAAGGGCACCATGAAGAGAGCCGAGCAAAGGGGAGGCAGTGGTTTGTGGGCTCCTTCATAGCCCCAGTTTACTCTCCAGCCATGTTGCTTTTGTGATGCCCAGAGGGGTGTGGCTGGAGAGTAAACGGGGACTATGAACAAGTCCCAGAAACCGTTGCCACTCTCTCCTGGCTTTCCCAATGGTGTAGCAGGGCAGAGAGGTGGATGGGGTGCTACTATTTGGGAAAGCAAGGATCGAAGAGCAGGTTTTTGAATTTCCCATGGATACAGCAAGGGTGCTGTGGCTGTGGAAAATTCAAAAGATGGCTCTTCCTTCTCTCTTTCCCAAACGGTAGCACCTGAAGCGCTTGTAACCCAGGGTACCACTGTATTCAGGTTAAATTTGCCGTATTGACACAGTGAAAAATAAGTGGATTATGAATCACAGTTTGGGCACTCAGTCTCTAAAAGGTTCACCATCACTGCCCTATAGCATGTTGCAGAAACAGCAGTAGGAAGACGCTAATGAAAGGAGTAGAGTGGAGAGGACAACTGGCAGATTTCCCATGAGGAGTTCTAATCCATGACAGTTTCCCCTTTCTTGAAATAAAAGCCTAATAGGTTAATCAAAGAAGTTGGTAGTTTTTCTACTCAGTAGCTTGAAAACAGATGACTACACAGAATGTTGCTGTATAATGCATTATTGATGGACTACAACTCTCGTTGGCTGGGATAAAAGTCCAGGAAATAAAAACTGTTCCACTCTCTGTTATTTATTGCTGGACTGGCCAAAACTCCTGAAAAACACTGATGAGCTTCATGCTATAATCACATATCAGCCATAATTCCCAACATTTGACCAATTTTTCATTCATCCTGATTGCCTGCCTCAGCCCATTACTGGTACACTTCTTCCCACCCCCAACAGCCAATAACTGCACACTCCCACTGCCTTTCTTAACACTCTCTTCCAGTTCTCAACTGTGTGCCCTCAGATACTGTCGGATATTCAAGACCCACAAACATGCCCAGCATGTCCAATGGTTCTGAGACTTGTAGACCACCAACATTTGGGGACTCAAAAGTAAAAATTAGTGTAGTTTCACAAAATATATTTCCATTAACTGAAACTCATGTGGAAACCTACAGAGAGGTGAAAATAGCAAAACTATATGTTTAGCAAGACCTAAAGAGAACCCTGCATTGAAGCCACTTAAATGAAACAGTGAACAAGAAGCTATTCATCTACTAATATACACTATATAATTATTGTCTGCTTACTTTTTGCCTGTTAATAGGTTCCAGTTTTAACAGTGTCAGTATATAATATTGCATCTCTTTCTATATATTTCCTTACTTTGAAACATTCGAATTCCATGGCAGATTTTGTTGGGTGGATTCTATTAAATGTTCTGTTGTGACCTGCACTCCTCATTTATGCAAGTAGATCAGTGTGAGATGTCTCATCCACCATCTAGTCAGGTTTCATGGGATCAGTTTCAGTTAGTAAGACCTGAAGATGTTGACATGGTACTTGCATGCGATATAGGCTACTATCTGTAGGGAGCCCATGTATAGGCTCTGAACCCCAAAATAAGAATCACTGAGGCAGCCATAAGCCCTGGACAAGCATGTCCAGGGAGCAGAGCAGGGAACCCAGTATGGATAAGCCAAGACGGAGCTGGGTGGAGGTCAGCCTCCAATAGGCCTGACTCAGGGGAAGAACAGATGGCAACCCAGATATCAGAATGATCAGGCGACATCTGATCTGTGACCAGCCTGAAGCTCCTTCCTCTCCCCATCAATGATTCCCCACTAGGAAGCATTTCCTCTTAGATAAGGGTTGCATACGTGAGAAGCCACAGGTTGGTCCAAGACCCTAACTCCCCCCCCCCACCAATTGAATGCATACTTGACCAAAGACCATCTTTCCTCTGTCTTCCTCTGTCCTGTTGTCAATACAGTACTTCTCTCTCCACCCCTTGTGTGGTTGTTTACTGTAACCAATATATGCCTTGGATCCCAGACAAAGGCAGAGACACTCACACGCACATAGAGATGCACGCCTGGGACCAAGAGATGATTGTACCTTAATCCTGTGTCCATGCGTAGTTAATAACGCTACAACTATCTTTATCTTAGATCCTCACCCATCATGGCTATTAAAATCTGCCAAGGATATTAAAGGAGAATGGATGTTACATGCTATCAGTGTCTTGCTTCAGGCAAGGAACTCTGATAAGTCCCATTAAGAAAATTAATTTGGCAATAGATGATTTGAACAACTAATAAATCCCTCTCAAAACTCTTGTACTTGGGCAAGTAAATCAAGACTCGGTAGTTGATCAGTTGTAGGTGTTATTAAAAGAAATGGATAATCTGGATCCATTTCAATCAGGGTTCAGCCACTGAGGGAGGTTGTTCAAGGATGTGGCATTCAATGTCACCAGTATGTTGATGGCACTCATATCTCTTGTTTACTGCTGCTGGTGGGGATGCTGTCTAGCTTCTTGAGCACTTCCTGACTTTGATAATGGATTGGACAGGAGCAAACGAATTGAGACTGAATCATGACAAGACAAAGATCCTGTTATCTGGTGACAGCCCAGCACAGTTGGGTTGCATTTTACCTGGTATGGACAGAGTTAAACTCCCCCTAAAAGACTAGGTTTGCAGTCTGGGAGTATTCTTGGATTTGACAATTTTGATGAAACAGCAAATTTCCACCATGACTGGGACCACCACCACTACCCCACTTATGTGGAATTACCAAATTGTGGCCGTTTCTGGATGGGAGATCTCTGAAAAGATTGATTATTGGTAATCGTGAAAATAGATTACAGTGGTACCTTGTATAAAGGAATTAATTCATTCCAAATGAAATTCTGTTAAAACAAATTTCCCATAGGAATGCATTGAAAATGGATTAATCCCTAATCACAACTATTTTCTGTTGTACAGATTCACCCCATAGGCAATTCTGTTAAGTGATTTCCCCCTATCTCCAGATTTTTTTCCTTTAAGCGGATTTTCTGTTAAACTGCTTGTTATACGAGGGTCCACTATACTGTAATGCTCTCTATTGGAGGCTGCCCTTGAAGACAGCTTCAGCGGATCCAGAATGCACCAGCAAGGTTAATTTCCAGGGCATTTTTAAAAAGCGAAGAAATAATTTGCTACTGTTACTACATGTTTCTATCATTAGCACAGAACAGTGGAATTTGTTTCTTATTCAGTATTCACCAATTGTATGAGGGGATTTGCCTACAATCATATTCACCAACAAACCACAATGTATATATAAATCAGTTATAATATGCAGCTTGGCAAACTGTCTGATGATAAACCATATGTCTGTCTTTACAGGTACAGCTGATGACAGTACAGTACTTAGATGTGAGATATATGCTGCTTTGAACTTTCTGATGAAAAAGTATGATATAAATAAAAATTCTCTCTCAATCATCATCATAGTAGCATTATAGTTACTAAGATCCAATTATTCCTTATAAAGTAATTATATAGGTTGTTCTGTACACCAGCTGCTGTCTGAATGGATTTCACCATACCAGCACAAGCCTTCTTTTTCACAGTAAGACTGGGATGAAAATAACCCAAACCACAAGGGAAAACACTTCACACACAAAAATTACCACATGCAATTGTCTTTTCATGGGAGTTTTTAAGAAATCAAATACTGTAGATCCCTAACAATGTCCACATGAATGTAGAAACATCTATACTGTCTATCAAAAAAAGGCCGACCAGCTCCTTATTGCTCCACTATGAAACTGCAAGCCCTTACATAAATCAGCTGGGTTTTTAAAAACTCATAATCTCACAGTTCACAAAGATTTGGTGTATTTTTTGCAGTTCTTCTCCTTTCTTCTAAAAAGAAAGGGTCAGTTATTCTAATCTGAAATTCAGTAAGGAACATACCTGTACAACCTGCTACCCAGGACCAAAGTTACAGTGCTGGATAGAGCCCAACAAGCTTCTCAAAAACGAAAGTCAGCCTGCAGTCATAAAGCTGCTTCCAGTTATTGCTGCATGAAGGTAACAATGATGAACTGAAGGCTTTTATTCCTGGTGAGCTCAAACAAGAAAGTTTCAGTTCATGATAAAAAGGACAAATGAATTTCCACACTCTCAGCAGAGTGTAAATGTCTCAGCTTTCATAAAGCTTAAAATGAATAACAAGGCAAGAACCTGATTAACTCTCTGGAAATCCTTACGTCTGTACTGCCCATTTATATTTCTGAATGTTATTACTAACTGCTGAACAAAATGTTTTGTTATTAGTACTTTTCTTATTCATTATTTTTCATTAAAAGCAATTTTGAAAAGCAAGGCTGGCTATGACACCAAAAGGGCATACGAAAATGCAAACACATGTCAAATCTTTATTATTAAACCAACAATCTCAATCATTCAGATCAAGGCAATTGCATGTTGCTGCATCCTATCCACCTCTTTAATAGCAGACTGCATAGCATGTTAGAGATAAGGCTTTCTGATCCAATTCTTTACATTGTGAAAAGATTTTCGGGTACAAATGTTTCCTGATGCTCATCCTATTAGAGCCTCCTTTTAAAAAGGGGTGCCAAAATCATAATATCTTGGGCCATTTTTTTTCTTATCAACAGTTATTAGAGCCCGTCAGTTCTACATTTATTGCTTAATGTAGTAACAATCTCCCTATATGGAAACTATTTGAAAAAGTTTTGAAGAAAGATTCTACATGAATTCCTGTGACATATGTATAGTAGTATGTCATTATATTTTTTTTGTTGTACGAAAAGATTTCAAGCCAGTGCCATCAGCTGCTGAAGATGTCTAGCTATTGCAGTTGACCCTGTCCATACAATAGTGGTAAACCATATAGTAACCGTTTACAGATGCAGCCACTTCTCCATAGAAGTTATAGTATGTAAAAATTAAACAACTGGCTGCAACTCCACACTACAATACATGATTATTGTACTGTATCAATCAAAGAAAACAACAACAACCTCATATTCATATGTTGTAACTGAGTGAAGATCAGAGTCGCTGTCCTTGGTTCTGAACTAACAGACATCAGTTATGCTTCCTACTTACCTAACTTCTGAACTGTTCAACATCTATGCAGCCCTTCCCCAATTTAATTTTGTATGAGCTATAGAACAAGACGTCATTGTTATGGGTACCTTTAATTTTATATCTTTTCACATTTACTTTAATTATATCTCCTGCCTGAAATGTGGAAGGCATTCTTAAGTCTAGTAATCCTTCCTTATTACATAAAACACCCACACCTGGTGTGATTGACGTATTCATGAATGTGATGAAGTCCATCTGGACCTCAATTTGTTAGTTGGATGAATCCTTTATTGCAAATAGGTAATATACATCCCCTTGCAAGAACTATTACTACATCTAGTGTATTATATGATGCATGTACCTTGAACTGTATCAGGGACAAAACTTTTAATATTATAGACAATAATTTTGTGTTTAACTTTTCCACTAACTGTATACTCACTTGTTGCCTCTCAAACCTCTTTCTATACTTAATTTTTATAATTTTAATTTATAACTTAATCTTAGGATAGAACACTTAATGTCAAAAAATGCACCATGCCCAAAATTAATATCTTCCTTTATAGAGCACAGGAAACGTAAGCCTACACGGATTCAACATTCAGGCTGTAAAGGATGCATCTAAAAATCTTTCCCCTCCCAGAAGTCACCTTTTCCACAGTGAAAGGGGAGGCATTTTGCTTAGCTCCTTGAGATGTAGCTCAGTTGGCTTCACTCACACCACAAAAGGGCTAAGAGAATTTGGCTACATCTATCTGTGTGCACCTAACACAGCTAACTCACTTGTCTTTATTCAGTAAAGGAAAATCAACAAGTCAACCTAGCATGATTGCTTTTAAAAATCTACTCTGTGTTTTCATAAGTCATCTTGAAGAAACATATCAATCTACTGGGGTGTGTTTTGATGTGTAAAGCATTCACACTCAAACATATACAGTTGGTTACTACTAAATTGTTGGGTTTTTGTTAAGACTTGATGAAAAATAGACAATAAGATGGCGGAGGGTTAACATCTTAGTGTCTTGCTGCTCCTCCCCTTTCTATTTTTATTTTTGCTTTCTGCTTTACACTTTTACTTTCTAGTTGTTTTATTTTTAACATCTTTCTTTTCTTTTCTTTGCTGTTTTCTTTTTACTAATCTGGACTTTGGCGTTTTTCCCCACACTTATCATGTGGAGGAGGATTTTGTAATTGCTGCTTCTCCGGTGAGAACAACAGCGACATGGAGACGGTCAGTGCTTATAGTTCGGACAGATAATTTCTTTTGCCTCGGACTTAGCTTGCATAACCCAAGGACATGTTATCTCCTTTGAATTCTATCATTTGCCTATACATTTCTCGGATACCATCGTGAGCCTTGAAACAACTATCTGTCTGCGAGCTGTGATTTATAATTTCAGCACTTACCATGACGCTTGAACCAGGTCATGCTCATCGAAAACACAGGGTGGAAGAATCCCCAAGCTGGGCGCCTTGGCGCGGGAGGCTTTGGATTGAGATTCTCCCCTGTTTTGGAAACCTTCGATGTCCTACCATCCTGAGAACAGTTCGGAGAGCTACCATCTGCCTCCTGATAAACTGTTTTCATTCTCTTTGCTGGGCGAGACAGAAGAGACAGCGAAGCTGTACTGTACTGTGGCAAGCGGACAACTTATGGCTGATAAGACCTTCCACAGCTGGCAATTAAGGCGAGGTAAACAAACTGAGAGACCATCCTCAGAGGGAAATGCAAGCTGTAACAACTACCGATGGCTGCTGTCCTTGAAAGGCTTTCTAATAGAATCATATTAAGATCCTCTGTATGTTTCAAGTTTGTTCACGCGATCTAATATGTATGCTTGACCTTAGTACTTGGTTGTGGGTCTGTGAGTATGTTTGGAAGGATTTTTGGGATGTTTTTATTATTGTAGATGGCCAAGGAAAGTTTAAAGAATAAAGTTTTAAGATGGCGTTCTTCTGCCTCTGCTCTGCCTAATCCAACACCTGTGGCGAACACCACATGGACCTGGCTTAAAGGAGCAGAGTCATAGGAATTAAAGGGGAGTATTTGTTGGTCTAGAATGTGATAGTGGTGAGTGTAAGGGTGGAAAAATGATACTACTTTCAGAATCTGATGGGAACGATAGATCAAGCAGTACATCATCTGTAACACCAAGTAAGGATTTAGGATCGCTGTTAATATTCAGAGTTATAATAATTTTTACTGAGACCCATATTTAGATTGCCTAAGATATCGTATTTTCGCATTTTTAAACCTCTCGTCTCCATGAAAATTGTTTGTTCTCCCCTAATCTCGGTGATTATTCTATCCTCCCATACCCTACCTTATTCTAGACACAGATTTTAGTTTACTGGACTGATTCACCTATACTCCTCTGTATTATACAGTTCTTTCATTTATTTATTATTTTACCTTCAGGAGCACTGGAAGGCCATTCTTTTAGCGAGGAAGTCACCTATATCTCTCGGATCTCTGGCAGAGGGAGGTATGCTGCGGATGCAGGGTCGAGTAGACCAAAGAGAAGGAGGGAGAGATGGTTGCAAGCTGTCCCTTGTTCTAACCCTGCACCCACCTGTCAGATACAAGGTAACCAGCTCAGTCGGCCCTCCCCTCTATATCTGGTGTTATTGAATGCCAGGTCAGCCTCTAATAAAACCCACCTAATTTATGATTTGATTCAGGATCATAAGGCAGACCTGGCGTGTATTACTGAAACTTGGGTGGGCACAGAGGGTGGTCCTACCCTCGCCCTGATGTGTCCTCCTGGGTACTCCATCCAACACCTGGGTAGATTGGAGGGGCGGGGGGGCGGGGTAGCCATTGTATACAAAAACACCCTTGAGGCTGTCAGGCTCTCTGCATTGGCGGTTCCAGGTCTTGAGGCCCTCCACGTGGCTATTGGGGGCAGGGAAGGAATTGGGATAGTGCTGGCGTACCGCGCTCCCCGTGACCCAGCACTCTCCCTTCCGGAGCTGGCCACCTTTGTCTCCGGGGCGTTGTTGAGATCTCCTAGGCTCTTAGTTCTGGGGGACTTCAACATCCACGCGGAGGCTCAGGTTTCAGGTCCAGCTCTAGAGTTCTTGGAAACCATGGCTTCCTTGGACATGTCCCAACTTGTCATTGGCCCCACCCATGTGGCAGGACATACATTAGATTTGGTTTTCGCAAATGCGCATAGAGAGAGTGGATCGATGGTGACTGACCTTGAGTCAGTCCCCTTGTCATGGTCGGACCACTACCTGATTAAATGCAGCCTCACAATGGCACCCCCTCCCCGCGGGGAGCTTGGACCCATTAAGATGGTCCGCCCACGCGGGCTACTGGATCCTATTGGTTTCCAGGATGCCATGGGTGGGTTACCCGCTGAACTGGTTGGTGCTCCTGTCGACGCTCTGGTGGATAGTTGGCATACTGCTGCCACCAGGGCAGTGGACACGATTGCGCCCAAACGCCCCCTCCATCGCATGTCCCGTCCAGCTCCATGGTTTAACCAGGAGCTGCGGGCCTTAAAGCGAAAACGGAGGAGGCTAGAGAGCATCTGGAGGCAGGCCCCGACGGAAAATAATTTATCAGCCGTAAAGATCGCATCATCCATCTATCTAGCTAAGATCAAGGCCACAAGAAGATCTTACTTCGCCACCCGGATAAGCGAAGCACAAAATCATCAGGCCGAATTGTTCCGCATAGTGCGCGATCTATCCGGGGTTGGTCACAGTGAAAGGCCTCCCCCTAGTATTTCCTGTGACCAATTTGCGGCATTCTTTAAGACTAAAGTGGAGACCATCCGCCGGGACCTGAACCACCATTTACAAACAGTAGATCGAGCAGAGATGTCCAGTGCATCGCCTTGCCCGGCATTGCTCTCCAGCTTTCAACCAGTGACGCCGACAGATGTGGACAGAGCCCTTGATCGCTGTCGGGCCACCACCTCCTCCTTGGATCCTTGCCCGGCCTGGTTAATAAAAACAGCCAGGCCAATTATGAATGAATGGGCGACAGTAATAATTAATGGGTCTCTCCTTGAGGGCAGGGTTCCCCCGGCCTTCAAGGAGACTCTCATTAGGCCCATTCGGAAAAAACCTAATGTGGCAGCAGACCAAATTGACAACTATAGGCCCGTTGCCAATATTTCTTATATGAGCAAGGTCTTGGAGAGGGTGGTGGCAGATCAGCTTCAGGGTCTTCTGGATGACACAAATGCCCTCGATCCTTTTCAGTCGGGCTTCAGGCCGCACCATAGTACGGAAACGGCATTGGTCGCCCTGCATGATGACCTTTTGAGGGAGGCTGACAGGGGCAAAACGTCCCTGTTGGTCCTCCTCGACCTCTCAGCGGCCTTTGATACCGTCGACCACGGTATCCTCCTGGGGAGGCTCTCCGAGTTGGGGATTGGAGGCACTGCTTTGCAGTGGTTCCGTTCCTTCTTGGAGGACCGTCCCCAGCGAGTGCAGCTGGGAGAGATGACCTCCGCTCCTTGGTCCCTCAATTGTGGGGTGCCACAGGGGTCGGTCATCTCTCCCATGCTCTTCAACATTTATATGAGGCCGCTGGGAGGGGTCATAAGGGGGTATGGAGCTTCGTGTCACCAATATGCGGATGACACCCAGATCTATATCTCCTTTCCATCTTCTGCAGTGGATGCCGTTCCGTCCTTTGAGCGCTGCCTGGCGGCCGTCTCGGACTGGATGGGGGCTAATAGGCTGAGGTTGAACCCGGGCAAGACGGAGATCCTGCGTGTGGGCCCCCCTGGTGTCTGCGGGTTGGGGAACTCCCTCACTCTCGGGGGGGTGACTCTCTCCACGAAGGATGGGGTCCGCAGTTTGGGTGTCCTACTGGACCCGGCACTCACCATGGAAACCCAGGTGGCGTCAGTGGTCCGTTCTGCTCACTGCCAACTGCGGAGGATTGCCCAGCTGCGGGCCCTCCTTGACATCAGGGCGTTAACTACGCTGGTTCATGCACTTGTAATCTCAAGAATAGACTACTGTAGTGCTCTCTACGTGGGGCTGCCCTTGAGGTTAATGCGGAGATTGCAGCTAGTGCAGAATACAGCCGCCAGACTTCTAACGGGGCAAAGAAGGCACCAACATATTACCCCCATGCTGGCAGCCCTGCACTGGCTGCCGGTACGCTACCGCATTGACTTCAAGGTCTTGGTGTTAACATACAAAGCCCTAAACGGTTTGGGACCTCAGTATCTGACAGAGCGGCTCCTCCCAAGAAGAACTGCCAGGATCACTCGTGCCAGCCAGGCAGGACACCTGGGAGTCCCAACCCCGAGGGAGGCCAGGAAAGTTGTAACAAGGAGTAGGGCCTTCTCGGTGGTTGCTCCCCAATTATGGAACCATCTACCCCCGGAAATTCGGCTGGCACCCTCGCTTCAAATTTTTAAAAAGCTATTGAAGACCTGGTTCTATAGAATGGCATTCCCTGATTCTTTAAACACTTAGGCACTATTTTTAAACCATTTTATCAAATCTCTTGCCATTTTTAGCTTCATTTTAGCTTCATTTTAGTTTTTGTTGTTGATTTATGTATATTTTATTTTATTTTGTACCTTGTATCTTGCTTTTTAAATTGTATTCCTTTGTTTGTAATTACATGTTGTAAACCGCCCAGAGTAGCCCTTGGTCTAGATGGGCGGTATAAAAGTCAAATAAATAAATAAATAAATAAATAAATAAATAAATAAATAATTTATCTAGAAATCTTTTTACTGCTATCTCCCTTTCTTTAGCTGACAATGTCTAGTATTCATGCAGATCTACTGGATTGCAACCTTAGCCATTTTTGCATCTGGAAATGCAACTCTATCTGATGCAGGCTTAAATTTGGGGGTTGCATTTCAGGCTGAGGTCACAGTAGATTAAGTTTCCAAACATGGTTGCTTTGACTCAATAATTGTCACTACAAGTGACTTGCAATTTAGGCATAGGGTAAACAAGTCAATTTTTGATTAATTCAAAAGTAGATTCATAATCTCTTTTAATGTAAAAGAGATTAAAACTGCATATGATCAATGCTGATGTCTCGTTCAGAAGCTGATTGAAAAATGATAACACTGTCTATTCAAGAAGCACATACAATGGCCTGGTACAACTATAATGTATCTTGCTCAAAGAATTGTGGTCGGTTGGCATGGGAAGAGTTCTTCATATAAGAGTTGCCTCATTCTAACAAACTGGGAAACCTCTGCAGCCAAGCATGAAAGAAAGAGAAAGTTTGAAATCATTACTTGTTCTCAATCCAACAAGGCATAATTTATTGGGTAAGGTACATTATGTTTGAATCAGGCTTATGCCAGAAGGAAAAGCCATTATTATTTTCTATTTCATTACATAGGAAAACTGTTTCATTCCATATCAACATTTCAGAACTAAATGCCTTCAGAAAGAAATAAGTAGGCTGTGCCTTTGACTTGCAGCTCCAAACATCAAAGTATGGCTTCACTGATTATAATTGGGCTCCATGTGCACACTAAAAGTTAGCTGATTAATGTGCCAATTGAATTGATTATTACAACCCTAGTGTGAATCTCTGCAAAGTTACAGAATTTTCAGCTGTAGAAATGATGTGTGGGTGTGACATCCCAACAGAATTATCAGTCAAGTTTATAAAACTGGCTCACTTTCCCAAAACCATTGCACCTGCAGTTTTATGCACCTTTACACCTACAGGTTTACACTCAAGCGTGCATCTTTGGCCTTTAAAATTTAGTTCTAAAAATAGCTGAATCTTTGCAAAGAAAATCTTGTGCTTATCAAAATCAGTAAGGAAATGCAGCTGCTTACAAGTCTTCAATCACAGAACCTTTTTAAAGAGCATAGAAATAAAATGAAACACAGAGGTGCTTTTAATATACTCTTAAAATGAAATATTCAAAATAAAAGGATTCAAAATAGAATACTTAAAATAAACAGCAACCAATATTTCAAGCTCCACTAAATAACAAAGGAAATGAAAAACAAGGGTTTTGTCTTGTAGTTAACGTTTAAACAACAGAAATTGTGATAATGCAATGAAGCTAATTCTATTTTCTGTTATAAACATTTTAAATATGAAGAAACTATGAAGAAAGACGTAAGCTGTAGAGCCTCACAACGTAATAGTTTTTGGAAGCTAAGGATGACTGTTTGACATTTCATTTCCAGATAAGTCTAAATAACCACAATAAATTTACAAATGTAAGCATGCCACTTTGTTAAATTTCATTTCACGCTCAGTAAGCAAACATTAGCAAACTGTCATCCCCAGTCTTTTTAGCTAGAAATCTTACCGCTGGTAAAGGTTTGACCTTGATATACAGTAGTTCACAGATGGATAAACTGGCTTAGTTGCTAGTCGCCCTTTTCTAGAATCTGCTGGCTAGCATCACAAGTTTACATTTGCTATTGTAATTTGTAACATCATGTGTGACACTTTGTGTAGAACCTTAGTTGACCCTCCCCCCGCAGACAAATCTCTCTCTCTTGACCTCTTTCTCTCACTCACACACAGTTCTGTAACCAGATAAGAAAAGAGATTTTATGAGAAAGGATCATTAACCATTGCAGGTCCATGTTCATCAGGTTTTTTGTGGGTTGCATCCACTCATCAAAAAGAAAAATTGCCTGCCTCATTGACTCAAGGGATATTTCTGCTATCTTAGCAAATTCATTTGGAATACTGTACCCTAGCAGCAATGCAAATTTAAAAAGCAAACATGCAAGAACAATTTGTTTATTTCCATGGCTCTGCAATAAAGCCTAACCTCATATAATTTAAAGACCCATTATAATGCTGCAACTCTTTTTTATTTGCATCTCCTCACTTTGAGTAAAAAAGAATGGATTAAATCTACTCATACATATGGTTATCAATATGTCGATAAATAAAAGAAATAAGATAATAATGAGAATTTGCAGTTAAACATGCAGTGATGCATGAAAGTACCGTTGATTTAATTCAGAAAACCAGAAATTAATATACACCTCTTTAAAAAGACCACCCATCAAAATGAATATAGCAAGTTTCTTTTTACTGAATGAAGTCACTGGTTCATTGAGTGCAATATAGTCTACAATAAATAAGAATTTTCAGAACTTCAAACAAAAGTATTTCCTAGCCTTACCTTAACATGCCTAGAGTTTGAATCTGGCATATTTAGCATGCGAAGCACAGAATCTCATTGAACGACAGTTGTTTGCCTTTTCAAGTACCTGTAGCTTCATATAGATCCAGTATGTGACAATAAAATAAAAATCACTGGTAAACAACAATCTATAAAGCATTAGAACTATATCAGCATTAAAAGCATTAAGGTTACAGACATACACACACACACACACACACACACACACACACACACACACACACACACACAC
>JAHTLZ010003526.1:43457546-43473960 GCA_023846285.1 Phrynocephalus versicolor | reverse complement strand
ATAGATAGATAGATAGATAGATAGATAGATAGATAGATAGATAGATATACAATGGCACATCTACTTACAAGTTTAATCTGTTCTGAATGCATGCTGATAAGTAGAACAACTCTTAAGTAGAACAGCCCTATCTAAAAAATAAAAAATAACAATAAAAAACTGAAAAAAATAAAAAATGTAAGTAGAGCAGCAGATTGCATCTAAAATTTGTAAGGCAGAGTAAAATATAGAATATAAAATATATTTGTCTTTTAAAAAAACTTAGAAGAAAATTATTTAAAACAGACAGTTTGAGTCAATGAGAAGTACAAAGCAGATATTTTTACATTTGTTTTAATCAGTATCAACAGAAAAGTGCATTCATTGCCTCACATCCCTCCAAACAGTATCGCTGCACACCCAGGTTAATATGAATAAAATGTGACTTCAGTCAGGAATGTTAAATTTCATCACTATGCATCACGGGGTTTTCATATGAGTTAATACTTCAGCAAGTCTGATTAATAAAATTTGCACTTTACTGAGATGTTTTAATATGTCCTTTTTAACTTATACACTACAGAGAGATATTTGGAAGAGTGGGGTGAACACAGGGTAAAACAGTTAAGTAAATACTGGAGCTTAGAGCTAAGCCAACTCTTGCACTATGAAGGTTAACAAGCAGAGACGACACTGGATTTGAAGCGACCCTTAGTAAGGTGCTCTTGATCAGGTCCCCAGAGTCAGGGAGACTCCTCACAGCAGAAGGCTTATCTGCTGACTGCAGCTCATCCTTGGAAACTGCTCAACAAATACTGTACTGTATATTTCTTACAATACTCAAGACAGGAAGACAGTATTGGCTAATTCAGGTCAGTATGGGAAATTCAGGGAATTCAGACAATTTCCTACCTACTGCCTACTCCAGGACAAGCAGCTGGAGGAACAGGTGGGTGGGACAGGCAAGATGGGCATTAACACCCTAGACCCTGGCAGGCTTCATGAGTCCTTGCAGCTGTTCAGGGGATGCCAGAGGCTGAGACAGGCCTGGTTATCCAGTTCATCTGTGCAATAAAGGCAGTTATAATGACAGTCAATGTGTTCGTAGAAATAGAAATAGATCAGTGATGATGACAAAATAGAAACATATCCATGATTTGAAAAGGAAAAGGAAAAAAAACCCTCTCTTGCCAATGTAACTCTGAAGATTAAAAATTATAACTTAGAAATTGCAGCAAATGAAGTTCCATTCCAATTTTTTTTTAAAAAAAATGGTTCCATTAAAAACAGAGTTTAAATAGAATACAGATTTCTGAGAAGTGGCAGATAAGAAACTGATTAGTATATTGGCCCATAACTTGTAACAGATACACACTCTAGATACCTTAAGGGGCAATTTTGTCTTTTGGTTTTAATTGCTTCACCATTAAGTCACAGAATTAATCAGAATTAATCTTTAATTGCATTGAGAGAGAAAGAGAAACTGTCTTTTTTTTTTAAAGGGCTATATTTGGTGTCTCAAAGCATCTCATCTGTCTGTAAAGGGTAGAGGGAGCATACATGAAGATGTTTAACATATAATTACTTGGTTGACTCATGGTTGCAATTATTATTTTAAATTACTTACTCAATCCAATTCCTACCTCCCATAATTCCAGATAGATATCTACACAGGGAATCAGGATGACACCAAAGCAATCTCATTAGCTACTAGCTGGCAAAACGGTCACAAAAGCAAGGAACACAATGACATTGTATAACTGTCATCTGCATTGGTGGAGGGGCAGCTTAAACCAATGAAATCACAATTTCCTAGCCAATTCCAAAGCAATCCAGGGGGAGAATGAGTTTGAAGAAGATGAATTTCCTCTTATTCCTAGGCAAACATATTGCCATCACTAGAAAAAGCAAAATGTAAGTCTGATAGTGCTTATCCATGCCGTCATGAAAGTCTTACATGGTAGGCCAAGAACTTATTAGAACTAGTTCAACTACTCTTCTGTTTCCTACAGTGCCCCTTGTGGAACTCTGAGGTATAAACCTATAGGAAATTGAATGGGTGCATTGTGATAGCAAGAGTGCAAAGGCCAAGAGATGAAAAATTAATCTTTAATGGAACAACATAGGCAGGCATTGGTAGTGGACTGTAGGGACCTGGCAGCTTTGCAGGGATACCAGATGGCGATGCTTGCTCTGCCCTGAAGGCATATGTAAAGAAGCAGGAATTATTGGTCAGTGATTCATCAATACACAACTGGCAGGTTTAACAGGTTAACTGGCTGGTTAAACTGATTTTCACATCAATGGGAAGTGCCTAATTCTACAATTTTATGAATGCTTGAGCTAAAGTTAAGGGGAAATAAAGCTGCAGAATTGTATTCCACTGAATCCATGCCAAGAGCACAGGCTTCTACATCATAAAACCATAGGCATGTTAGTTTTGTGTGACCCAGAAGCATATGTGATAAGATTTCTTTTATACAGATTATTGCATACTGGTTGAGGTGGACCAGCCATGAGGTATTTGACAAGGGCATAACTTTAATGCACTTTCTATTGATGGGGACAAGTTCACATGGCAAATGCAAGAGGTCAGAGAGTGAATGCAGAATCATAGAGACAATATTTCAGGCATCAGTCCCAGAAGTAACTATAGTGGGATTTATCTATTTCTTGTGCACATGAAGGTCGCATATATTTACTCCATTCCATCCACTCCATTCAATTTCTGCACAGTACATTTTTATAAAATGGGCAGAATATTTTATTGAACTTTCTATGATATGCAGCTTTTGTATGCAGTGTTTTAAAGCTGAGAAATGTATTACAAGATATGGAGCTTCAGAAAGTGTGGACTAATTTGTCCAAAAAATGCACACCAGGCCTGCACAATCCGTCGACCATGGACGAACGGTAGCCTGTGGCATCATCAGAAGTTGCCTGCCAGGTCCCTATCAGCCTCTTGACATGCTGCCTGTGGCGGCAGCGAAAGTTCCACTTGGGCTGTGCACGTGCCAGTTGTGCATCCTTAGCCCCCCCCCCCCGCCGAGGAATCCCTCCTCACTCAAAAGGGCCAGTGCAGTCCTCTTACCCAATCTTGGTGGGCAGATCAAACAGAGGGAAAGAGAGGGAGGGAGGGGGAGGGAGGCAGGCTTCATACCGAATCAGCTGCAATAGTTGGTGGGTACGTTCCTCCCTTTCAGTTTTTTTCTGTTGATTTATTTTAAAATTGACTCTGGGGCTCTCTTCCTCGCCAACCCTCGCTGCCACCACCACCATCATTGCCACCCAAGGTTCCCAAATCAGCTCCGACGCGAGCGCTGTGCTCCAGAGGCACCCTCCAGTTTGAAGGGTTTGAAGGCTCATGCGAACAGAGACCTGACCAGGATCCAAGGTGGGCTTGGCTTGGTGGGAATAACGCAGGAAGAGATGCCTCCAAAGAACCTCTCAGAAGACCACCAGCCACCTCCGGCGGCCACCTGTCGCACATGCTTCTGAAAGTAGCCCATGGGGACATGCGGTGCTGGAACATCTAGTGGCTGGACAGCCCTGATGTAGACCATGCAAAATTGTCACCTGTTGCTAATCAGAGACAAGGCAAATAAAAATCATTTTGACTTTAAAAATAAATAACATTTACTAACTTAACCCAAACCAAGAGGGAATCTCACTAAAGAGCTGGGAGCAAGAGGCTGCAGCATGATGGGACAGAGGGAATTCTCACTGAGAGACTAGGATGAAAACTTACATTCTCTAGCAGCTGCAACCAAAAGATCCGACACAGAGAGAGGGCAAACAGGCCTCTCATTCCCTCCCCCCTCTTTCCACAGGTAATTATTGGGGCCATAAAGTTGGGAGGGCAGCCAGAGGTGGAAAACCCAGATTTAAACAAAGGAACAGTGAAAGGCCTTTGGAAGGCTTATTCCAAGGCAGTGGAGGCAGCAAAGATATTATTTTTTCTCTACCACCACTTATTTGTCACAAAATCACCCAGGGCAGCTCTTCAGAATAGTCAAAAGTCTGCTACATGCTGACCCATGGATAGATAACACAGACCAATCTGTATCTCACTGTGAAGAATTTGCACAACACTTGCAAGCAAAATTGAACAGATTTGGGCTACCTTGAATGCTGCTATTGATGCAGAGCTGTAAATAAAATCCCCTAACCTCCTTGTCCTATATTAATGGATGACTCTCAGTTCCTACAGCTGGATGATATAGTCAGGACCCTTGGGAGATGAGGGCCACCACATGTCTGCTGGATCCTTGCCCCTCATGGATCATAAAAGCTGCCAGAGAAGGTACGACAGGCTGGTTAGGAAGAGTAGTGAATGCCTTCTTACAACAGGGCAGGATTCCGACATGCTTAAAGGAGGCAATAGTAAAACCACTGTTTAAAAATCCCTCCTTAGACGCAATGATTCTTAACAATTACTGACCTTATGGGCTTACATTGACACTATGTTTTCAATGTTAGTTTCCATCACTCATCATAACTTTATGTGGAACTTTACTCCCCTTTTCTGCTCGCATTCTCTTGTAGCTTTAATGTAATGTTGTCTATTAATGCTGTAAAAGATGTCCCACAATTCCCTGTTCTCAGTACTTGAACATGTCTTAATTGTACTTGACTGTATATTATCTCTCATTCTGTAAGCTGCCTTGGGTCCTTTTTCAAAGGATAAATGTGAGGTAAAATTATTCTAAAACAAACAAACAAACAAACAAAAAACCCAACACTTGTTGATGGCTCACTCAGATTTACTACTGTTGTTACTGCAATCATCATCATCATCATCATCATCATCATCATCATCATCATCATCATCATTTTAGGACTACAGAGCTAGGAGGGTTTTTATGGTTGATCAGGTTATATTTGTTGATTGTACTGAAAAATATTATGGTATGCTATCCTGGTATCCACTTGACTGAAGAGTGGTTTAGAAATACTATACTGCAATACATCAATCAATACATCAGATATGGAGATAACTGTGTCTTGCTCCTTGAGCTATTTTTTTCTTTAAAATCACACACACAATCTTGAGCTGATAAGTTTCACAAAAGCCTGAAACCTGCCCTGGTTTAATTAATGGTTTTACTTCTCTAATTTCACTGATACATTCGACTTGGCACTAAGAGGAATACTTCATTCATATCTCTTTTACATAATTAACTTTGCACCACAAAAATGAAAGTTAAGGGTTTTTTATCCTTTTCCTTTTCCTTTCTCCTGGATCTACTTAGAGACCAAATGCAGTGGATGACAAACTCAGCACAAATGTCAGTAGCTGATTGCCAAGTCGCATTTTGTCATCAATGACAAGTCACGTGATCATCTGCCTGAGGTTAAATACATTGCTGCCACAGTGTTCTCAGCAACCCTGCCAGCTCAGAAAGGAAGACATCAAGGTGAACCATTCTGTTTCTCCCCTGCTCTTATCATTGTACAGAAGTCAGCTACCTAAGCCACATGAATCAGAAATACATGAAATACTGAAAACCATTAGGTTGGTAAAGAAAATAATGACCATTTATTGCAGAAAAGCTATGGGTTACTTTTGGAGAAGAGGGTTTTGTATGAGTTAAGTGTCAAACCCTCACATCTAATCTGACCTATTCAACCTTAAAGGTTTCAATAAGTCAAAATTGACTTGAAACCACATAACTAATTCTTAATAATCTTCAGGCATTCTGTTTCATTGAATAATATCAGTCCTCACAGCTTTTTGAAACGACCATCAACGTGTTACATCTTAGATCGGTTTTCATATTCATGAAAGACAGCCAGAATACAGATTGTCACATTGGTTTTGAAAGGATTTTTAATGAACCTCAGTGCTAGATATTCTTGATACCTGCAGAGAAGAGGAAAATGAGGCACTGTGTTTTCACCCATGCAGAAACCTTTATTTATTTAATATATGTTACCCCACCTTTCTCCTTAAAAAAAGTTGTAGGATGGCTTACATAATTTGACATATACTCACATGACTTTCCTTCTAGAGAATATATCAGAGAAGTAAAAAAAAAATTGCATTGTGAAATGTTTGGTTTTATTTTTCTGATGCTGAAACAGACTAATACAGCTAACATCTTGAGAACTGGAGAATGTGGGCCAAACATTGTCTTTGGACTCAGAGGAGAAGTCCCCAGTTCCTCTTGATCTGAGAGGACACATGGAATGCAAAATTGAACAAAGGACCCTTAAAACTACAACCATTTTTTCCTGGAAGGTACAGCCAACTATAACACATACCTCCTCTGCTTATATAACATTTCAAGTGGTTTTAGTTCCTGTCTACAATTACAACAAGGATCAGAGACGCAATGAACAGAATTTGCTAGAATCTGTCCATGGTGCAGACCACTCTTTCAAAACAGAATTTAACTAGATTTTGACTTGACAGGACTTCAGCCATTTCCCCTGCAAGAACGGCATGTTTTTTTAAAAAAAATCAAACATATGAATGATTATCAGCAAATAATCTCCTCAAACACGTATTATAAAAGTAGGTCTGCTATTCACCCTTAAGTGTAAGACTTCATATCTTAAACTATAATAGAAGCACTTCAAACAGAAAATGGTTACTTAGGGATAGGTATCTATTTCCCAATGGATCCTAACAACAGGTAGCAACAAGAGTATTGTAGTTGTGATTGGTGCTGGAAGCTCTACAGGAGACTCTGTTTTGCCATGAAGTCTATATTCCCTAGCACTAATTAACTGCAATGTCATAATATAAGCTAAAGAAAAGGGTATAGGTAATTATTCCTCCCAAAGTAACATAAGATATGGGTGCTCCAAAGGAAAGCTTGCACGCATGGCTGTTCCATTTGTAAACTCTACACTATTTGTGGAAGGCGAAGAATTACATAACAGGTAAGTACAGCACATCCGATCTCGCCTGATTTCGGAAGCTAAGCAGGGTCGGCCCTGGTTAGTACTTGGATGGGAGACCAGCAGGGAATACCAGGTGCTGTAGGCGCCTGGAGTAGGAACTGGCAAGCCACCCCAGTATTCCTGCCAAGAAAACTCCACGGACATGGGGTCACGAAGAGTCGGTCACAACTGTAACAACACAACACACACACACACACACACACACACACACACACACACACACACACACACACAAGTACAAGTACAAGTACAAGCAGCAAAAATCTATGTTTAAGAATAACAAGAGGTAAGGTACTGCTCCATCTCCTGACACTGCTGGTGATCAGTGTAGATGGCTGGAATCAAAAACTGAAGATTCTGTTACATTGTGCTATGAAGGGATGTCAACCAGTTTGCAAATACTGTATAGAAAAGCCATTTACCAAACACTCTACCTCTGTCCTGATTCAAAATAAGGTGATGTTTTGAGCAATTTAAGTAGAGTACTTAGAAGAAATTGTCTACTGTAAAAAACCTACTAAATAAATATAGGTAAATAGACATTTTTCTGTGAAACTCCAAAAACGTTAACATTCTATAACACATGACATTCATATAATGATCTCTCTTAATTATATGCTTCACTCTGTGAAGTGGATAGTTCAGATATCATCATGCATTGTTGCTCTTCCTAATGAACACTTCAAAAAGGACATGGATAAAGACATCTTTTCAAGCTGTCGCAAGAACTTCAGTCCATAGTAGAGTAATTGGTAAGAATGGCTGACACCACTAAAATTTGAATATGTTCTCTTTATGAAGGTGAATGTATTTTGTCTTCTTAATTATTAATATATCTTAATCATATCACTTGCTGACACTTATAAATCGTTCAGGGTGGGATGAAAATGTTGAGTAATATCATTTAGAGTTCAACTCCTATCAAAAGACTTAATCATAATTTATCAGAGCAACACCAATGAGTTGGGTGGCTACTTCAACATTTATTCAGAAAAAGCATTGAGGAAATCTGAAATAGGACAACAACAGGGGTAGAGGCAGAGGAACAAGATAAAGATATACACACTTCTTCAAAACAGAGAGGTCTCTCCTGCAGAAGTGGACAGAAGGTATATTTGCAACGGATTCTTACCTCTGACCATTCTTCTGCAAAGCAAACATTACAATTTCCTTTCATCTTTCTGAGGTCTTAAAGGGGAAATATTTATAAATAGGGAATTGCTTTGTTTTGCTAAGGGGCAGTAATAACCTATTAGTTTCATTCCTTCCCTAAGATGTCCATTGACGTATGCATTTTAGAAACATACTCTAAACTTACTATCTATCTCTTGGTATCTTTCTGATGATTCATTAAGCTATGTTGTTGTTATCTTTCTTTTATTTCAGCAGCTAATAATTTTTTTCTTAAAAAAAAAAGTTCTCACTAAGAAGAGTTTAATATGTCCAGCAGCTTAATTTCTTTTAACATTGCTGTGAAACATATTTTTGAACTTGCTCCAATCAATTAAACTTAAGACTTTAATTCTAGTCAGCTTTGATTGAATTCTAGCAAACATGACACTTATATTTGGCTTTTCTTATTGAACAGCAACTGTGTTTAATGCTTCCTGTGTGGTAACTAGGTTTACATCTGCTATGCATCCATTAATCTATGGAAATTGTTAAATAGAAATCTACAAGCCTTCAGCAATTTCCTCATGCCACAGAATCATATACACCAACTATCAGACCTAAAATAAAGAGTCTCTAAACTCAAACCTGGGTGAATATTAGGTCCCCTTTTTCTCATTTTTGAGTCTTATGCATCAGAGAGGCAATAAATGAATTAAATAGAATAGGAAAAAAGTTTAATCATTTAAATTATCATCATTAGCGTACCTCAACTGTGAAACATTCTGTTACATTGCTTTGAGAATTCTAGAGATCCATGCCAAGTTATCTATTAGTTTGTTGACTACGTCTGCCAGAATTCCATTTATTTTATTACAAACAGGTGCATACGTGCATCCTATGATAAATGGTCCCCTTTGAAATGCTGGTGTTGGCGAATCTATGGCACAGGTGCCAAAGGTGGCACACAGAGCCCTTTCTGTGGGCATGTGACATTGCCCCCTCACAGCCACTGCACTTCCCCCTCTGTTCACAGCACAACAATGTACTCAGTGCAGAAAGCCAGGTGAAGGGGAGGCAGTGGTTTGTGGCCGTGTTCATAGCCCCCGTTTACTCTCCAGCCATGCAGCTCTGGGCATCTCTGCATGGAGCCATTTCGAGACTGCCACTTTATGTGGGGCTGCTGATATAAAGTCTCAAGAAACTTCAATGGGTCAAAAATTGAGCGACCAGACTGCTGACTGGGGTGGGTTACAGAGATCACATTACAACCCTACTAAAGCAGCTCCACTGGCTGCCAATCAGCTATTGGGCACAATTCAAATTGCTGACCTTAGCCTACAAAGCACATAATGGCCTGGGTCCAAGGTACCTCAAAGACTGAATCTTGTAGTATGAACCAGCTCAGGTGCTAAGGTCATAAGGAAAGGCCTGTCTCTCCATCCTGCCACCTTCACAGGTGCATCTCATAAGAATACATGAAAAGGTCTTCTCTGTTGCTGCTCCCAGACTTTGGAACTCCCTCCCACTGGAGGCCAGGAATGCCCATCTCTGTTGTCTTTCCGGAATCAGGCAAAGACCTTCGTCTTCAGGCCACCTTTCCCTGAATGATGGACTACCTACTGTGTGACTTTTTATGGATTGCCAGCCATACATGATTGCATTGACTGATTTCATAAGAACACCACTGTTTTCCATGTTAGTTTTCACCTCTCATAATTGATTTTTTTCTTTTTACATGCTCTTTGTAGCTTTAATGTTACATTTTAATGTTTTAAGATGCCTGTTCTAATTCCCTGTTCTTAACTTGAATATGTCATAAATGTTCTGGGCTGTATATTGTCCCTCATGATTGTAAGCCACCTTGGGTCCTTTACCAAGGAGAAAGGTGGGGTAAAATATTCAAAATAAATGAATGAATAAAAAACCTTTTTCTCTTGCTGGGTGTTCTTTAAACATTTTAGCACCATTTGTTTACAAGACACTTCTTGTGACTCTCTAACAATGTCATACATTTTGACATATTTTGACTGGTTTTTATTTTCAAATGTATTTTTTCTTGACAGTCATTATGCCTGTTTCTGCTTACCTTCAAACATATTTCTGCAGAATACACTGAAAAAAGATCATTCTTGCATTTCCAGTCCACAGTGTTGTTCTCTTCTTCATGTTCACAAATTCCCTTTCCTTACTTGAAAAACTACATTAAAATCGTGATTGTAAACTATGGATGCTACAGATGCAGAATAATATTCCCCCATTGTTAAAGAAATACAACTGAATTGCTTTTGCCCTATTATGTTCTGTGGTTTTCTTTGGCACAAAATTTTCTATACCAGCTTCTGCTGAGAAAAGGACTTTTGTGAAGATAAAAGAGGTCCCTTACTATTATTTGAACTATTCTACCATCTATTGTATACATTTTTTAAAAAAATATCTGGATGACATAGAAGGAAGCAAGAGACAAAATATATAGTTAAAACCAATTTACTGGCAGAGATCCATTCAAAAACAATCTACAGTAGGTTAGAATCCAGCAAACAATTCAGTAAATTATAGAAAAGTAGAGTTGGTAAATCATGGGAGATCTTTAAATCTTTTTTAAAATTTCCTATTGTTTCTACAAAACAGAAAAAACATAAAAACCCCTGGTCCCCAAAACAGTGGCTCAAGTCCAATAATAAAATGCAACTACAATAGGCCCATTGAAACAATGGAACTTGTGGAGGAACTACATCACGAAATCCTCACTGATTCAGTGGACCTACTCTAGCTGTAACGTATTACTGGATTTCAACCATTAATTTCTTATTTGACCCTTTTAAGACTTGTGGCATTTATCTGAAGACAATGTTTTTTGATAACAAAGATACTCTTGTCTAAAATGGCAAGACTAGAAAAAAAGACAACCATTTATATCCTGATATTTCTTCTTCCCCTGAGAGGCTGTATGCTAAGCTTCTGACATAGATGCATAAAATAAAATAAATTATCTAGCACTAGTGACCTTTAGCAGATCTTTCATGCATTACTCTTTGAGAAACAGTTTACCCTAAAGCCACAGCATATGTCTTCAAGGAAGCTGTAAATTTTCCAGCATCTGTAAGGACAGCTGGCTTGGTGGTTAGAGCATCTGTCTCATTTGCATTATGACACTGTATATTGCCCAGAGAAACTGTATCATTCTGATGTACAAACCCAAGTTCAAGGGTTAAGAAAAAGTGAGGTATGATTGTTATGTTTGAAGGGAGGTTAATTTGTCAGTGTCCCTGTTTATCACATAAAGGTAAGCAACAACAGTTTATTTCTTCGCTGCACTATTAAGAAGTAAGAAAAAAGTTAAAAGCCGTCCTGAGAGTGACCACTTTCCTTTACTTCTTTTAATTAAGCTTGGAGGTATAAAAGTGTCCACTGAGAGTGAAATAGCACTGCCGCCCTCTATAGAAATAAGAGCTGCTCGCATTAAGTGGTCTACTGAAAGGGAGGTCTCCATGAGAAAACTGTTAACCTCAGACCCCCTCTCTTATCTTGGTATGCTAATTTCAAAAGCAGACTCAATCTATACAGCTCTTGAGGCCTATGATGAGTTGGTTCAAGAGCTACAACCACACCTAAGACACAAAACTACAATCTCCAGCCCCTCCAGAGCAGCCAAAGGGAATACATGGTTTGATCTTGAGTGTAAGGCAGCTAAAAAGGACTTAATGGCCAAGTACAAATGGTATCGTGAGCAGAACCTGGTCAGAATTCCTTCTGAATGGTTCACTCTTAAGAGTAAATATAAGGCCTTGATCAAAAAGAAAAAACTTCAAGCCCAACAAGAGTCCTGGCAAAGATTGAAGGCTGCAGCCAACCTTAAAGATTCGGCTACCTTCTGGAAGTTAGTGGCAGGGGGAATGAGGGAATATTCCCTTAGACATGTATCCCACATTTTACCAAGTGCCTGGGAGGAACACTTTCGGAATATTTATGCCATTCACCCTGACCATGCTCAAAGTTCAACAGTAGTTAATGAAAAGCTCCCTGATTGGCCCCCAGTTTCCCCTGCAGAAATTTCCACCTTGATTTGTAAATTGAAAGCAGGCAAAGCTCCAGGAATGGATTATATTACTACAGATCTTTTAAAGTCCAACTCCGACTGGTGGGCCCCAGTACTGGCATCCCTGTTCTCCTGGATTAACCAAACAGGATGTATTCCAGAGGATTGGGGCCTTGCCATCATTGTCCCAATCTTTAAAAAGGGAAACAGAGGAGATCCAGCCAACTATCGGCCAATTAGTTTACTTAGCTCAGTCAGCAAGCTGTATGCTAGTCACCTTTTGAATAAACTAACTGACTGGTTACAAGCAGAGAACCTCTTGGCAGAGGAGCAGGCCGGCTTTAGGTCTGGACGGTCCACACTAGATCAGGGACTTATTTTTCATCATCTTGCTCAGAAATACTCGTCCCCTAAGGGAGGTGCCTTGTATGCGGCTTTTATTGACTTTAAGTCAGCTTTTGACCTTATTCCAAGATGCAAACTCTGGGCTAAGTTTGAGGAAACCAACATAGACAGGAGGCTCCTTCTTCTAATTCAACGCCTTTACCAAAACACCAGGTTGCAAATTCTCTGCAACTCAACAGGAGCTTTATCTAATTAAATCCCAGTGTTCAATGGTGTAAAACAGGGTTGTATTCTAGCCCCAACTTTGTTCAATTTCTATATCAATGGCATAGTGGATAAATTATCAAAATCTGACTTCCATCCTCCTAAGCTGTTCTCACGCCCTATCTCCATGCTACTTTATGCCGATGATATAGTATTACTATCCTTAACTTGCATTGGCCTTAGAAGATTTTTGAAAGCCTTTTCTTCATACTGTAATCAGGAACAACTCGTTATTAATTATGCCAAGACCAAAGTACTTGTTACCAGCAGAAGGAGGGCTAAACACAAATGGGTAATAAATAATCACTCTATAGAACAGGTGGCGTGCTATAAATATCTGGGCATAGTATTCAGCTCCACTGGCTCCTGGACATCCCATATAAAATACTCATTATCAAATGCTCAGAAAAGTACCGCAGCTTTAAACAGATTCTTTTTTTCTAATGGTGGACGACATGTTCCCTCAGCAGTACAAGTCTTCAAGGGCAAGGTGATCTCACAGTTGCTGTATGGCTCCCCAATATTTGCATATGCAAATATACATTCCTTTGAATCTGTTCAGACCAAATTTTTGAGATCAATCCTCGGTGTGCCTCCTTGCACCCCTAACACAGCCCTACGCCTGGAGACTGGATTAGTTTCCATTAGAGCACGGGTAAAAGCCCACATGTTTAATTACTGGCTCAAACTTATGTTTCTTCCTGTCGGTCTGGCTCCCCTGACCCTCCTAGACACCTTCCAGTCAGATTGGAAATCTTTTGTAGTCAAAGAAACGCAACAGATAGGTCTCTCTATTAACACCCTTATAGCGATGGGCTACATCAATGCCAAAGCGACCATCAAGCGTAGGATATGGGATATAGATTTCCAGGAACACCTGAGCCAAATGGGCACCAATTGCATAGTCACATACAATGCATTCAAGATGTCTTCTTACCTCTCTAGCTCTATGTCTATAAAAATAATCCGGGCCTTCTCCTTAGCCAGACTGAATGTGCTCCCTTCCAAACTTTTGGATGGGAAATTTCAAAATATCCCTTACCCAGAGAGGCTATGTCCTTGCAATAATAGCCAAATTGAGTCTGTGACCCATGTTCTTTTATGCTGCTCCTTTTATCAAGAACTACGTAAGGAGCTTATACATCCTATTATTTGCAAACATCCTGGGAGAACTACCAACTACTACGCTAAGCTACTCCTTTCAGACAGGTTCCCTCAGATCACAAATTGTGTTGCCAGATTCTGTTACGCTGCTATGATCAAACGTAGATGTATAACTGATAGAGATTTGAGCTCTCCTAATTATATTTAGTGTTTTACCCATAAATTGTCATTTTTATAAGCTCTGTATTTTCTAGCAATATATTTTATACTGTTTTATCATAATATTTTATACTGTTTTATTGTATTATTTTATATTGTTTTATTATATTATATTTTAATTGTACTACAATTTGGTTAATAACCGTAAATAAACATTCATTCATTCATGTAAGTAGAGGAGACAGATTAAAATAATGGTAAAGGAAGAGCTAAAATTTAATTTAAAATGAAAATTACTATAAAGAAGCAGATTTAGAATGTAAATGTAGGTGTGGCCAGAGCCCTGACGCACATACCCCAGTGGTTGAAGGTATGACTGGGCCATCCATGTTAAGAGAACCCACTGGAGCATTTTCTATGCATAGCTCCTCCACTGACTGGGTTGGTGATCCAGAGATGGAAGGACTACAGGGAGGAAGTTGCCGGAGGCTATGGGTGTGGCTTGAGAGGCCTGCTCCAGAGAGTAGTTGTGGGCTGATGTCCAAGATTGAGACACTGTCAAAGTGCAGGTGAAGACAGGTGACCCCCGAGAAGAGAACTGGGGAGTCATCAGAAGGCAGGGCCTTTGGACAGTCGAGTGGGTTGACCTCTGAGCGCCACCAGAAGAGCTAGCCAGGGTGTATCACAATGACACAGCACTAGGACACTCAGCAAGAGGCACACCAGTGTTGAAGATGGACACCATCAGACACCGCAATTTGAGACACTGGCCCAAGAGTCACCACCTACATCATCTTCCTTCATGACATTCCATGGTCCTGACCCACTGGTACCATCGCTGACCAGCTGAGTGGGCTTCTCCTTATGGCCCATGCAGCTGGAGGTGGAACATAGCAGCACCAGTGCTGTGCTCCCACTAGCCATCCTGCAGGGCATGGTGATACCTACTTCAAGGTTAGCCTGGAAGCTGAGATCACCCACACCTGGAGTCACATCACCATAGCCATTCAACACTTGCTGCTGTAGCACACCCTGCCTTGTGCACCTCTACAGTGTACTAGATCTCATTGAGCAGAAGTTCTACCCCACTTCTCCAGAGTACCTATAAGGACCACCTGACTAGTTTATAGAAAATCCCATTGACCAACTGTTTTTACCCTGTTTCAGTTTAATGAAACATTAAGTTAAAGCAACCATTCAGTGTTATGATAGAGGGGCCAGCTGGGATACTCACAGTGAGAATTTAAGAATAAGGTCATAGACATAATATCAGATTCACTTACTGAATCAGTTAACTTCAGATATTGGAGATGCTTAGTGCATCTGGTGATATGCAGCTATCTACTGGAGTTGGGGCAATATGACTGTACATGATATAAACCTCAGCTGAAACGTAATGACCTGATGACTATGCCAAGTTCCAGATATGATTTGGAAAATGTTAGGAAGTTAAATAAGTTCCCCATCAAAGAAGATAAAATTGGATGGGCAAGATGGCAAAGGTAGGGAGCCTAACCTTGCTGGAAAAAAATAGATGGTCAGACTCTAAACTACAAATGGAAAAAAACCCTAAATCGAAATCAGTGAGTGACACTGGAGAGACAGTTCAAGTCATGTGAACCCAACCTAGGATAAGACAAAAGAACAGTTACAATGTCATCGCATTGTACACCACAAGTGTACAAAATTGCTGCTATGAAGAAAGCGCTTTAGCATTTATGATCAAAGATTAAGATTAAGGCAACATCTTGTGGGGATTGGCAACTTCCCAACAATCCAAAAGAAAAAGGAAGTCAATTGTTCTTCAAGTGGATATGAAAAGCACACCGATCATGGAAATAGTAAAAATGTGGTGTGTTCTTTTGAGCATCTGTTCAAATATACGGCTACATGTGCAGCAAATATTTTTTTTCCCCTTCATGGAAATATACCCTCAGAGGAACAGCCATGAAACACATTTTGCAGGTGAAGTCCATGAACCAGAATGGGCAGCTATCTAGCTTTTGCTTGTGTATCTCTCTTGCATATTCTTCATGGATTTAGAAATCTACCACAGCCTTTTCTTTTAGATGCATTCTATGTAGGCATTGCTCCATGAAATCAGGATGCAGAAAACCACAGCAGAAACAATCTGTTAGCTGACAAGACCACAGAGAAGAGAAAAGCAGGATTTGTACGTTTAGCGTAAGTACAACAGGCTTGCTGGACACAAGTAGAATGAATAAATTTCCTACTTCCTTAATCAAAAGACACTCAGCTCACAGTGGACATACCTCAGAGAAAGAGATGATTGCTAATGATGATAAGCCATCATTACTAATCACCTGGATGGTTTCTTAAAGTGCCATCACTGGGGCCAACACTGTGTTGTTCAAAACCCTTTACTCCTTCTCTCACTGACATCTCCAAAACATCACCTTCACAAATAAAAGCTTATAAACAGGAGATAGGGGGCAATTGTGTGTGTGTGTGTGTGTGTGTGTGTGTGTGTGTGTGTGTGTGTGT
>JAHTLZ010003526.1:43325026-43457536 GCA_023846285.1 Phrynocephalus versicolor | reverse complement strand
AGGAATACTGGAGTGGCTTGCCAGTTCCTACTCCAGGCGCCTACAGCACCTGGTATTCCCTGGTGGTCTCCCATCCAAGTACTAACCAGGTACTAACTGACCCTGCTTAGCTTCCAAAGTCAGGTGAGATCGGATGTGCTTAGGGCATAGTGGAGGACAAAGGATCAAAATCCCCTTATCTCCATCACTGCTCAAAGATCTAACTGAGTGTTGAGGGTAACATCCTTTCTGGATGAATTCTGTCAGAATTCCACATACAGAATGTTAGGCAGGACTGCTTTAAAAGCACTTTTCTTCACATTGCCACAGTATATTGTTAGTAGCTGCAATAACCTACATAAATACTGGCTGACCTCAGTACAGTGAATTCCCACCAAACTACGCTCTGTAGTTACAGAAGAGTGCCATCTGCTGTTCTTATATTGCTATACAACTTTCATAAATTTTTCCAGCAAAATCTCCTCCCTGCACAAGCCAAAGCACAGAATACAGCTATTAAAATGAGAGCTGGGGATTCCACCCCTTTTAAAGCTTTGATTTCAAAAACAACTAATATTTATTGGCTCATTTTAAGTTTAGTACAATTTAACTGCCAATAGAATGAGGTATATATATTTTACATGTCCTTCATTTTTCCCTATACACAAAATATATGCAACATATGGATGAATGTATAATGCAGAAATCAAATGGGTCTGCAGGGAAACATTGCTTCTTTCCTCACATAGGAAAAAAAGGGATTTCCTAACCACACTTGCAGTGTATTTGAGTTGCCGTCAATAAAATATTAATAAGCATATTTCTCTGCCTTCTCATTAAAAATCAATGGCTTAGACTAATAGAAAGCTGCCAACATATAACAAAGTGTGTCACTCTCTTGCTAAGAACGTCTATATTTTAGATACTCAGTTCTTGCCTTCCAGCAGAGGAACCAATTTTTGCATGATGAGAAAGTGGGAGCAGATGGTTAAAAATGGCATGGGCACCACTAATTTAGCTTGGTGCCTGCTAGAAATACCTAATTCTGGGAGCTCAGACTGTCTGTTTGTCATTAAAGCCAGTCATTACAGCAGTGGACAATGAAATATTGGGTCAAAGCACTGCTGCTGAGGGTACTCAGATGCATTAGACCCAGGGGTGCTTTGTGGTCCACGTCATATAGATGCTGTCAATGAGCCACCTATGACTGGACCCTCTGAGAGCCCATGAGATACTGCTGCTGACAGCAAACTGTCTCCAGTAGTAGCTCTTTCTAGTACAAGGGGGGAGGGTTCTAAATTGGCCTCCATGTCCTCAGATCCTGCCCATCTGCAGGGCACAGTGTCTCTTTCCATCCTGGAAAAGCAAATGTTTGTGTGATACACCTCTAGTATTGAATGTCCGTGGTACAACTGTGCAATGCTGCTCACATAAAAGGGGTAGCACAGGGGTTTCCTGCAGGCCATGTATTAATCATCCTTTTTGTAGACTGATATTGCTGGCCAAAAATTAGTTTGAATTCCAAGCAGATAGCTGGACACAAAGACTTTCCTGCACTCAACCCACAATGTCCAAAATGCCAACAAACATTTCTTTCTTAGTCAGGCATGCACATAAGTGGTGAGTAGCACTTTGTACAGAAAACACATAGAAAACAATAGCTCCTGAATCACAGAAGATAATGAATATTGCTGCAGATGGATAGAGGTCACCTATACCCACCTATAGCTACTAACATTTTCCAACTTGGTTCAGATGGAAATTCCTACACTGGTGTTTACACTCCTGTAGGAAGTTGTTTGTTTGCTTGTTTATTTATTTATTTATTTATTTTTACACTTGTATCCTGCCCATCTTCCGGATCAGAACTCTGGGCGGCTAACAATAAAACAAGACAATAAAAGACCAAACCACAAATTGCAATAAAAGGAGGGGAGGCAGTACCCTCCAGCAGGGATGACGCAAGCGGCAAAAAAAGTTAAGTAGAAACTAGTAAAAAGGTCGCCAAATGCCTCCTTAAAAAGATGAGTTTTCAAAGCCTTTTTAAAGGCGGGCAGGGACTCTTCTAGGCGCAGCTCACTGGGGAGATGATTCCACAGTGTGGGGCCCACCACAGAGAAGGCATGGACACATGTATGCGATTTCTGCACCTCTCTGGGTGTGGCCACCCTCAGTGAGAGGGAGGCCACCACATATTGTCACACCTGGGAGAGAAAGAAAATCAACAGTGCAGCCCTTGCTGGTTTGGATGAACACATGTTGCCCTTTTATAGGGTTAAGATCACACGGCAGAAATGCTTGGGTGGCATGAGTCGAAAAGGTCCACACTGTAGTGATAATGTGCTTTTCCCTGGCCCTTTCACAGACTATTGACAAACATCACTTCTGATTTTTCTCTATCGCTGCCACCAACTAGCTTTGCTGGTAAATTAAATCCTTCAGACTTTTTTAAGTTGAATTAAATAAAAGACGTTTATTGATTACAAAGTAGAATCAAAATCATTAATGGTAACGTATTGAAGTATAGACAAAAAGAAGAATATAGCTCAAACCCACTCAAGTCTGATCAGTAATAAAGCTGTATACATGCACACCCAGTGCCTAAGTTTACAAACTCTAAACAGTTTTCTTCACAGACACTCTAAAAATCCTATCTCTTCTTTAGCTGTATCTGTCTTTCTCTTAAGACAGTGCCATACCCGATCTGATTCTCTCAGGCTCTGTAAGATTCCCTATATGCAAGTGTACGTCTTTCTGTAGGTTCCTCTCTGCCTAAAACAGTGCTGAGCAGTGCCTTAAATCTCCTCAGGCCACTCCCCAGACTCTCTCATTGGTCTACAAACTCACCAATCAGTTCAGACACCGTTCATGCATTATTCATTACCACAGGTAAACACCACACACATGTCGTTAGAAGGATGCCAAATAGTTTATTAAAAAATCATATACACCTTTGTGATACTTGTGGAGAAGAGGGTGTTTCTCCTCTATTTGTGCTATTTGCACAAGCCATCATGAGGCAGAGGGAATGAAGTGCCATGTTTGATACATGCATCTCCAGGTAGGGCTGACAAGTTCTGTTTCAAAGTATGGAGTTGTACTTGAAGTTAGTGGAGATAATACTGAGCTAGATAGAACAATGGTTAACATGGCATGTAGGACCTTACCCTGCAGGCCTGCCCAAAGGGCAATGACATGTTGACTCATGGAGGAGAATGGGAGAAACTACCAATTAAAATAATAATAATCATGCACCATCAAGTCAATTCTGACTTATGGCAACCCTTTTTTAGGTAGACAGTACTCAGAAATGGTTTACTATTTTCTTCTGGGGACAGTGCAGCCTGGCTAAGGCCACAAAGACAGGCAAAATTCAAAGGAGGCATATCTCTAAAGTCTTATAAAGATTTCAGAGGAACTTGTAACAGCATAGTCCTCAAAATTACTGTATAAAAATAGAAACTGTGATAAATCTATGCCAAAACATAGAAGCACAGTAATGAAACAGTTCTACTTTGTACTAAAGAATATCTATTTTATACTAAATTAGAATGAAATCACAAGCACAAGCCGTTTTGGTAAAAACTCCACAGGAATTGTTATGCTGTCTAGCAGCATAAATAAATAACCATATACTACAGCAGTTATTAGCAGCAGCCAGCTGCTGATATGCTCTGTGCTGCATGAGAAACTATTTTCCCTGACATAAAGGGCTCTCATGAATTAGAATAAAGCAAATAATCTAGCTCACCAGAGTTTTCCTACATCATATTCGTACTGAATTAATATTGATGTTATATCACTAAGATTAACTGCCTAGCAGGAGTGTGTATATAGTTTTTGCTTCTGATTAATATCAATGATAATACAACAATGCAAAAGTACAACAGCATGAAATTTTAACTCCCCCCTGCACATGCCTCACAGAGAATATATACATGCAATTCCCATTTTTCATATTTAGTCACATATATAGAGCAATACTAGCAGAAGAATTAGAGGTTTTTATTAAATTATTGCTTATGTACTACTTTATAGAACATTAGATGAAGATTACTTCCTTCCCCGAGGCTTCTTAACATGCAGACAAGACAGTTGTGGGCAGAAGATGAGTGAGGCCAGGTGGGAGAAAAAAATAAGACAGTGCTCCATGTAAAACACCATAAAACAAAAGTTTAAAAGTCATGTGCCTAAGAGGATAAATCTAGATAAGTAAGTTTCTTGCTAACTAGATTTATCTTTTTTTTTAGACCACAAAATAAATCAATAAATAAATCAAGCAAACAGTTAGCTTTTGATGATAATTCATCTTCACCAGAAGTTGGAAGTTCAGAAAAAGTTGAGTCCCACTGTTTTATAGCTGGTATTACCAGGTCCACTACTTAAGAAGAGTTCAGAGGCAATCTGAAAGCACCTTGTAGGGGTGGTAAGGGGTACTTTCAAAGTCTTCACTCAGGCAGAAGCTGTTTAGAATTTACTTCCCTAATCCTCAAAGAAAGAATTACCAAGTACTCACACAAGAGGCTGCTTCAACAGGAAGCTAGTTCTGTATAGTGGTTAGAAATTTCCTTCAGAGCCTTGTGGTATCTAGATGTATTTAACTACCATGCCAGTAATTGCTAGCTATCATAACCATGACCACTTTGTCTTGAAATGACAGAAATGGCAGTATTATTTATTTATTTATTTATTTATTTATTTATTTATTTATTTATTTTTCATTCATTCATTCATTCATTCATTCAATTTATATACCGCACCATCTGGCGCCTGTGCTGCTCTGGACAGTTAACATCCACAGGACATCTGATCTGGGAAGGCTACAATATGAGGTTAGTTCTGGATAGAGCAATTGAAATTTACATTCAACAATATGAAGCTCAGTAACTTTGGAACAGCGATTCTTCTCCAGCCTCAGCTTTTTCACAGGGCTGCTCTGATGAAAAATGTGGTATAGGTAAAAATCATACATCCTATACAGGTGAAGCAGAGATGTACATAATAAATAAGCAAACTGATCATCAGACTGAGGAAAAAACATTTGGATGTGGTATTTCCATTGCTGCCAGAGAGATAAAATATACCTGCTACCAATTTTTATTAATGAGACAAAATAAAAATCTCTTCAATTTTTTTAGTGGGATGACACTCTGATGTAAATCTGGGGTGAGGGAGAAAATTTGGAGGTAATGTCAAATATGGAAAAAAGAGGCTGTATTTGATATGGGTTCAAGCCATTCATCTCAGTATATGATAATATATAACTAGTGTTGTGTTTTTCCATTTAGAACATGCTATATTTTCCTGAAATTATTAGGGTCGTCTTTTACACTGTAGGCAGGCAGTGCAGACTCCTCTTTCTCAGCTTGTTTCAGCTCCCTTCCACAACCACAAGCCAAACATTATTGCAGCATCCAGGGCCGTGGAAGCACGTTTCACAATCTCTTTTTCCACACACCCACCCACACAGACAGACAGACAGACAGACACTTTTAAGGTGCCTGTACTTGCCTGGAAGTGTGGTTGATCTCAATGGAATTTTCACTTCCTGCAGCCACCTCTCTCTTACGTGCCATTCCCTCGGTCACTGAGCACCCCTTTCATGCAAGTCCCTCAGCAGTGCACATGTTAAACTGTGAGTTTCTCAGAGCGGCAGCTTTTAGGCTTGAACAATAGGTTTAAAAACAAAGCTGTGAAAAAAGAGCCCACTCCACCTATGCCTGCCAGGTCCAAGGCAAGAAGGCCAGGATGGACTCCTCTTTATCAGCTTTGTTTTAAAATCTCCCTGGTCCTATGAAAATCAACAAGGAGCAGCAGCCTACATTAAACACCTCCAAGCCTAAAAGTTTCTGCCTCAAGATGCTGACAATCTAACACGTGCTGAGGGGCTCCGAGAGAAGGGAAAATCCCATTGAAATTAACCAGGCTTCTCGGCAAATACAGGCATTGCGAAAATACTTCTGTGTCCCTGGACACTGCAATAACGTTTGGCTTGTGGGTGCAGAAAGGAGGGGACAATCCATCCCAGACAGGCTGCTCTTTCTCTAATTTTAGGTCAGAAATGTGGGGGGTTGGAGCATCTTATGGATGGAAAATACAGTATATTTTGTATGTGTAACATTAAAAGAAAAATACTAGTTGAATGCAATATTTATTCTGCAATGAAGCTTTTGAAAAATTCGGCCACTCCAAAAATATACTCAACATCAACAGGTGTTTCTATGTCCTAGTCCCATTGCAAAATATTTACAGTTTTCTTGATCATTAGCAGAAAAGGCCAATTTGCTTCCCACTGATGACAAAGCTGATGCCAGAGTTTCCCTGTGACAGTCTGTTACCATGAGGGCCATCAACCATGCAAACTCTGATTTCTTGTCATGTTTTGGAACCGTCACAATTAGATGTTTCTTTAACATTCTTCTTTTCCTGAGGACACATTTGTCTGTCAATGCAAGTAGAGCATACAATAAAATAGAAAAAAGTATCCTGAGGATATAGTGTCACAACTCCTTATCTTTATTTGGCATTTAAAAAGTGAGTGAGCCAGCGAGAGAGAGAAGATCCTGAATATTGTATGAAAGGTTATCAGTACAGGCAGTGATAAAATATCAAAATGTTTTTTCCATGGACAGATTGCAGTTTAGCATCCCTCTTCCTGGGAAATGCTTCCAAGAACTCTGTTCACTGCAATAACAGACATTGTAAAAGAACAATGACAGCAAGTAGCAGGTTTGGTAACTTGCAGAAAAGCAGTATCAGATAAGCGAGTGAACTCTGTCTCACCCACTCTCTCACTCTTTCATGCACATGCACACACCCCACACAGAGAGGAACAGATTCATATGATGAATGGGCTGCAGCATTGCAAGCTTTTAAACCATAGTCAAGTGTCATTATGGATTGACAATCATAATTAAAACCATCCAAAGTTAATTGCATAAGTGACTTTGCTAGTAGAGTTTCTAGATTGAATTAAGGTGACTGGAGTGACCATCTGTTAGAGGCTTTGGTATGAATCTAGGATAGGTAGGCAATTCTAGGAAGGGCCAAAGGAGGCAATAACCCTGAGATTCAGAAATGGATGAGGAATCACTCAGTGGCCAAACAGAGCACGACAACTTAGAAAGAAGTAACACCAAGAGAAAGTATCATGAGAAGAAACAGTGTCCTCAAATGAAGTCTTTGCTCTTGTACACTTGCCCTGATTTTACTGCCAACTATTTATTGCACACAATGTCTGCAGGCTAAACAAAGACCCTCATACTCAGAGTACGCATGTATACTGTAGGTGCACGTGAATGCATGCAATCTGACAAAGATATTTGAGCAGAAAGAGACTGCTTATTTGCACAGTTGAGCCTTAGTGGATAAAATTAAATCTTTAGAACAAATTTAGTTTGAATATTAGTCTTCAGATCAACTCCTACATTTAAATGTATTTTTAAGCTTCAAGGAGAGTTCTTCTGAGCCACTTTGTGATTAGTTTCTATGTAATCTCTTTTAGCAAATACAGAATGAATCTCTAGTACCAAGTAGGACATTATGCATGAAATATTATCATCACCAGGATTATGTGGCATAAACAACAATTTGTATGGGATACATTTTGGATGCAGATGGGCTGCATAGGAGTGATATCTACTGTTAGACTACATACGTGTGACATAAGTGGAACTTTTCTTGTGGGTGGATGGAACCTGCAGGCATAGGTTCATAGTATAGCAGTTAGAATGCTTAGTAGAGCAATGAATTGTACACCTATTAAAGAACTCTCCAAGGTTGGTGTGTTCAAGGTTCTGTGGTAGATGTCATTTTGTTTCATTTTTCATTTCGTTTTTCATTTTATTTCATTTCATTTGAAACATTTTTTTAAAAGTGTTTCATTTTTCATTTTGTTTCATTTTTCATTTTTATTTATTTGTATTTTTTGACAACTATTTGGGGCCCTGCCAACCGAGCAGCACTTTTTTTTCACAAGCACCGATTAGCTGGTGCATGGGGCCCTGCCAGAGATCGACACTTTTTTTTACAAGTGCCGATCAGCTGGTGCATGGGGCCCTGCCAGCTGATCAGTGCTTATTTTTATTATTTATTTTGACAAGTGCCAAGATCGGCGTTTGTCAAAATAAATGATAAAAATTTACAAAACAAAAAATGAAACAGAATGGAACAAAATTTGCATTTCATTTTATTTCATTTTTATAAAGGCACCTCTTTTTTGTTTCTTTAGGAAATAAAATAAAAAACAAAAAAATCATTTCGTGTCCATCTCATAATTATCAACATTGCTCTTTTCACCGAGGCAAGATGAACCTGTAAGGAAAACCCTCCTGTGTTAGGAGGCCCAGAGTGACCAGCCAGATGCTAATGAAAATTTCAAATTAGTGCAGTAGCATCTACCTACTGGCATTTCCTGATGCCTCCATTGAAAAGCATATGACTTTGATACTGGAGGTATACTGCCAACACAATCAATAGCTACACAAAACTTTATCCATCTTGAATTTGTGTGTTTCAAAGTGTCTGTCTATTTCAATATATCTTGAATAAAGAAGAATTTTGCTTATATGTCCTGAATCAGCCAATGCTCTGTTTCCATCACAGAAACTCAGTTAGTCAGTTCCATGGAACTAAGTCCTGGCCGAATTCTCCTGCAGTATTACACGAGAAACTACATACTCTCATTGAAAATGGTAGGCAAACTATAATTTGGTTTGAAATTCAAAGCTTACACTTTTAATATTTGTGGCATGTTTTAGAGTTCTATTTGCAAGGATGATCACCCAATAGAAAGAGGTAATAAATATGGCTAAATAAAACATGTCACCATCTTGATTAATCATTCTGCTACCAATGATGAAAAACGTGTGAGTCCAATATAAGCATATTTGCTTTTCAAACTAAAAATTAAAAGTGAGCATATGAATTACCTTTCTAGCTGACTTTTTCTATCACAATATAAAATCATCCTTTCATTTTACTGGTTTTTTAAATGGGCTAACATTGTATTATGACATAGTGCAGCCTACGAACTGACTGATGATTTATGATTGAATTTGACAAAGTCATGAAAGCCCATATTAAGCTTCTATTAAACCCTATACTTTATGACAGATTTGTCAGTTTTAATTTATTACTCAAGGCATATCTTTGTTCAGTGATATCAAATTATGCCAATATGAGATCCCATGGTATGATTTCTACTAAGAATTAATATAGACAATTCTGCACCCTCTCATTCATGCTTTGCCTGCTAGGTTTGATTTGCTTTCCAAACAGAAATAAAAAGGAGCATGCTATAAAGCAGATTACAGATTAAATCCAGTTTTTACTCCCACACAGTTCATAGGATTTATTAGTGTTGACAATTCAGCCATTCTCAGTGGGGTCTATATGGCCCTCTGTGGGGACCTGGAATATTTGAAGGGGGACATGGACTGGAAACAATTATTCACACAACACTTTATAAAGTTCATTATGTGACTTTTATAATCTTGATTTGGCGTATAATTTCTTTCATGTTGTGTTTATTGTTGTGGCCAATTTATTTTTTAAAAGTTGAGAATGGCTGGACGATCAACCAGCATTCAATTAATAGGGTCCATATGAATTAGGATGAATAGTAGGACCTGGTCTGCATGTCCTGGAGAAAGGAACACATTTTCATATGTGTACATTGCATATTCAATCATTCTTATTCATTTTTTGAAAATGACTATTTCCCTCAGATTTACCACTAGGAAGAAGTGAGCAGTTAAGTTAAGCAATACCGTATTGATGAGTACACTGAAGACTCACTAGCTCAATACAAGCCCAGAAAAATGTGGAAATAGTGAGGATACATTGCACTGTTGGGCTATTGAGGAGTAACATCCTTGCTTTCTCACTTTTCTCTTCCTTCATGCATCCTGGATTATTTTTGTTTCAGATTCTTTAGCCACTTATTTGACAGCGTTTTGCCAGACATTTTAGTTCTGAGTGAGAACACCCCAGGTGACATGATCAATATTAAAATATACAAATGATGTTTTCAGTGTATCCTTACATCATTTATTTTGTCCACCATACAGTCAGGCACCGCAAACGCATCATAGAAGATACATTTTGAGAGATTATCATCCAACATCCTGATGACATGGTCAGCTCACTGAAGCTGCCATTGTTCCATGACTGCAAGAATGTTTGTCATTTGAGTTTGCTCCAAGACTTCAATGTCAGGGACTTTATCTTATTGTTTGATGTTGAGAATACCCTGAAGACAACCATCTGAGCTTTCTTTGCATGACATTAACAGATGGCCCAATCCTCCCACTTCATAATGTTGAGAGGATAGACCAACAGCTTTGCACACCCTCAGCTTAAGAGAAAGATTGATTCCATGTCAATTCCACACAGAGGATCAAAATCTTCTGAAGGCATTGATGGATTTAGAGATTTGTGAGGTCATGTCAACATCAGTGAGAATGCAGTGGGAGACAATGTTGTCAAGATACATGAACTTTTCAACTGCAGTAGGGGGTGTTTTACATACTGTCAGAATGCAGTTCCTTCTAAGGTACACCAGGAGCAGGTTTGGACATCACCAACATCTTATTTGTTTTGATATTTATTCAGGCCAAAATTGTTGCAGGTGGAGGAGAAAAGATCAAGAATTCTTTGCATACCCAGAAGTGTGATTGCACACTGCGCAAAATGGTATTTTAGTTAGGCCCTGAAAACACTGCCGATTGAACAACTTCCCATCAGTGCAATATAGAAGCTCGACACTAGCACTTTCTTAACTATAAGCATCCCTGAATATTGCAGAAAACAGGACTGAAAACAACTGGGACAAGGATATAGTATTCTTTAACACCATTTGTAATGGGAAAAGCATCAGGAAGAATGCCACTGTTGAGGGCATCAGCTTGCCTACTGTCATGAAATTCAAACAATATGTGTGAATTTCTCAGGACATCCAAATCTCTTCATGACTTTCTATGTGCAGTCTCTGCATCAAGAGCTCTAGTCTAATATCAGTTAATGTTGTGTAGGGGTTGGCATGTTGCGCTTGGCACCTTTTTTGTAGTTGTCCAAAGGTACAGATCATGTCAACAGTCCCTCATTCCTTCGAGCAGCCACACTGAGTTTCTGGGAATAGGCCTTTCTTTAGGTGTCCTACAAGGCAATTCAGAAAGATTATTGCCAGAATTTTCCTGGAAGTATTTAGAATTGCCATATTCTAAGTACTTAGAATTGCCTCCATGGCTGTCACAGAGTTGACCATTGGGTCTTTTATACAGGATGACAATTGCTGCATCTTTAATGTCCTGAGGATCTTGCATTTTGATATCTTGAAATAGGTGCTGGAGGAGTTTACCATCACTTTTAAAACCGGTTTTGGCTTACATTGCATCTGCCCCCTCGGGCTTTTCCATTGGACAGTTAGATAATGGCCTCTTTTCCTAGATGCTGGATACTCAGTATCTGTGGAAAGTTACTGCAAGTTACCTATTACTAGGCCCCCTATCCATTGTCATTTGACTGGATGACTCAGTGGTTTAGGTGTCTGGCAGTGGACCCAGAGGCTGGGAGTTCAATTCCCTACTGTGCCTCCTGCAAGTAGCTCCAGCCTCTGTGGCCTTGGGCAAGGTTCACAGTTCCAGGGCAGTCCCAGAAGAAGGGAATGGTATACCTCTGACTATTCTGTACCTAGAAAACCATGAGAAAGTTTGGCATAAATCAGAACTAGACATATAGTTATTATATTGTATCCAGTTGCACTATTGAAAACTTGACACAAAATGATGTGTATTTGTCTTGTATATTTGTCTAAGAGTATTCTGCTTTTTGACTGCATCCTTAAAGAGTCTATGTTTTGTGTATTGTTATTCCTAGTGTCTAACCAGAGGAGCAGAATGATGATTACTCTTCCATACATCTTGAAAGACACAATGTGCATTTTTTCAGCTGGGTTGTATGTGGGTCTATCATCATAATTGCCTGCAGTGGTACAACAGAACAGTACACTCTCACAAAGAAAGAGAAGGGATAATAATTTTGGTAACGCCATTAATTCCAAGTGAAATGTCTGAGCATCTATATTTTCCATTCTTCTGCCTTGTCCAGCACTATCTTTTTAAACCTATATGGCTGCTCCGAATTTATAGAAATACTGTACTGCATATTTTTCAGCACTTTAGCTGAAAAAGCTTTTTCATTTCAGAACTGAATTTAGGTTCCCAAGTTCTTCTAAAAATTCACATTAATATTCATTACCTTGGGCATCTTTTTATAAAATGGAAATATGGTATCTAAATATTACACAGAAGTAATTATAATAACTATAGCTTTACATAGGAAGCTAATACGACATTTCTAAAATGGCTCAAAACAAGTGATTCAATCGGCCTTAAAATATAACACCGCAAAGGAGCATAAAGTATTTTCCAGAAACCCCACAGAAAATACAAACACACCTTGTGTAATTTTTAACTAGGAAATGATAACTGTATATTTGACCAGGTCAGGTTTTCTAAAAAAAAGCATTGTAAAGCATTTATCAGTATTTCATATAATTATGTATCTTGATTATGTGGGACCCAGGATTCATTGCTCATTTTTAGAGAGTTGCTTCATTTTCTGGCATAATTGTCAAAAATCCATCAGAAACAGATTTTTTTAAAAATATATTGAAGAATGAATGAATGAGCAGACATCATTAAAGAGCTTGTGTACCACCTGATTTAATTCTATTTTAAGATTAACCTTCTGTCAAGTAGAGGCAACAGTGTAGATAAGAAATGATGGGTGGGAAAGCAGTATTTACTTCAGTAAGCCATTTACTGAAAATTTTACTCTGTGGTTTGTTGATTCAGCTCTCACATGTTTATTTTACCCTAACAGTACCATTACATCCTACTGTGCTAGGAATTGAACCCACAATTAAATGCAATCTTGCAGTCACAAATGCTTTTAAAATTTTGCCTGCTGTCACAACTGTAGTTATACATGGGAAAACAAAGAGCAGATTAAATGTAAAAATGTCACTAATTAGGATCAGGTAACAACAGTATGCAGGAGTCATTTTCTGAAATTCTGTTCCTTAATGTATTACAAGTTGCACTAAAGTAGGCCTACTAAGTCAGTGGATTTAGGGAATTGACTAAATTCCCCTGATACAAATGGATCTATGCTAATTCAGACTTGCTCTGCTAAAGTATACCAACTGGTTTTTATTATTGTTTTTTGATGTGTCTGCTTGCACCATCTCCCATTTTATTGTTATTGTAATATTTTCTAATGCTTGTAATGTTTTATGTTATCTATTTATATTTTATATTTGTAAGACTGATCAGTATAGTGGCTACTGCACTAATGGGAGCAGTATAGAAATCCAATAAACAAACAAACTTGCAACTAAATCAGGGCAATTTAAATCAATTGAACTGACAGAGGAGTTGACTCAGCAAGTCCCCAGTGCCACTAATTCAATGGATCAATTATAGTGCAACATATTACATGAAAAAAACCAGAACCAGCCATTAACACACTTACTTACTATTGCTTTTATTCTCCAGTATAGCTAACACCTGTGTTCTGTACATGTAAAATAGTCTATTAGGCCAGATTTAGAAGCATAGCTCTCTTTGAAGGTTAAAATACTAACAGCAAGCATTTTTGTTCATGAATAAACAAAGGTACAGTAATGTTGCAAGTCTTTGTGGGAGAAAAATAAAAATAAATCCAATAGCAAAGATTTAAATGTATACAGAAAATGTTAAATTAAGAGTTATCTAATTTAAAATGGACCACGATCTAAACATAGTTAGGGATCTTGAAACTCATTTGATTGCAGTGGATTCCATAGATCCATTTTGTGCATGTTTAAAATCTTTCCCATTAAAATCAAAGGAATGACAAGTATTTAACCTTGGATGAACCGCTTCTCCTATCATGTGCCAAGGAATGTTTTTTTGTATTATTTTACATCAGCAAATCTTGCTGCTGTTCTTCATCACTCACAAACAATGCTGAAGAAGTAAGTCTGCATCAGACTGTTTAGAATTCACTGCATAATATGCCATCATGTGTCCTAAATATGCCAGAAAGTATTATGGAGACGTGGGAATCGTTCTATAGTCAAGACAGAGTGCATTTTCAGCATTCGAGTTATAAAGCAAGATGATTCTGTTCCATATAAAGTTGTATTATGTCTTAATAATTAATTATTTGCAACCCAAATAACTACAGTATTTACTACTACTACAACAACAACAACAACCTTTATTGTCATTGTACAACCAGTGTACAGTGAAATTGGCTGAGCCTCCCTCCATCCGCCTCAAAGACCATCCCACTAAATGCACACATATGATATATGAATAATAAATAATTTATCAGAGAAATGGCCTTGCTCCCACCTGCACTTTCTCTCTCACACACATTCTCTCTCACACACACAAACCCCTCCAATCTGCACAAAGAGTCTGTGGCCAAAAACTTGTTGGTTGATATAGCAAATCAGCAGTCTGACTAAATCAGTGAGGATGAACTCTATTCTTTCATAAGTTTGACTGATTCAAATGGTCTCAACCCTAATTGCAACATAATGCAGCAGAGTTGGAGAAGGGCCATTTGAATAAGTGGAATTTATGGATGACTTGCCTCACTTAATCCCCATTGATTCCACCTGGCCTATCCCATTGCAATTTACTATGGTAAGCAGCAAGAGGTTGATCAATTGACCCCACACCTGAAGGCAAACACTAGGAGGAAGAAACAGCAGCAACAAGAGTTTGATCAATAAAAGCATAAAATACAATCAAAATAGAAACAATCAACATATAAGGATTAGAACAGCAGAAGAAACCTAAAAAGTCTGGGGAAAAATGTCTGTGAAGATTCTCAGTCATCCAGGTGAGTTTATCTGGAAGTTGAGTCATGGCTACTGGACTTCTTTTTTGAGAGATAGAAATGTTTCGCTGCTCATCCAAACACCTCCATCAGTCTGAATACAGCTACTGCGAATCCTCCATCTGCGAGGACTCACACTAGCTTTACTCAGACTGATGAAGCTGTTTGGATGAGCAGCGAAACGTTTCTGTCTCTCTCAAAAAAAAAAAGTCCAGTAGCCATGAATCAACTTCCAGATCTGGAAAAAAATAGAATGATTTCTGTCTGAAATCTCTAAAATGACAGAATAAGAGATCATAGGTTTATTCACTAAATATCTAAAACAGACTACGTAGCCAACACACACACACACACACACACACACACACACTTGGTACACACAAAGGCCTTTGGAAATATATGTTTGGTTAATGCTTTTTCACTTGATATGTTTCAAATGTCCTTTAATAGGGACTATAATTTTTTGTACTTGCAGGAAACCAGGGCTAAACCATAGTTTCACATTTTTTAAAATGGTATTCTGTTGTTGATTAATTTTTCTGGCTTTCAGATCCATAAAATTTGGGGCTGCCAAACACAATTTGATGGAGAACACACATGGGAAGCTGCTATTGTATGCATATCCTGCACAAACCAAACTTTGAGAGGAATACAAATTTCCTATGCTTAACCCATTTTCCCTTCCACAATACGAGGCGCCTCTGCCATCAGACTTGCAAACTAAGATCTTGCACATTTTTCAAATACCATCTAGTCTGACAGTTGGTCTTTATGCAAACAGAACATGTTGACTGGATAGGCTTTGGTCTGATCCAGCACAGCTTCTCTTAAACTTTTTAGTAGTCTTCCACTACCAAGTGGGGATCCTTTGTTGCCTCACGCAAACATCTCAAGTTTTCACACATGCCCAGAAGTCAACAAGATAGGTAGCTAAATGTTATTTCAACCCTGGACCTATAACAGCATCCTCCAGAAGACAAGGTGGAAACATGCTGACCTGATGTCTAAGTATTTTTAAAAAGAAAACTTTGAAAGGATTATACTCTTCTCCATAATGGTAAAAGCCTGGTGTTTTGTGTACTGAGGACTCAAAAGAATTATTAAAAACATAAAAGATGATTCTATTGGCTATGATGAAAATGGACAAAAGGTGTCCTGCATGTTATTCTTACACCAGGGATGGATGTTTTCCAATGTCCCTTCATATCATCTAGTCTGGGAAAGGCAATGAGGGTTATCTGGCTCCCCATGCAAAGATAATTTCCAACCCAACCACTCCAATATAGAATGAGGTACAGTGGTACCCCGACTTACGACCTTAATCCGTTCTGAGCATGGGCTCGTAACTCGATTAGCTCGTAAGTCGGGGAGCAGTTCCCCAGAGGAATGCATTGAAAAACAACTAATGCATTCCTATGGGAAACCGCTTTAGATGACCCACGGCTCCCCCCCATGGGGGGGGTGGAAGCCGCGGGTCATTTAAAATGTCTTTAAGCAACTGGGGCAAGTGCTTGGCTCAGTTGCTTAAGGACATTTTAAAAAAACCCTGCCGCTTCTCCCTCCCACCATCGGGCATGTGGAGGAAGAAGGGGCGGTGTTTTCATTTTTTCTCTCTTCCGATGCCTTGGGGGTCAGGTGCCACCAGTATGCTGATGATATTCAGTTCTACCTCTCATCACCTTCGGACTCTAAGGGAGCTACTACATCAACTTTACATGAGTGTTTAGATGTAGTTATGAATTGGATGAGGATGAACAAAATGAAACTAAACCCAGACAAGACAGAGGTGCTCCTGGTCAGTCGAAAGGGAGAACAAGGGACAGGGATGCAACCTGTTCTGGACGGGGTCACCCTCCAATTGAAAAATCAGGTACGCAGCTTGGGGGTGCTCTTGGACTCATTCTTGAGTTTGGATGCCCAGGTCAAATATGTACACCAGGAGATTTGCATTTAAGAAAGGACTCTGAAGCTGAAGCAGGTAATCTCTTTGTAAGGTACCTCTTTGTTGGCACATTATCTCAGGATCTATCCAGTGGAGTGACTGCTAACCATTAATAACTTATGTTTGCAACTTTTCATCCCCCAGTTTTTTTTCTCAACAAGCAACAACCAACCATTCTGTATATAAAGGGAGTATTTCCCTGCACAATCAGAGTTATATGACCCATACATGAGGCCTGTTTTCATTCTAGCAGCACTCCTGAGTCCTTTCAGATGCTTGACTGACAAGAATGTGACCACTGTAGCTCAACCCAGCAGAGGGAAGCAGTGATGGGGAAAGAGAAATCTGTTGCTGCTGTCAGTCATGCAGCTTTCAAAAGCTCAGAGGTCTCACAGGAACAAACAATCATACAACCCAGCAACCTAATTCATAAGAAAATAAGACCTCTGTTTGATCACAGCAAAGGCATTCTGTTTATTATGCATGGTCTACGGAAAATAAATGGGAAGAGTTTTTTCTGTTTTTTCTTTTTCTCCTCATATTAGAAGCTCATTCACTCAGGTGGGAGATCCAGGACAGAGAAAGGGAATTTTGTTTCACACTGCTGTGCCTAGTTAAACTGGATTTTCTGCACAAATATTTATTAATGGCTGCTAACCTGGATAAGCTAGAAAGAGGACTGAATAAATTCATGCAGGAAAAAGCCATAAATGGCTATCTGTTAGGAAAGATTGCTATGAATCACCTCCAGTTTCAGAGGCAACATCCTTCTGTAATCAACTGATGGAAAATATATGCAAGAGGGTACAGTTGTACTTAATGTCCCACTAATACAATCCCCATAAACAACAGATCAGGAAAGAGATCTTGGTGTGTTGGTGGACAGCTCCATGAAGGTGTCTACCCAATGTGTGGCAGCGGTGAAGAAGGCCAATTCCATGCTAGGGATTATCAAAAAGGGGATTGAAAATAAAACAGCCAACATTATAATGCCATTATACAAAACAATAGTAAGGCCGCACCTGGAGTATTGTGTACAATTCTGGTCACCACATCTCAAGAAAGACATAGTGGAACTGGAAAAGGTGCAGAAGAGAGCGACCAAAATGATTGCTGGACTGGGACACCTCCCTTATGAGGAAAGGCTAAGACATTTGGGCCTCTTTAGTCTGAAAAAAGGCGCCTGAGGGGGATATGATTGAGACGTACAAAATAATGCAGGGCATGACTAAAGTGGATAGAGGGAAGCTCTTCTCCTTCTCACAAAATACCAGAACTAGGGGACATCTACTCAAATTGAGGGCTGGGAGAGTAAGAACAGACAAAAGAAAATATTTTTTCACCCAGCTCGTTGTTAGTCTGTGGAACTCCCTGCCACAGGATGTGGTGATGGCATCTGGCCTGGATGCCTTCAAAAGGGGATTGGACAGATTCCTGGAGGAAAAGTCCATCACAGGTTACAAACCATGATGGAGATGTGTAATCTCCAGGCCTAAAACTGGGGTACTTCAAGGGCCAGATGCAGGGGAGTGGTATCAGGAGACAGATATCTAGTTTCGTACGCTCCCAGGCGCATCTGGTGGGGCCACTGTGAGATACAGGAAGCTGGACTAGATGGGCCGTTGGCCTGATCCAGCATGGCTCTTCTTATGTTCTTATGTTCTTATGTTCAATATGTGCAAATAAACATAAATATTAACATGTGTATTGATTCTACAATTAAACAACTGCATTCAAGTTAATGCTTAATATACATGCCATCTCCATTAAATTCTCTGTGGGTAATATGATGGAAACCCCCAGAACTAAGTTTCACACATTGTCAGTGGCGCTAGAGAAAAAAATCTAAAAATCATTGTTGAAAGTAAAACATCTACCCCTTTAACTTGAGTACCACAAGTTCCAGAAACAGTGAATTCCACTTTAATGTTTCATGAATATGAGTTATTTTTAATAAAGGATCATGACAGAAATAATCTTTCTGAACACAAATGTTTGAATTTTTCATTATTAAACAATATTACAATATTAATGTAGCTAGAAACATCTTCATTTTAGTATAATGGAATTTGTTTTAAATGGGTCACCATATGAAGGACTAAAATGAATAAACCCCAAGCAGCTCCCTGAAATATCTCAGTGATACGTTGACATCTCAAGCAACAAACAGAAATGACTCCCTGATATGCATATGTATTTTCACATCTATAGCTTCCATACAATTCAGATGTTGTCTTGTTGTAACTCTCATGTAAAGGACAGAGTTTGTCTGGAATAAACACATCATGTCAGCCTTTCCAAAATGAAGAGTAATGAAGTCAGACACTTCACCATGGCTGTAAGTATGTAATAAGCATATATTGAAATACAAAAAGATGGGCTCTCTAAGGATGCTGTCAATAGCAGAACACTCTGAGACAAATAAATGTCATTTCATGTCAGATTTTCAACCAACTGGCAGGAAGGCTGACAACCATAGCTGCAGGGATGCATTATAATACTAACAATCTATGTGCCATTGCACCAATTCTGACTTAGGGTGACTCTTTTCGGGGTTTTCTAAATAGAAAGTACTCAGAAGTAGTTTTCCATTCCCTTCTTATAGGGGCACACTGGAACTATACAGTCCTAGGAGGCACAGTGTGCAATCAAACTCCCAGCCTTTGACTGGCTCCTCAGCCAGATAACTTTCAAACTGAGTTATCCAGCCAGTAAGGAGTGTGTTAGAGCGAAAGCTATATACCATACCCCAAAATTATAACAAGAATCAGCATGCCCCAACACTATCTGACATTACATCTGCTCCGTGAAGAGAGCCAGGTGAAGGGGAGGCAGTGGTTTGTGGGCTTCTTCGTGGCCCCAGTTTACTCTTTAGTCATGCTGCGTTTTGGGGTGGCCAGAGTGAGGGTGCTGTGGCTGCAGGAAATTCAAAAGCCTGCTCTTCGATCCTCGCTTTCCAGAAGGGTAGCACCCGAAACATTTGTAATCTGGGGTACCACTGTATTCAGGTTAAACTGCCATATTGGCATTTTGTGAAAAATATGTGAACTTTGAATCACAGTTTGGGCACTTGGTCTCTAAAAGGTTCTCCATCACTGATCTATGGACTCTAAATGCCTGGTGGGGCTTCACCCCCTTGCCTGCTCAATCCTTATACTGTGTACATTCAACTCTTATGTGTGTGTGCGTGGGGGGGGGAGAATCTAGCTTGACTACTATATAAGAGTGAGGTGGGTGATCACAGCTGAAAAGGAAGGATTCACCCTCATATCCCCATATATTACACCTCAAATATCTTCCCATGAAAGAATCAGGCTTTAAAAAGGAACTTCCACTGAACACTGTAGCAAATCAAAAGTTTCTTGGGAAGCCTTTAGGAAGCTAATAGGAAGGCAGCGGCAATTTGGGAGTGATCCACAGTTAAAGACAAAAATAATATGATATCCATTGATGCCCTCACCTGGTATTTCCCCAACCAAAGGGATGAGCAGAGGAACCACAGTGTTTGTGTGTCGTGTGTACATGGGAGTTTGTTTGCCTTTCACCATTATGTGTGTATACATGGTATGTGTGAGAACAGTCTTTCACTGTAATACTGTGTGTGTACATAAGATGTGTGAGAACTGGTTTGCTTTTTTTAAATGTGTCGACGTGCTTTCGGGCAGGGAAGGGATGTGTGAGTATATTAAAAGGGGAGGGCTGCTATACCCACTGAACTTTCTCTCCACTTCCAGCATTATTTACCCACATCTGGCATGCTGCCTCAGATGTTTACCACAAAGGAATGTGACCCCTGGGCCACGAAACGTTTCCAAACCATACATTAGTTGGTCCTGTTAGAAGGTGCTACATACTTCAAACACACACACACACACAATACATTGAACTGGTCCTTAAGAAGAAGAAATGCCAAGCCAGAAAATTACTTCTTGTTTTCAGAAACATAAGGGAAAGACTACCTCCTTTCCCTTAGCAAAAAATACAGCCATCATGCGGGGTGGGGGTGGAAGGATACAAACTTATTGAAAACGATGGGTATTCATATTTTCTCAGAAAGATGACATATATATATTTCTGAATATATTCATCTTTGAAGTTGTGTGTAATAGATTTCGTGACCACTGTCAGTGCTAAATGGAAAGGGAAAAACTGCTAGTTCTTAGCTCTGCCTTGGAGACATGCCTGTCAGTTCTAAGTGTGAAACGGAGCTACAATTTCAATGAGAGAGGGGGGAAATGATGTTCAAATGTCCTTTCTTTCCTAAGCTAGCATTCAGAACAGATTCTGGGACAAATCACCAGCAGAAATAGAAATACAAGGTTCTCACCTTCATAATGGGAAATACTGCACAGTGGTTAGATAATTACAGAGGTCTGATTCACGCCTGTGTGCTCATAACATGAGTGCAACATGAATTGATGTCTTAAATATGTGCATCTGGCTTCAAAAAATTAGCCACGGAATTTTCTTATCTACTGAATTTTCATATCTACTCACACACTGTATTTTTCAACATGATAGTCTGAACTAGGAGAAGGGGCAAATAGCATAGCAATAGATGGACCAAGATGTAGTGTCCAGTTAATTAAAATGTACAGACTTCAGATTATTCTGCTCAAATGAAGTACTGTAGTATATAATAAGGCTGGCATTGCTCTACCATACCCAGAAGGTTTTGACAGCTCACAATACCACTGTAGAATCTTAGAAATCATTCACACAATGTAGTAATACACACAGGGTGAATGGGGAGAAAGGCAGAGATGAATAAAGCAATGTGAGGGAGTCTGTTGTAGAATCGTATCTTTTCAGTGGACAATTGGCTTTTTAGTTTGTGTTCAGCTGGCAGGAATGTTTTAAAATTGCTCCAATTGGCTAGCCTCACTTTTTCTCCACTTTCTGCTATTTCTCTGCTTTCCACCTGATCCAGTGGAAAAGGTGCATAGAATCATAGAATCATGAAATTGAGAGGGGCCTACAAGGCCATCAAGCCCAACCTCCTGCTTAAGGCTGAAATACAAATCATAGGATGTTTTCCAGGTGGTTGTGCAAATTTGTCTTGAATGCTTCCAGAGCTGGAGCACTCACCACATTTCAACGTACCTGGTTCCATCGATGGACTGCTCTTATGGTAAGGAAGTTTTTCCTGATTTGGCTTCCTGTAACTTGTGCCCATTGTTGCATGTCCTGCATTTGGGGTTGAATGAGAACAGATCCTCCCACCACCACCACTACCTCTGTATGATTATAAGTATTTGATACATGCTATCATATCTCCCCTCAGTCTATTTTTCTCAAGGATAAACATGCACAGTTCTTTCAGTCTTTCCTTGTAAGACTTGGTTTCCAGCACTCTAATAATCCTTGTTGACCTCCTCTGAACTTGTTCCAGTTCGTCAGCAACCTTCTTGAAATGCCATGCCCAAAACTGGACACAGTAATCAAGATGAGGCCTTACCAGTGCTGCATAGAGGGGAACTAGTAACTTGAGGGATTTGGAGACTATATTTCTAGTAATGCAGCCTAAAATAGCATTTGCCTCTTTTTTTGAAGCCATTTCACACTGTCGGCTCATATTCAGCTTGTGATCTAAAACAATTCCAAGATCCTTCTCACTTGTAGTATTGCTGAGCCAGATGTCCCCCATCTTGTAAGTGTGCATTTGGTTTCTTCTTCCCAGGTGCAGTGCTTGGCATTTATCCCACTGAATTTCATTCTGCTGTTTTCAGCTCAGTGCTCAAGCCTATCAAGATTGTTTTGAAATTTGTTTCTATCTTCCAGGGTATTAGCTATTCCACCCAATTTTGTGTCATTCAAAAATGTGATTTGCATTCTCTGCACCCCCTCAAACAGGTCATTAATAAAAATCTTAAAGAGCACTGGACCCAGAACTCTTTAACATTGTTGCTTCCTCCCAGTTTGAGAAGGAGCCATTAATCATCAGCCTCTTGAGTATGATTCTGTAGCCAGTTGTGTATCCACCTGACAGCTGTTCCATCCATCACAATGCTAGTTAGCTTGCTAATTAGAATATAATGGGGAACTTTGTCAACATCTTTGCTATAGTTGAGATATACATTGTCTACAGCATTTCCTATGTCTATCAGGGAGATTACCTGATCAAAAAATGAGATCAGATTAGTCTGGCAGAATTTGTTCTTGACAACTCCATGTTGGTTTCCAGCTATTATCCCATTGTTTTCTAGACGCCTGTGTCATGACCACTTTATAATCTGTCCCAAAGGACAATGGTTTTTTGTGAGTTCTTCAGCCAGTACCCTCAATACCCTTGGATGGCCTTGGAGATTTGAATTCATTCAAGGCAATAGGCATTTCCTTGAATACTTGTTTATCAATCTCTAGCTTCAATCCTGCCCCATTTACATTTATCTGGAGGGTCATTGTTTGAATTGAATTGAATCTTTAGTTACGGTTGTTAACCAAGACAAGAAATACCAAATATCAATTTGCCACAATAAAACGATTTGCCAGAATAAAACATTAAATTTGCCAGACTAAAACACCTTAAAAACACTTTAAAAACATTGTAAAACTTTTGATAAAAGCCACTAAATAGAAACACGACTATTATAAAAATAGTCAATATCAGAAGGGTAGATAATGTAATATATCGAAGGTCAGGCCAACATCAAACCCCAAAGTGGAGACCACACTCCATATGGTGATCAGGAGCTAGAATTACTGGCAGTCATAAGCTTACGTACAACTATTGCAGCAGTGCAAAATCTGGCAACACAATTTGAAATCTGCTGGGACCTCTCAGAGAGAAGTAACTTTGCATAGAATTTGGCAGGTCTCCCAGGAAATTTGTCGATAACAGGTTGAATAAGTTCCTTACGTAAGTCATGGTAGAAGGAACAATAAAGAAGGACATGGGTGACTGTTTCTACTTGGTTCATTTCGCATGGGCACAAGCAATTTGAGAGGGGAATATTTTGAAATTTCCCATCCAAAAGCTTGGAAGGGGGAGCGTTCAATCTGGCTAAAGTAAAAGCTCTTGTAATCTTTGGAGGCATTAAACCAGTAAGGTATGGGGATATAGTAAATTTGTTGTAAATGACTAGACTGTGATTACCCAGAAGGCTCACATGCTCTTGGAATTCTATAGCCCAAATCCTTTGTCTAACTGCAGCTTTGGCATTAGCATAGCCCATCACTTTTAAGATGCAGTTAGAGAAGCCAATTTGCTGTATTTCTTTGGCTACAAACTGTTTCCATTTGGACTGGAAAGAATCAATTAGAACCAAGGGGGCCAACCCTTCTGTAAAAAAATATAAGTTTTAGCCAATAGTTAATCATAAGGGCTTTGACCCGTGCTCTTATGGACACTAGACCGGCCTCCAAACGAAGGGCTACATTTGATGTACATGGAGGTACAGCCAGAATTGATCTCAGAAATTTAGTCTGTACTACTTCCAAGGAATGTAAGTTTGTACCTGGAAAAATTTGGGAACCATACAACATTTGGGAAATAACCTTGCCCTTGAAAACCTGGATAGCAGAAGATACTTGTCGCCCTTCTTTAGAATAAAAGAATCTGGTTATTGCTGCAGCACTCTTCTGGGCATTCAATGATGCATGTTTTAGTTGAGCGACCCAGGAGCCTGTAGAACTAAAAATTATGCCCAGGTATTTGAAGCATGAAACCTGCTCTATGGGGTGGTTATTTATAACCCATTTGTCACTGTTTGTCCTTTCGGGAAAAGACTGAACAAAAACAGGAATGTACCAGTTCTGCCTTTCTCTGTTTTTATTTTCCTAATGCCATTCCTGCAATTCCTTGCTTCATGGGGTTGTCAATTCATCTCAACTGAGTTCCCCTTGTCTCCAGACCATGTTTCTTTCAACAACAACAACAACAACAACAACAACAACAACAACAACAACAACAACCTGACATTCAAGTCAGTGATGGAACAGAGTATCTTAGGTCTTAGGGTCACTTTATTTTTATTTATTTTTAAAAAGGAGGTGCCAATCAGAGCCTTGTTAAATTACCAATTAGCACTTTGTCAAGCTAGTTTCTGCTGATGGAGCTCTGTGCAAACACAGCTCTCATCTCTGTCCCACCGCTCCTGCAAATTTTTATCTGGACAGCTATATTTATTTGACCCGTGGTGGAAACCCAATTTTAAAAACTGTGGATTACAATGGAAAAATATATATTTTCCCCAATGTGTATCGTAGCGTTACTCCTGGCTCTATTTCTCTAACTCTTCACATGGAATTCTTTGAAGAAATAGCACTCAGAGTCAGCACCTTATTTTCAAAAACCAAAAGTACTTAAAGTCTCGAGTTGCTACAAACTCTTCCATGAAAGCTGATGCATTTTACAAAAAGCAAATCCTATTGTCTTTACTTCTAATAAGTCATTACCTGAGGTTATGTTTTCATTCTAAACATGTTACTGAAGGAAGAGAATGAAGCAGGAAACCCTTTCAAGGTAATCCACTTTTAAAGTCAAAACCTGAGACATAGAAATATTCATTTTGGACAGAACTAGCTGCCAACTCTGAAGAAGACTTGAAAGTGTACTTTGCCTTTCTTGTAATTCATGCTGCTATGCAATCCCTAGGAGAAACACTTTCTTGTTTCCAGAGGCTTAGTAGATATTTTCATTATTTTTATGAAGTGCCAGAATTATTTCCAAACAGTCATGACTTTTTGTTAGAAAACATGGAATTGATCCTGGGAGGTGGCAATTCAAAGTGTATTCACAGTGGTGATGAGCTGAGGGGTAGCTACTTATATAGCAGTATTATGGAAATATTGACAAAGCACTAAAGTCCTAGGTCAGTTCTGGGGAAAGCAACATATTCTTTGTTGTGACTACCTATTTCATATGCAACCCATGCAAATGCTTACTGAACGAGCATGATTTTTCATAAAAGAATTTTCCTTGTAGCACCTCTACTTTCTGAATACATTACAATATTATTTAAAGAAGATCTTGATAAATTTATTTTACCCATGCTGCTGTAATATAATATAAACTCTAGAAGAGTAGTCATATTACAACCAGATTAGGTATCACGCAGGACAACAGTGATATGGTACAATGTCTGATGTTGCAGTGCAATTACATTTGCTACAACCCACCATAAACAGCTTTTGTTGGTTCAAACAATTTTGGAATTCTCATTTCACCAAGAATGGAAATACTGTAAGTACATTAGCTCTCTGCAACACAGAAGTACAGCTTCTCATACTGGAGTAGAAACAAGCAATGTGAACAAAGCAATTTAATGGCATCTGCCTATACAAACAAAAGATGTTTGAAAAACTACATGTCAAAAGGACTCTTTCCCCATTGCTTTGAAAATGCATGCCTTTTACAGTCAAGATACCTCTCAAGGTTTTAGTGTGCCATACAAATGTATCTGAGAGATTCATTCCTGCTCAGAATGTAAAAACCTAGTATATATTGTAGGAAATGCTGTGCTATCCTGTCTCATGAGAACACTATGCAACAGAAAGAGCTGTTCTTTGTTCTTCAACACCTAAGTATATTCAACATTGTAAAAACCAACCATGAAGCTGTACAGATTGACCCATGAGTGGAAAGGAAGCAAGGCTATGTCCAAAGGTACTAGCAGGATAACTGAATTGTCTGTCCTAAAACCTTCTGTGTGAAATTATGATTGCCAGAGGAGAGCTTCTCTGTGATCCACCTATAAATAGGGCAAGTTTATTACACATGTACAAAAGATACTGTTCTATTAGTAGTCTTTCAATTATGGAATACCTGCACAATGTCATTTGCTACAAAGACTGTCTCAGTGCCAAGTCATATCTTTTCATTTCCCTGCTATTTCCCATTCTTTCTCAATTAATTTTCAATTTGAGGAAGAATTATTTCTACACACCTTGCTTTTATTGTATTGTATACTGCCCTGAAATCTGTTTGTAGGTACAGCTGTAGCTTACAGACACCTAAAACAAAAAAATAAATTTAGGTTATTTAACCTAAAAATTATTCAATTTGAGCTCCAAAGTTTTGCCCATTTAGACATCTATTTAAATAATATTGATGATTTATATGATTATCAGCTTGTTTAAACAACTGGAAAACATTTTTTTAAAAAAGTTAACAGAGTTAACCATTTACTGATAACAAAACCTTCCTCACTATCTGGTTAAAATATTGTAATACCCTTCAAGGCAATTGCCCCATATTGCTAATATGTCTAATTGCATAAATGGTTTTGAATTAATGAAGCATTCTGTCCTTGGGGCCAGGTCAGCTTCTAGAAGTAATATGTGGCTTCTCTCAATGTATGCAAAAAGGAACATATCAACATGAAATCCCAGTCAGTGTTTTAATAAGGTAGCACACTTTTATGAATATTTTGTGAAAGCATCATTAAACAATTCTACATAATAGGTCTTGCAAAATGTCACCCATGGCACATCCATTTGAATAATCTCTTTCAGAATATGTTCACTGGGGATGTACATGAAAAGGAAACCAAATGTTGATTTGCACCTGTTCCTTCTATTTATTCATACACCACATGTGTTAATTAAGCTATAGAATTCCTTTTTCTCATTGTAAGATAAGCACGAGAAATATATTTGCTATCATTTTCTATCATTTTCTTTCTTAGTTCTGTTATGCTTAAAGAGCAAGGGAAAGTAGCAAGAATGACATCATTGGTAGTCAAAGACTGTTGCTAATTTTAAGGATGTTCAGACGATGCTTCATTGCAAATGTGTTGTGTACAGCGCCATAATTGCAAAAAAAAAAAAAAAGGACTTTTTAATTAATGACAATTTTGCTGTTGGTGTTAAGGGCACTTCCACTATGCTGGAAGAGCACAACAGCATACTGGACAGTTAGAACTACCTAGGCCAGTATTCCACTCAATATTTGCAAATGAAACATAAGGCATTTAAAGAGAACTCCATAAGACCTCCAAATACAAAAGCTGCCACAGTGATTTACATGGACAATGTGACAGATAACTACCATCTTGTCAGACTACAGTGTCAGGTTCCACAGTTGTAGTTACATGCATGGAAATAGAGGATGCACTCCACTAGCCAAATAAATTTATTTGAAATACACTAATCCCTCACCTATCGCAGGGGTTAGGGACCTGACCTGACCTGTGACAATGGAAAATCCGTGATAATGCAGATGCTGGGTCAAGGTGGAACTGGGGGCCTATTTGGGGCCTCCTATACTGGTGCTGCCCCAAATGGGTCTCTGGTGGGCTTCCTGGGCCTGTTGAAGGCTTCAGAAGTGGTTTCCAGTGATGTGGAAGTCACTTTTGGTTATCCAGAAACCACTTCTGGGGCCTCCAACAGCCCGTTGGAGGCCCAAGAAATTGTTTCCAGAAATCCAGAAGTCACAGTTTTTTCGGAAGTCATTTCTGGTTCACTGGAAAGCACTTCTGTGGCCTCCGACAGTCCCAGGAAGCTCGTTGGAGGCCCGTTCGGGGCAACTTGCCCCAGGGATCCTTGCATTTCATATACAGTTCTGCTGTCCCATCATATACCGGGACCTCAGTATTGTATATGAACAACAATATGGCGGGGAACGACTGTAATTGTAATACAGTAGAATGTTAGCCAAAATATATACTGCAAAGCATATATTTTGGCCAACTTTCGGTTATAAAGATATCCAAATCAATGCCAGGATAGTTTACTGTGCAAGGTATTAAGTCACAAATAATGTGACTTCTTTTCTCGCCTTTTAAATTTTATTTTGGTATAAATACAAAGTAAATATTAAATGAGCATAGAAATAAAACATGTCCTGCTATTGTTATTTAAACTTTTTGAATATAAAATCCCCATCTGTTTTAGGGCTCACCCTGATGGAGGAGTTGTGTCTTCCCTCCTCCATGCCACTCCATGCCTGGAGTCCTTTGATACTTAGCAGAGGTCTTTGATGGCAGGAAAAATACTAGTGCAGAATTGGGTACATAAAGTGGTAAAGTGATCCTTCTGGATGAACCCTTATTCCTACATTGTTGCAAGAGCATGATTTGGTGTCTTTATTGAAGTTCCTGCAGAAATAAAGCATATATTCTGTCTGCCACACAGTACATATGAATTAGTATTAAATCAAGTTGAGAGGCATGAAGCAATTATCTGAAATTATAATAAAACATTTGAAATCCATTAGGAGGAGGAAAGCTGCACAAGATGTACTAGCATTATTATTAAGTAGCAACATCAGTCATTGGGTCCAGAGGGCATTCCTCTCCATAGCTGTCAAGAACTCAGACGCAGAACTGTTGAGCACTGTATTAAAATATTATTCATACACGTGAGTTTTATAAGCTGCATCACCCAACTTTTGATGGCTTTCTTTGAACCATTATGATACAGTACTCTTAATTTAAGGTTTTAATTTGAGCTTTCTGTTCTGTTGCTGTAGGTTTTTACAAAAAGATTTTTTTTTGTTGGCTTAGTAAGTGTAAAGCCTCTGTGTTCCTATATATCAAGACTGCTGCAGTTCAGGGTTCACATCTCATTCTTCAGTGTTGTTTTCCATTGATACAGATCTGCAAGGTTAAGACTATATGCTTTTTATCTTGAACTCTCTTTTGCACAAGAGACTTGATGTCTTTCTACAGTTTCATGCGATCATGGGACATAATATAAAATGACGTTTTTATTTTGTCAGCTTAAAAAATTCAAGGTTTTCATCACTTGCCTTACCAGGTTACTCCCTTCTCACCCCTTCCTCATAGAAGGAATGAAGGGAAACCTATTTATTTTAATTATATACTGGATAGTTCAGGGCCTTAGGCAACTGGTGTGGAGCTTGAAGTTGGGAGTTCAATTTCCCACCATGGTGGCTTGTGGTGGTGGTGGGCCCTCAGTGACGACCCATAGGGTCCCCTTCAGCAATACAGTTCAAAAGTTATTAAAGGTTTTGGACATACAAAATAAAGGCTGGTGGTTTAAGACAAAACTATAATATAAAAATGCATCATAGTTAAGACAAAGCACAATTGTACAATGCAATTAATGGCTGAGAGTGAAAAGCCAAAGCCATGGATGTGCAAATAAGTAAATATAGTGGTAAACAGAGACATTTTTAAGAATAGATTATAATAGAGTTTTTATTGTCATTATGCATATGCAAGATATACACAACAAAATTAGAGTGCTGTTCCACTACACACTCTAAACAAGGAACCATACAAAACCCATAAAACACATAAAACACCATACAAAATATTAAAAACTCTTAAATTCGCTTACAAAATTTAAAACACTACTTAAAAACTGATTAGGATGGTGCTAAAACTGTCCCAACAGGATGCATTCCAATCAGCTGAAAACACACATAAAAGCAACCATACAAAGTGGAACGAAGAGCACAGAGCCACTGCGTGTGAACGCGCCACCATCTTGGAATACTCTGCAAGCTTACATTTACATGCTAGCAGTAGAGAAGAGAGGAACACACACTAAAACTGCCTCAAAACTGGCTTTATTACTCGGTGACCTATGTTCCAGGCAGGTTTGCAGCCTATTCCCTACCCTATCATGGTTCCCAATGTGGTCTTTGCTGCTACAGAAATACTGCAATTCTTGCTGTGAATGTTTCTAAATCATTGGGTCTTCAGAAATTCTTGGACTGAAACTCCCAGAAGCCTTCACTACTAGCTTTGCTGGGTTGAATTTCTGGGAGTTGTAGTTCAAGAACATCTGGAGCTCAAGGTTGGGGACCACCCTTCTAAAGCAGTGTTCCCCAACCCCCGGGCCGCGGACCGGTGCCGGTCCATGGGTCAATCGGCACCGGGCCGCCTGAGGAAACCAGGGGAAGCCTCGCTGCCGCGGGGAAAGTGAGCCCGCCCCTGCCGAGGGAGGGAGGGAAGGAGGGGGCGGGGCTTCCAAAGCCGGAAAGGGAACAACCTACGGCCCCCGGGAGCAACAGCATACCCCCCCGCAATCGCCCCCGCCGCCGCCGCGCGACCGCCCCGCAATCGCCACCGCCCCGCCGCCACCGCGACCCCCCCGCAATCCCCGCTGCCGCCGCCGCGACCCCCCCGCAATCGCCATCGCCGCCGCGACCCCCCTGCATCATAGTTAAGACAAAGCACAATTGTACAATGCAATTAATGGCTGAGAGTGAAAAGCCAAAGCCATGGATGTGCAAATAAGTAAATATAGTGGTAAACAGAGACATTTTTAAGAACAGATTAGAATAGAGTTTTTATTGTCATTATGCATATGCAAGATATATACAACGAAATTAGTTTTTTGAGAATTGAGACCTTTGATCTCCGTAGAGTCTCTCTCCAGCCAGATACTTTGGAATTGCGAACTGATTGGGAAGGAGTGGACTACCTGTCCAACACTACCTTAAAAGTATATGTGATCTCTTTGGAGCTGGTGTATTTCATTCTATGTTGTGGGGTGAGTGTGTATTCTATTATTCATTCTATGAAAAGAATTAAAAATTGAAAATGTTCATTTATTTACGGTAGTAATTGTAGTAATCTTGTTTCTGTCCTGTTATATCAGTAGTCTGGTTCTCCATGGATCAAAATTTGGTCTGAGATATTCTTGAAAACTCTTTCCTCTTCTTTGTTAATATTGTATTTTTTCCAGGGATTTTTAATTCATCCATCATCCATCCCAAGCCATACCTTACACAGTTTGTTTTCAGAATTAAATCATTTCCATTATGTGTGTCCTTCTAAATCCCTCTTCTGCTATTGCTGCAGTGTATAGCTAGAAAATGGATGTTGTATGCAAATACTTTTCTAGCTTCAGAAAGCGTATTCGGTGTGCCCTCTTCTTTTACAGCCATGGGTTACAGCTGTATGGTTGCTCAGACATTAAAATTGTACACAATGTGTAGATGTACTCTGACATTCTCAGTTTGTGCAGTTGCACACGGCCTCATAGATGCAAATTTCTGGCGAGCAAACCTGCACTTCTTATTGGTCAAATTTAAGTACTGTAGCAATGACAATTTCTCCTTTCACAAGAGTTTTTAATTTAATGATCTCAGTATATAAAGTGTTGGAAACCTTTTCTATTATTTCTATGTATTTCCTATTTCTATGTATTATTCTATGTAATTCCAAACCTGAGAGTTGGGCTTCAGATCTTACTGACTGTTGCAACATCCATTGCCAGTTGTGAAAGGTCTTTTAGTAAGTTAAAACTCATAAAGTCGTACCTGAGATCATCCATGGGACAGGAAAGATTGTCAGCCTTGGCTTTGCTGAGTGTGGAGCGGGCGGTTACTGACAGCATACATTTTGAGGAACCAATTGATAAATTTGCAGCAGCCAAAGCCAAGGAGAATTTCTCTTTGAAATTACATAATTACATCTAAAGCATTACATCAAACTATTTCTTTTACTTTATGTTAACTTTTCAGGTTATTATATCCAAAGCAATGTCTTAAGGTTTTGCAATGTTATGTTTAGCTAATATTTTAATTTAAAAAACTGCATTAATTTTATATGCATTCTTGATTCTTGATTCTGTCCTTCTCTGTTGTTCAATTATATCTTCAAAGTACCATTATTGCCTTAATTATTTTAAGTTTTTTCATCCTCTTCATACCCTAAAAATATGCCATGAAATGCAGGTTTTCGTGTTCTAAAACTCAAAAATTTCCAGGGAAAAATGATGGACCCCCTTATGGCTCTCACCTTGTCATGAGGGGGCCAGGAGGGGGCACAAAACTGACTTTGTCCCCAGGTGCTGAAAACCCTAGCTATGCCTCTGAAACCCCCTCCTCCCCTGCCAGTTACCTTCTCTTCCCAAGAGCTGTGGCTGGAGGGCAGGGTGTATCCTTTTCAGAAGGTTTGGTGGAGGTGCAAAAACTGACTTTGTCCCCAGGCGCTGAAAACCGTAGCTACGCCCCTGCGAAATTCTCTTATGAAAAAGAAAATGATTAATCAAAGAGAATACAGAGACAGGTGCTAACGTATTACAATCAATTAAGCTGGACATATTCTAATTTACTTGGACAATTTAATTAGTGTTTAACTTAAACTGTTTTTTGTTTTGTTTTTGTTTTTGCATCAGTGTTTCTCCAGTGATAGCTTAGCTAAGTATTGTATGGGAAAGAAAGCTTTTGTCAGGCAACAGAATCGTCAATCAACTACACAATGAAAACTCTAGTTCTTCTCCACACCATGAGTTGCACTACCCAGCCTGGTGAATCTTAAAGTAATTTGGGGGGGGGGGCAAAGTTAAAACAAATGCTGTGTAGATGCTAAGGAAGAGAAAGGGGGAAAGCAAGAAAAGGGGGGGTTGTTTTTCCCCCAAAGATTTGCAGCTGTTTCCTTCCCTTCAAAGCTTAGAACTGGAGCAAAGGAAAAAGGAGGAAAAATATAACGGATGACTACTTTCACCTTTATTTTGGTAGGACTTCTAGTTTAGCAATGTAACAAACTTAAATGTCAATTTAAACATCCTGTTTTCAATGTAAACATAATTTAATTAGGTTTTTTAAAAGCTTATTAATGATTAATTTAAAGTGTGACAACTTATTTTTTTAACTAACTTTGCAGTCCCTAGAGAATACACATTCAACTTGTGTGGTCCTTATCTGCCAGAACTGGGAAATTATAATCAATTAAGGAATTCCTGGTTTGCTCACTCCTGCCATGAAGCAATGAGCCAAGAGTCTCCTTAAAGAGATGGCATATATGACTGTAACAAAAGCAGCCTATTGCAAAGTAAACATTGGATGTAATTACTGTATATAGCTTTACAAAATGAGCTTGATTTCAACCATATACACAGACCCAAAACGTTATCTGGCTTCCATATAAAGCTTTATCTGTTCAGGGTAAAGGCAAAGGTTCACACCATGAGAGGTGTCTTAACAGATTCTGAATGACATTTATCTGCCCTCCATGTGTTTGGAGGGAATGGGAAGATTGTCAGATAGACAGCCAGTTTCTCCTTCAGGGAACTCTCTTGAGCTTGGCATGTCTGCTTGCACTTCAGTAAACTGTGAAAGAGCAAAAAACTCTTCCTTGACATGTGGCTGGGGAAAGTGTTAGCCCAGTTATGACACTTGAGCATTCTTCTAGACACAGTAGGTTACCTACAGATAGGGTGAACAAAAATCAATGATTTTTTTTAAAAAAATCAAATTGGTTTCAATTGATATTTATTTAAATCATTATTTAAATCAAATCCATCCTGCCTACATAAGTCAATTAATCATTATCATTGTCTTTGAACTGCAGAGCTGTATAGGACCCTATGGGTCATCAAGTCCAGCGCTAGTCAATGAGGCACAGTGCAGAATAAAGTTCCTAAGCAGACCTTAAACAATGAGCCATTCAGAAGGATATTAATCTTAGACCTGTAGACCTGTAAAGAAACGTATGGACCATCAAGTCCGGCCACTGTCATAAAACTTATTTTTTTCTTTTTCTCTTCTAGTGGTATTTTAATATATCACTAATTTTATTTAGAGGAAAAAACCAGTCAGAAAATGCAAAATGGTCTCATCTCATATCAAGTGGTATTTTAGTGAAGTTACTGTATTCTGAATATGAACTAGGATTCAGACAAACCGAAAGGACATGGGAACAAAGGGAGGTCCTATAGTAAATAAAACAATGCAGGACCTGCTTTCTTGATTCTTCACAGTGATGACAATCTGTTAAACTCACAGTTTAGATTGCTGTGTTGAAGCAGTGTTAGCATATTAAATGTCCAGGGCTTTTCAGTGTGAATATTCTCAAGGGTCTGGTGGTATTACAGCAGCAGTGGGAGGAAACAACTCACTACTTCTCTTTTGTTCTGGCCTCTGAAAATGTGATATGGAAGATTTTATAAATAACATTTTCAAAGGAAGGGATATCCTCAGAGACACAAAGGATTAAACTCTTTCTCCCCATGCCTATCAAATAAATATCACCCTCACCAGTTAATGATATTTAAATTTTAAAAGATGTGGAGCCTGGGGAAATTACTTTTTTAAAAAAATGACAACTGCAAGAATTCTCCAGGCAAGAAAAATATTAAGACACCATTCATATGTCTATACATTAATCATCTAAGTGCTGTAATACTTCTGCCCTGTGGGAGAAGGGGAAACAGAAGCTTGACATCTTAAATTCCCGGTTTCTCTTCCCCTTCAGTGAGGATCATTAGAAACACATATCCATTCTTTATCTTGTTTGAAACTCAAGCCTGCACTTCCTTTAGAACAGGCCTGCACAACGTGGCAACTGTGAGCAACCGGTAGCCTGCAGGGACATTAGAAGTAGCCCAACAGGTCCCCACCAGCTTCCCGATCTGCTGCCAGTGGCAGCGTGTCCAGGGGGGGGGATTTTGGCCCACCACCCACCTGGGTGTCAGGTCCAGATTTGTTCCCTTACCTAACCTTCCACCACCGCACCCCACCCCCTCACTCAGCTCCTCCATAGGAGTCTCCGCCTTCCTAAGGAAAAACACCAGCAAAGCGTGAAGCCAATGCTAGGACCAGAGCTGCTTCCTTGAGCTGCTGGCTGGGTGGCATACACACACATGTGCTTCTGTAAGTACACCGGGGGAGGGTTGTTTGGCAGTTTAAAGTAGACCACGGGCTGTTCAAAGTTGTACAGCCCTGCTTTACAGAATCAATACATCCCATATTCAGTCTTCCTCTTTTCCTCCTGCTTTCAACCGTTCCTGGCATTATTGTCCTTTCCAGATAATGCTGTCTTCTCATGTTGTTTCCAAAGTAGAACCAACTCAGTTTCAACATGTTTTGCCTCCAGAGATAGTTCGGGCTTGGTTTGATCTAGGCCAGGCACGTCCAAACCTTGGCCCTCCAGATATTTTGGACAGCGACTCCCACAATCCTTTGCCATTGGCAATCTAACCTTAGAATTCTGGGAGTTGTGGTGCAAAACATCAGGAGGGCCGAAGTTTGAACATGCCTGATCTAGGCTCACTTCTTCATCACTCTGGCATTCCATGGTATCTGCAAAGCTCTCCAGCAGCACAATCTTTCAAATTAATTGATTTCTTTTCACTCACCTTTCAAACTCATACATGATAATCAGAAATAGAAAACTGTGGATGATCTGGATCTTGGTCTCCAGTGATACATCCTTATTGTTGATATTCATTTCTTCATTACTGCCCCTCTGAATCTCAGCCTTATTCTCGTGTATTGGCTGCAGTCTCCATTTGGATTGATAGTTGAACCAAAAAAATAGAAAATCTTTCACTATGTCATTTTATTCATTATCAACATTAAAGTTGTGTACTGTATTTCCTTTGGAGTTACGATTTTTGTCTTCATGTTCAACTGCAGTCCTGCTTTGACATTTTCTTTCATGCACTAAAAGACAAGCAGATACAATGCACCCTTGTCCGATACCTTTGTCTATAGAAAACTATTCTGATTCTCCATGTTCTGTCCTAATAGCAACTTCTTATCCACAACACATATTATGGTTAAGGACATTCAAATGCTGAGACACAACCATTTCTTTCAGAACAAACCATGGTTTGTCTTGTTTCACAAAGGCACGGATGGAGAAGAGGTGGCTGCTGCCTCAATCAAGGGACAGCGGAAGGCTGTTTCCCCCCACGGCCGAGAGAGACCTTATTTTGACAGCTCTGAGCTGTCTGTCAGCTGCAGAGAGGAACAGCCTTCTGATGTCCCTTGATTGAGAGGGGTTAGACAGCCTTCCCATAGGAATGCATTGCAAATCTATTAATCCATTCCCTTTGAAATGGATTAATTGGTTTTCAGTGCATTCCTATTGGAAACCATGCCTCGTCGTAAGACAAATTTTTCATAGGACAAATTGATTCGTAGAACAAATTAAATTCGTCTTATGAGCTACTACTGTATATAGAGCATTGCCAGTCTGAGGACCATTGTTTTGCTTTCCATATTTGCTGGCATGTTTTTTTAAATATTTTGACAGATTCGATCTCTGTGGCTTGAAACAGTTCTAGTGGTACTCTACCAACCACTGGTAATTTATTTCTTCCTAGCTCTTCATCACTCACCCCCAAAAAAGGCTTCATTATCCCCAAAGGCACAGGCAGTATGAGTAGTGAAAGATGACTTGTTTCAGGTCAGTTCAAGCAAGGACTTAAACAGATTTGTTCTTTTCTAGCACTGATCACTGCACAAATGCTGCTTTGGCAATAAGGTGTTAAGTCAAAAGTGATATATAATGTGTGTATGTGTGCGTGCGTGCACACGTACATGTATGTTTTGTCAGAAGGAAAAGAAAAGAGGTATCTATGACAGGGTCTGTATTTTTACTTTACTGCAGATAGTATTTAAAATTTAATGAATATGTCTAGGCTTCATAATTGTTAACTATGAATTAATGACATGCCACTCTAATTAGTCTCTAGTCTCAGTAGGGAGAGGGAGAGACATTAGCGAGCCAAAACTACAGTATCTCCCTAATGCAGTTTCTCTAAAAATACTAATCCATATACAAAAATGAAATATTATAGACTCTTTACCTTCATTCCCTCCACCAAACAAAAACACACCTTAATTATCCCTATAGGCATAGGCAGTATCAGTAATGAAAGATGGTTACGCCCATCTCATGGGATGGTCTGTCAGCTACAAGGAGTTCCTGAGCAGAGTTCATCTGGCTTTAGCCATTTATGCTTTAATAACTTCATGACTTAATTACTGCAAAGCACTATAAGAAGGCTATTTTTGATGACAGGATAGAGGCTGCAGCTGGTGCAGTTTCTGCCAGATTGTTAATTGAGGTATCCAAGTGGGATCACATGGCACTGATCCTCAAAACATTGCATGGACTAGCTTTGAGCTAATGAGTCAATTCAAAATATAGAGAAAGCCTAAGCATCTGTGGATTCTAGAAACTTGTAGGTAATATCCTAATGTCTATGGATTCAAGAAAAGCACCAATGCCAACCAATAAAATTTTAAAGATCTAGCAAGGGTTCCATGCTCATTGTCTCATGAGTGGCCACACCCATGGTGTAGTGACTAGACACAAAGTTTTGTTAATGGTAGCATTTGCAAGACCAAATTCCCTCCCTGTGGAAAATAGCTGATCCCCATTTTGTTTTTGACACTGAAAACATTTCTTGTACACCCAAGCTTTTGATATACAACCTGGCCCATTGGGTCTTGCTGGTTCCCAATTCTGCATGTTTATTTATTGCTAGTGTTGTTTCACTTCTAGTGTTTTCAATGTTCACAAATTATACAGTGTGTTGTGGGCCAGTCTTCCTTGGAAGAAAGGATGGTACAGTGGGACCTCTTATCCATGCAGGATAGGTTCTGAGTCCAGTCCCCTCTGTGGATGCCTGACAAGTGGGCAGAAGGCAAGGAGCTAAGTAGTTCTTGAGCTATCTAGCAACCTGTCTCATTAGTTGAAATGAAGACTTCCTTTGAAACAGCTGCTTGGAGAATGTATTGGTTAATGCATTGTTTAAAGAAAACTGATATTTCTTACTCCAGAAGCAGACTACTTAATGTAAGGGCCATGTCCCAAACAGAACTTCAGATGTAACCCTGAAATTGCTTTTTATGAAATGTTGTTCCTGGATTTTAAAATCTTGTCTTCGGTATGTTCAATTTCTCATTTAAAATTCATTGCTTTCCTACTTCCATTTAACCTGAACAGTTGCTTATTACAAGTAATCTGATAACTTCCAGGTTGAATGGTTGTGAGTTGCTTTAAGTTGACTTATCCTTGAAGACTATTTGGAAACTTCATTTAGTCTAAAACTGATGAGTAGGACAATTAATAGCTACTGCTACCAGTCCATGCAACCTATATTGGAAGCACTTCAAGAACTTTATTGGTTACCAGTTATTTTCTTCATGTTATTAAAGTTGGTGGATTATCACCTGCAAAGGCTTCAGAGGTGTTGATCATTAGCTGAAAGATCAAAAATTGACAAATAACCAATTATTTGCCAGAGGCATTGGTCAAACACAAGGAGAGATATCATGAAACTCTCCTCCTATTCATTTGCTTAGGATCTTCTTTGATAATTTCTGGGAAGCCACTCCAGTACTCCTGCCAAGAAAACTCCATGGACATGGAGTCACGTAGAGTTGGTCATGACTGTAACGACACAACACACACACACACACACACACTGTCTACACCATCTTATGATGAGATTTTCTTCAGCTGGATTTTCTGTTGCTCTTTTGAAAAATGTGGTGCAGTTGCTTTACTATTTCAACGTTAAAAACCTTAGGGGGTTGTTTTGTTTTGTTTCTGCTGGTGCCTTTACTTTAAATATTTGTTTTCTTTTTATATGGCATTCCACCTTACATTGTTAGCTTTAATTATGTTGCATACCACCTTGGAAATTACATCCAGGAAGCAAGGTATAAATAATTAAACTAAATAAAATGGCTTTAGTCACTTTTACATGAGCATGCCAGAAAAAGTGTGACCTACTTAATGAACCAGTAAGTTTTCCCAGCCTCTGGTTATTTAGTGCTAGAGATGACAATTCTAGGCACTAGTTCCAAACAAATGTATATTCATAAAAGGAGACATAAACAAACTAGGAGACCCTGTAGTAATTCCTTCCTCAGGAGATCAAAAACAGAGTTGGAAGAATTATGGTAGTATCATTTGAGGAAAGCAGAAAGGAAGCATTCAGATTCATAAGCATACCTACAAAGAAGTAAATATAGAGAAGGAAAACATTGCACAATAATGTGCATCAGAATGTGAAAATTGTCTCTTGTCAAGAGAGCAAGATTGGAAAGTGATCTGAAAAAGAAATAAGGGGAAATCATAGAGAACTAAGAAAACAGATGGTTTGTAAAGCAGCAACTACAAGGTGAATCCTCATCCTCTTTGAGGCAAGACATCACTAGGACTATTCGGCCTTTGGATGCAGCAGCTCTAAATAATTCAAATGTTTCCTTTCAAGTTCATCTTCTTCCTATACTTCTCCCCACTTTATTTTTCTCTTGAATTATTAGCTACTGTATATCAGTTGGTGCTCTCCCCCCCACACCATTATGTGACCAATCCATCCTTGCTGAATTTTACGTGTTTTATACTTTTTTCTTCTCTTCTCTTTTTCCTTCCTTCCTTCCTTCCTTCCTTCCTTCCTTTTGGCCTTTTTCACTTTCTTTCACATTTCTTTATCCATATTCATATTGCCAGGTGAATTTTCTGTCCTAAAATTTCTCCTTGCCTGACCAAATTCCACAATACTATTTACCTCTTGGCATTCCCTGCTTGTTAACTCTATTCTGAATAGCAACAGAATGTCTCTCTCCCCTTTCTGTTTCTGATTAGTCTCATTTACTCTCACTTCCCTCTTTTAATTTTGTGAGATTACAATTGTTCTACTACTTAGTTACATAAGTACTTATACATAAGTACTTTATGCATTTACTAGGAAATGCACCTGATTTTGTCCACATTAGAAAGTTGGTATTTCCACTCCAATTCCCTAACCCTTCATTCATTCATTCATTCATTCATTCATTCCATGGTAGCCATTTTTCTCCCTCCATGCCAAATGCTTTCTCATCCCAGTAGTCATTTCCATTCATATGAAATTGCTCTCTGTTTGGGGGACTGGGAATATCTATTTCATAATTACATTCAGCCAAATGCTACTTTTCAGAAAACAGTCTGTACAACAATTATTATTTTTAATAATGTTTATCATCATTCAAGCAATTAAAAACACTGATTACTGTACAACACACATTGTTACATGATAAAAAGAAAGAATTAGCAGAAGCCGAGAGCAAAACCATGGCTCCGTGGTGAGCATTTTCAAGATATAACCAATCCAGGTATTGCAGTTGGGAAATCAGTAGTATCTATGTGAAATTCCATGTCCCTGAGTCTTACTGTCTGGACATATTTCAGGACAAACATACATTTAAAAAATATAAGGAGATTTTGATCCTGCTTTCTTCCAAAATCTTTCTTCCTTTGTGTATTCCATCTGTTCTACCCCTTTCCCCACAATAATGTTCTATACTTCTGGGCACTTGGATTTTTATTTTTCCCAAACCTGTCCTCTTCTCAAGATCAGCTTTCTATGTGATTTTTCCCATTAAACAAAGGAAACGTGAGATGTGATAACTTGTGATAGACTCATGGGACCGGCGAGTTGTGCAGCAAGCACACAGAGTGAAATGAGATTGAGTGGCTTTTTAGTGGGATGGTGTTTTGGGGTGGGGAGGGAGGCTCAGTCAATTTCACTGTACACGGGTTGTACACTGACAATAGAGGTTATTATTAGAGATGGGCACGAAACGAAAAAAATTTCATTTTTGTTATTCGTTTGTTGTTTCGTTACATAACGAAATGATAAATGAAAATTGTGATGAAAATGAAACGAAACAAACAGAACCACAAAAATTGTGTTTGTTACGTTTCCTTTCCGTTACTGGCGGCGTGCAATGAAATGAGCTGTTTTAAATGTTAAAAAATGCCCTGGACATCCATAAAAATGCAGCAATAATTATTTATACTGTCTGATAATACCTACCGGGGGGGTGGGGTCCTTAAAACGTGCATTTATGCCTTTTCTCAGATCGCTGTGTTTTTTTCCTTTAAGGGGAGTTAGGGGACATCGACCCAAAACGGCTCCCGGATGCCTAATATTGATTTCTTGGGTATTAAAACGCCCTGGACATCCATAAAAATGCAGCGATAATGCGATTATTATTTGAAATTATTACCTACCAGGGGGTAGGGGTCCTTAAAATATTTGTTTTTGTCTTCTCCCATCGCGATGTATTTTTCTTTTCCCTTTATGGATGACAAAATGGATGTTGCCACTCCAGCCACAACATGGAGGCAAGCCATGTGATGGGATCATGTAAATTCTTGGACAGCTTCAACCAATAGCATGCCCAGGTGGCAGACTGGGCAGGTCTGGCAGCCACAGAGGGCATAAAAAGCTCTCGCAGCCCCGTCCTCCTTGCAGTCTCTGGTGGGAGTTAGGGTGGGATTGCTGTCTCTGCAACTCTAGCTTCAGTCCTGCAGCCTCCCTGTGTGCGTGTGTGCGTACCTCTTGGTGAGTACCCTCCCCTGCCCTGCAGTGCAGTCACTCTGTGGCTGCCTTGCACCCTGGGCAACGCCCGCCACTGCCTTTGCAGCCTCCCTGCGAACCTATATACTGTGTCTCTGCCAGCATCAATTTTTTTAGTGTTTTCCCTCTGGTCTGGGGCGTTGGGGGACGCCCACACACAGAAATGCTTTAAAAATCACGCAAAAAGTGGGTAGAAATGACAAACGAAAAAATGAAAAACAAAAATAAAATTTTTCCAAAAAATTCACGAAAAACGAAAACGAAACAAAACGGACCTCTCAACGACAAACAAAACACAATTTTTTTTATTCGTGCCCATCTCTAGTTATTATTATAGTGAAAAAGGTTTCAAGGAAGAATGAGAGACATCCTACATTTGACACGAAGTAGTGTTTACAGTGTTGGACTAGGGAAGAGCTGGCTATAAAACCCTAAGCAGACAGGAAACTCTGCAGGGTGACCATGGGGCAGTCACACCCTCTTAGGCTGAGCCAACTCAAAGAGTTATTGGGCTAAAAAGGCAAGGAATTGAATCGGGCTGTTAGTGAACTTTGATTATCAGTAGAAAGCCTCTGTGCCTCCCCAGCTGGGAACAGACTTGCTTACAGCCTCCCCATTGCATTGTGTCTGATCACTATTCTTATCCCCAAACCCTTCTTTATCTGTGCATATCAGCTGCTGTCCTCCCACACACTGGCTTTTCACACCTCTGAGCATCTGTGATTTTGTTCTTCCACCAGTCACTTATCTCAAGGCCAGATTTCTCTCTGCACTTTTCCCACTCTCTGAATGAGGGCCATCTCTGATTCATCCATGACATCCAGGAAGGATGAGAGATGTTCTATAGTCACCTTGGTGCACCCACCTCCACAAGGCCCATTCATTTGCTAGGAAATATTACATAGATGTCACCTCTGAAGTGAAACAGTTACGGCATGTGAATCCTCAGAACAGGAGGCATGGCTTTAGAAAAACAGCTCTAAAAGATAACTGGACAAGAGACTGTCATTCCTTGGAGCAGAAAGGCATGATGTAGAGAGGGATTTTGTATTTCCTAACTCATACTGTAATGATTATGAGATGGGAGAACTGGGAAATCCATAAAGAAGGCTGTAAATACCATGAGACAAACAAAAGACAAACACGACAACGTGTACATTTGGGCACATACACTTTTCTGGTATTTTTTGCTCCTACCTCTTCAGTCAGATTCTTTCTAGTAGGTAGCTGGAGGGGGAGAGAGAGAGATGAGGACACTCCACAGTTCTGGGTTCAGTTGTTATGAAAAAGTGTGGTTCAAACAAGCAAAGGTTCATAAACAACTAGCAAATTGAAATTTCCTATTGTACTTTATATCTGTTAAGTTTTAAAAATTGTTTATTCATTTTGGATATTATTTGTTTGTTTTTTAAACTGCCCAGAGTAGCTGTTAGCTAGAATAAATAAACAAATTTATAAAGAAACAGATAAAATGCTTTGCAGCTGGCTATAAATCATGATTTTCTGTGAGGATGAGAACAGATAACACAATTCACTTCTTTCTTAATTCACAAAGGAATGTGACCTTTGAGCTGAAATAGTGCCCTGTTCTTATCTTAAACAAAGCATGGGGTCTATGTATTTTTGAGATACATTCACAGGATGGCTACACTGGCTGATTATGTTGCAAGTTGCATCAAATTAGGTACAGATAAAATTGAAGTATAAACCACTGATTACATGATGTAAGGCTCACTGCAGGGAAGTCTGGTGAAGAATTCTCTTTTCATTGGTAAATTTTTTGTTGTTTTGTTGTTCAACCCAGCAACAGTGAACAAAAATTGGCACAATATCTGATTAATTTTATGTTTCAGTGTGCTTTGTGCTCTAACTGATCTGATACAAAGAAGTGATTGTGTTCCCTTCAACCAAGCACCTGTTAATCTCCAAACCTCCTTCCTTCCTTCCTTCCTTCCTTTTAAAAAAAGTGACACTCTAAAGTCAATGTCACTACAGATTATCACTAAGTCACTTTGGAAAATAATTAATTAAAAAGAGGTGAAGGGAAAGAAATTGCCAATTGGCACCTTGTTGGATCCAAGGCAGCTTCTGTTGCTGGAGACCCACGAAAAAACAGATGCCTCTGCATATACTTCTGCTGACTCTTACGACATGGTAACTGATTGTCACCAGGAGGACTACTGTCAAGCCCCGCACACAGAGCACACACACACACAAACAGGGTTCAGTTCTTTGCCAAGAACTTTAGTGGAAAGCCAGGCAAGTTCAAGTCCTTTGCCAACAATCAAGTGCCAGATAAATAACAGAATCCAACTCCCAGCAATTAACAGTCCAAGTCAAAAGCAGAATATCTCACAGAAACCAGATGCCAAACCCAAGGGAACAGATTAAGCCATCGTCCAGGAAGCCTATCCGAAATCAGGAAACAGAGCCAAGGTCACAGACAGGAACGTGGTTGCAAGTTCAAATGACACTTGCTCCCACAGAGAGCTCAAGGTGAGCTTACCAGCTTTATCTCAAAACAGGGAACACACCCTTACTTCTGGAAAGGCTCCTGCTAGTACTCAGGGCTTCCTGACCTGATTCCCCATCTAGCATCAAAGACCCTTTCCCTAGCTCTCCTGGTAGCACATCTTTGCAGAATCCTGCTCATAGCCGTTCTAGGGGGAGAAGATATGTTTTCAGCTGAGTCATCAGACCCAGCTGCCTGCTGACTTGAGCTGCAAGGCTCCTCCATCAGCTCTTCAACATTTAACCCCTCAGAGTCAGGTTCTATGACAGGCAGGGTCCTGGCAGCTACAATGATTTTATTCACAGAAACCAACAAGACCCAATTTGAAAACTGTGACCACAGTGGATCAAACCATAGTTTTCCTACATTGTACTACTTGCCCCTTCACTCTTCTACAGTGGTTCCCAACCAGATGTTCTTGGACTAAAACTCCCAGAAACCTCCATCATTAGCTATGCTTGCCAGGATTTCAGGGGGTTGAAGTCCAAGAGCATCTGGAGACTCAACTTTGGGAAGCAGCTCTCTACTGGGAAATGACATTTCTTTAACATACGATAAAGTATTATGAAGACTTTAAGAAGAATGACTTTAATGACAATCTGAGACCACCCATAACTCAGCAGTACAAGGATGATGCTTAAAGTCAGAACCTTGTCCTGTACAGTAATACTTGATTATGGCTGGTATTAGCATATCACCTGCTTCTTTGTTCATGTTAGGAGCTATCCAAGCATGTCATTGAAGTCATTATTTAAAATAATATTCAAAACTCCAGCTTGAGATGCATACAATTTCATTCTGTCTACTCACCTTCTTTCTTTAGGAAATCACTTCAAGCATTATGAAGAAAAATTGAGAAGAAAAAGAGCACAACATAAATTTGAGGTCTTGTTGTAGGCAGCAGTAGCTTAATGATAGAAATATGACTTTATTTGTTTATTTGAACTCATTACCATCCTGTTCCATAGTCTCAAGAATATATATAAACAAACTATATGATAATTACCTCTGCTTACTATTGAATGCTAGCACCTGCTCAAACAGAAGCATCTTAACATCTCTCAAAGTAAGTAATAGTATAAACAAGTGCTCTATGCCAACAACTTGGGTGAACCTAATACATATTTCCTTCCCTGAACATCTTTTGGATTGGCAGACATATTTCCAGTAGTTACAGGAACAACTGGATATTGTTTCTAGTGTCAAAGGAAGAGAGGTGAAAAGAAAACCGGAATATTGCAGCCAAGTAGTTTTGCATTTAAGTGATTGCGCATATAATCTTCCCCTTGCAGGAATAGAGTTTTTAAGCATTGAGGAATGCTTGCTCTCCTATGCAAGATGCCAATCCAATCTAAATGTAATCTCTCAGCTCTTCCACATGGTGGTGTAAGAACAATTTCTTTCAGAATTTCTTGCTGCTGATTTAATCTGAGTTTATGTTTGCTAATGGGTTTTCCTGTTCTTTGCATTAAAAATTGTAGGATTGCTGTTTACAAATCTACCAGTGTATCCAGTTCATATTAATTTTCAATTGTTCCTGGTATCTCATCTCATCCCACCATTCCCTCGCTCTTTTGCTTATCTTTTCCATCCAAAATCTACCCTGACAATTAACCCTAAATGTTAAACTCATGTAAAAAGAGATGGGGGTGGAAAAGCTGTTATCCCTATTGCACAGAGCAATATAATCAAAAGGAGGATGTGTGGAATGCTTTGAATGGATGAGAACCAGGGAAGTGTGGAATGGCACCCAACCACCCCCACCATCCCAAGCAGTCCAGCTCAACCTAACATAAGGATACATGCCAGAAGAAAAAGGCACAATTTCACAGTACAAAGTGTGAAGTGTGAAGTGCAAAGACAGCATTTTGGTGGTACAGGAATGTCTAAAGCGTCATGCAAAAGATACTGCTGATACTGATACAAGAAGAATGATGCCACAAACTCAGAAATAATGGCTGCAAGGTCAATGCCAGTTATCCCAATGCTGGGTTTAAAGAGGAGCAAATGCTCAATCAGTAAGATCCCTTTGTTTTTGGACCAAATGCATTGGAGGTATAAGGGGACCTAGCTTTGTAAAATAATTTAACATTGTCACCTATAAGACCACTTTGTTCATGGAAAGTTTGTACAGTATTTTCATACCTATTGCTTTTTCTCCACTGCATGCAAAGAACACAGGAACCAAAAACAAGAATCCTCTTATCCTATTTGCTAAATCTGTGTTCTAAGTACAAGTAATAGATAGCATAAAACTTTCAATAAGCATCATGATATTTTAAACAAAAACCTTTGCCACATTTTTCTCAAGCAAACAAGTTATGTTTCAAAACATACTCTGATGCAAGAAATTATTGATGTGAATCTGGTTTGAAGGAAGAGCATCCTGCAGTTGACTGACATGAATGGAAACAAACACAATAAATATGTCAACAAAGCAGAGCATATTCTATTACAGCTACAGTCATGTAATCCCTAATGATCTATTATGGAAATGACAAAATTGCTTCCAAGGCAATGGTGCAAAATAAGAAATGCTCTTCAACTGTTCACTTCGCATCAGGCAATAAACCTAGAAAAGTTTAACATTACCAAGGACATTATCCACTGTTTGTACTTTCCCTCTACCAGATAGAGAAAGTGTGTGCCAATTAATTAAAGTCCATTTTTCAGTGACTCAGCTGCATAAAAAGAACATACAGAATAGATGGCATAATATCACTTTTTAAATGTACATAGAATAGAGAGAATAACTTAATATATTTTACTGGACATAGCTAGAGGAAGTACTTTGTTACCAACATTTGTCCAATAATATTCGCCATATTTTGTAATTTTTAGAATATAGACATCTTCTTCCCTTACTTAAGCTCTAGATATGTGCCATAGTCACTGCAGCCACTTGAGCTGATTAAGGAAGCCTGGCAGTGAAGGAATATAACTAAGCATCTTTATTCTCTGGCTACCATCGGAAGCTAAGCAGGATCGGCCCTGGTTAGTACTTGGATGGGAGACCACCAGAGAATACCAGGTGCTGTAGGCGCCTGGAGAAGGAACTGGCAAGCCACTCCAGTATTCCTGCCAAGAAAACTCCATGGACGTAGAGTCATGAAGGGTCAGTCACGACTGCAACAACACAACACAAACACACCCCATCAGCTTCTTGCATCCTGACTTATGGATAACAGCGCCTAGTCACAGTTGCTTTTTCACCCTTGCATTCACAGGAAGCTGATGGCTTTAGCAGGAGAGGCAATAACACCCCACATTTCAAGATGAATGCCAATCCCCTTTGCTTTATGCCCAGGTGCCTTTAGAGATTGCATTGCTAAAGCAAAAGTCAAGAGATACAGATTGCCCAACTCTGCTTTTTTCACACAAGATCAAAACAGGCTGAATGGCTTCAGGTGGCAATATGAAGAGGAAGAATGTTCACAAAGTGCAAGAACAGAAAGGTGCCTAGGAAAGTTTGCTTTCACATAGATCATGCATAGCCAAGCAGTCTCAGGACGGGGTGGTTCTAGAATGGGGATGGTGTCCAAGCAAGCAAAGTTTCCTGAAGCTTCTGTGGACCCTTGATTAAAACCCATCTGTCTTCACAAACGGGAGCAGGTACCACCACCCTGATGCACCTGTTATGCTTGTAGTGCTGGGACGATGTAGATGGTTACTCATACTGATGTTCTTGTTCTGCTTTGCCAGCTGGCAGGGGCCATCCTGTCCAAATTCATCTTAGGCTGGCTAATTATTTTCTCACCACATTCTTTTAAATATTTAAGTTATTGCCAGATTTAATTTCTTTTATTGTTTTCTGCCTCAACTTCTACTTGTCCATTCATAAGTGCCAAACATGGGTGCTTATTTCGGAGACTAAAAATGGATGAGCTCAAGAATATATGTCCACAGTAGAGATGGGCACGACTTAGCGGTATTTCCGTTTCCGTTTCCGTTACTCGTTTCCGTTACTCTACGGAAACGGAAACGGGAATTACTCCGCCAGACTTCGAGCTCGAACCGACGAACGAACAATTTGGTCTGATTTGTCGTGCTCGTTACTTGCATCGCGCGATCGCGCGCGATGCCAAGCGGCACAGAAAAAAAAGTTTTTAAAAGTTAAAAAGCCCGGTTCCCGGCCAAAAAGCAGGCGGAAATATGCCTGCCGTGCCTCAGGGCACCTACCAGAGGGGTGGTTTCTGGAGGTCCCCGCCCGGCCTCCCCCCCTCCTCCGTCCTGGGATGCTCTGGTGTGGTGGTGGGACTCGCCTGCCGCAAAAAGCCCAGTCTCGCCGCCGGCCGCCAAAGCACAACCAAGCGGCACGGGCGGCACAGGAAAAAACTTTTTTAAACTCTCCCCCGGGTCTCCCCCCCACCCATTCCCGGGCCAAAAAGCAGGCGGAAAATGCCCGCTTGACTAAGGGCACTCACTCAGTAGGGCACCTACCGGATGGGGGGTTTCTGGTATGGAGGGGGGTGTCCCGGCTTCCCCCCCCCTCCGTCCTGGGCTGCTCTGGTCTGGTGGTGGGACTCGCCGCAGGCTCGCAAAAAGCCCACTCTCGCCGAGACGCCGACGGCCGCCGCAAACACAAGCGGCACGGACGGCGCAGGAAAAAACTTTTAAACTCTCCCCCCACCCATTCCCGGGCCAAAAAGCAGGCGGAAAATGCCCGCTTGACTAAGGGCACTCACTCAGTAGGGCACCTACCGGAGGGGGGGTTTCTGGTCTGGAGGGGGGTGTCCCGGCTTCCCCCGTCCTGGGCAGCCGGACTCGAGTCGCCTCGTCGCCATGCCATGCGGTGCGGGCGGGGGATCGAAAATGGGGCGGCGAATGCAATATTGTTTTTGAAATCGTGGTCCAAAAACACACAAGCACAACAGAAACACGCGGAAATGGAACTGCCAGATTTTTCACAGTAGCAGTGGTTTTTTTCTTGCAACAAAATGTCTCTCCTCTCCTCCTGTGTCCTCCATTGATTTTATTTTATTTTATTTTATTTTACACCTGCGCAGTGTGCAATGATGGGCTGGCCCAGTGGCCTGGCCAGCCATGTGGGAGGGGACGACCATGCAAATTTTTGGAGCCATCTCACCAATCGCATGGCCACTTGGCCACTGAGACTTCTGGGATGTGCCAAAAAGCCCCCTAAAACTTGCCCTAGCCCCCTAACCCCCTAACCCTAATCCTTGACTCCTTACCCATACGTCACAGACTGTCTTCTTAGTGGGTCAGAGAGGCACCCAGAGGTGCAACCCAATAGCCCACCATAACCTTACCCGTCATTAGCCTAACCCTAGCCCTAACCCTAATCCACCTTAGCCCATAGCCAGATCGACTTGCATTGCACTACACACGCAAGTACGATTCCCTTCTTTGTGGGACATGGCAGGTGCGACCCGCTCGTACCAAGGGACCAGGTAGTTGAGCAGGTGCAGTGGCACTGCCTGGCCTGCAAATGGCTGGCGACACGCTCGTACCCGGGTATGAGGTACTTGAGCAGGTCTCACTCTGCCTGCAAATGGTATGCATAACCATATGGTTGTGCATGCCATTTTGCAGCAGCAGCAGGTGAGGAGGGGAGACCCCCATGTTGAGGGGTCTCTTGGAGCCTGCTGCTGCTGTCCCTTCCTTTATAGCGGGCCGGCGGAGGCACCCACCCCACAGAGGTGCCTCCAGGAGCCCGCTACCCCCCCAAAAAACCAGTATAACGATAACGAAAAAAACGAAAAACGAAACGACTAATTTTTTCCGATTTTTCGCGAAAACGGAAACGAAACGACTCGGACCCTAGCCGAAAAAGAAAACGAAAACGAGGTTTTTTTCCTGAGTCGTGCCCATCTCTAGTCCACAGTCATTAATTATTTTAAATGTTACTTTAAATAAGAAATTTGTTTTTCTTCCCTCTCTCTGCTTTCCACATAGTGAATGGAAGTAGTGTGGTTGTATCTTAACTTGGAATAGTTGCTCTGATAAATACGTCTGGCACACTAATCCTTCAAGTGTTTGCAGAAAGGGCATCTCTCATCTTCTTAGGGCACAGGATGTTGAAAAAACTAAAAGGGCAATTTAGTCGGGAGCTCTACTAGAGATTGAGAAGCACCACCAGCTGCAGCTTTAAAAAAACATTACAACTCTTCAAATTGCAAAGGGTGTTTGCAGTAAAAGAATCTTGATACTAATCACAATTATAAAATAGTCCTGATGTGTTCCAGTGAACAGAGTGAAAGACTAGGATTCTGGAGAATAGAACTCAATCCTCTGATCACCCATAGAAATTCTCAGAGGGAGTGGAACTTGTAAAAACACTCCTTAAATAACGCATTCACCTTGAAAGGCCTATTAGGGATGCTATGAGTCAGTTCTGACTTGACAGCACAACAACATAGTTCCGTCTTAACCATAGCGTACCAGGAACACTTTTCTAACAAGAGATTCCTTTTTTTCTCTTTAATGAATTCTAACATTAGATTTTTTTTCCATATGAAGAGCATAGTATATTTTATGACCGGCACACAGATACATACAAAATTCATATCCATGAGGGAGTATTCTTAAAGAAAAGTGTTCAGTGTTTTTGGATTACATGTGCTTAAAGAGATTTTTCCACACTGAAACTTTCAAAGTGTATGTTTTAGAATGTTCCATTTGGGATGCTTCAGCAGCACAATAACATGACTTCTTAGCATTAGGGACGGAAGGCCACTCTGTTTCATTTTTTTTGAAACAGATTTAAGCACAATATCAAAGTGGGTCCTGGCTGAAGTAAGACATGCCTGGCTGCTATAAATTTTATCTACAGTGTCTGATACATGGTGACAAATGTATAGAATGGGAAAGTCCCAGTTTGGCAGAAGTCCAGGAGTGCAGGATTTGCCCATAAATTTAGAGATTAGCTAGCAGCACAACACAGATGCTAAAAAAAAAAGCCTAAATCAACAGAAATGCAATACATTAGTTTTATATGAGAACGGCCAAATATGGGAGGGAATTGCATTGTACTTCCAGAGAACCCATAAGGACACACCCTCCTGCTGCTGTTTCTACTACCACTAATGAAACCTCAGCAAATTTGTTGGGAAGCATGTTGTGCATGATTAGCTGGTAAACATGGCAATAATAATAAGAATGTCCCATTGAGTCCTTTCTGATTTATGGTGACCCTTTTCAGGGTTTTCTAGGAACAGAACACTCAGAAATGGTTTACCCGTTTCTTCTGGGGGCACCTCGGGGTAATGCATCTTGTCCAAAACCAGACAGGCTGGCTGTATTCACAGGAGGCACCATGATGAACTGAACCCCAACCTCTGGTCTGCAGCCAGATACCTAAACCACTAAGCTATCCAGCCAACTATACATGGCGATTTCCACACATTTGCTAGGGAAATTGCTGGGATCCTGGTGGTGGCAGCAACTCAGCAGGGCGCAGAAATGGCTTGGATGCATGCAACTAGCAGGTCACGTGCTATCTACCCTGGAACAGGAAAATATACAACTCTATTCAGTTAGGTAATTACTTCTGGTCCACTGTGTCTTGTTCAGGTGACAACATTTTAAGAAACTGTCAAAACAGACAGAATGTTTTTACTATAGTTGATGTGCAAAATGACATCTGTTACTTATAGAACAATTTTCCTCAACTATGCATTTTGCATTTACTGTACAGTACCATGGTTTGGTTTGTGAATAGGCATGGGAAAATAAACACTCATTTGATTTTACATGTCTGATTTGCTTAGGCCAGGCATGTCCAAACTTCAGCCCTCCTGGTTTTTTGGACCACAACTCCCAGAATTCCAAGCCTGTATTTCCAATGGCAAAGGACTGTGGGAGCTGTGGTCTGAAACATCTGGAGGGCCAATGTTTGGACATGTCTGGCTTAGGCCTTTACTGACAAAATCCTGTGGTACAAGGGAAAAACACTTAATCAGAGGAAATATCCATTCATCTTAATGTCTGCTATGTGCTGTGCTACCAGGTTAGAACCAACATATAGCAACTCAAATGGTGTTTTCAATGTAAGATTTTAAGCAATAGGTTTACCAGTTCCAGCCACACTTGAGAGAGTTTTCATGGCTGAATGGAAACTCCTGGTCTCCCAAATCCAAGTCCAATACTGTATCCACTATACCGTTTTTATATGCTCCTTAATATCTACTTTAATCCAAAAGATATTGACAAAGTAGAATGTACCAAAATGTACCCAAAAGGTGGTAAACACTATGAGAAGGGGTGTGAAAACTAAGTCCTATTTTGAGAATTAATTCTAAGGGCTAAAGAAGATTAGCTGCAGAACAGATAATGAAAGGCTAGATTCTTAATCGATGTCTTCAAATATGTGAAGGGTTACCATGCAGAAGGCCTAGGACAACTCTCTGTAGCTTCAGTGACAGTATTAAAATCAAGCAGAATTCATCTGAACATTTGCAAAAACATTAGCAGTGCAGCAGATTGCCTTGGGAGGTGACTAAAAGACTTTTCTTTACTAGATATGTCAGGGGACAGCTCAGCAGGAGCGCCTGCAGGAGCAGTTCCAAGGAGCAAGGCCCACACAGGAGCTGCCGGCAGGCAGCTGGACCCTGCCCCTGGACCCAGGCCTATGTGGGCATTTTGGGAGGTGCGGGGAGCTGTGCAGGCTGACTGTAATGCTCTCTACGTGGGGCTGCCTATGAGTTTAATGCAGAGACTCAGGCTAGTACAGAACACAGCAGCCAGACTGTTGACAGGTCTTAAAAGTTTCTAGCACGTCACTCCTGTTCTGGTCACTCTGCACTGGCTTTGGATATGGTACCACACTGATTTCAAGATTTTGATGTTAACATAATAGCTCTAAACAGTTTGGGACCTCAGTATCCAACAGAGTGGTTCCTCCCAAGGACTGCCTGGATTACTGGTCTGAGCCAGGCCGGCCATCTGCAGGTGCCAACCCCAAAGGAGGCTTGGAAAGTAACAAGGAACCGGGCCTTATTGGTGGTGGCACCCTACTAGTGGAACTACCATTCCCAAGAAATTTGCCTGGCACCTACACTACAAGCCTTTAAGAAATGTCTGAAAACATGGCTCTATCAGTTTGCCTTACCTGGTTTTTCAACTACCCGTACTTAATAATAAATAAATAAATAAATAAATAAATAAATAAATAAATATGATGCTGATCTTTTCCTGCCTCGTGGTGATTCTTTGCCATTTATTTTCTTATTCTGAATTGTATTGTACTGCATGGTTTTGATTTATTTGTTATTATCTGTTTTCTTTTGATTGATGCTATGTTGGTTTGATTGGTTTATTTAAATCTTTATGATGTATAATTGCAAAGAGACATTGATGATTTGCAGGGCTGGCTTTGCTGTCCGAGTATCGAGAGGGACGATTTGATGAAGCTTTGGGGCTTTGGGGCCTCTCAGCTCTTTTGCATCCACAAGTGTCACCAGGCCTCTCTGGCAAAGTGGCACCAGGACAAGTGTTTCCAAGAGCTGCAGGGGAGGGCCGTAGTGCTCGTCTCCTGCCTAGTGGACACAGACTTCTCTCATGAGAAAATATTGAGGGTGTATATTCATTCCTATCAATTCTTTCCAAGTAGAAACAGCAACAGTAAAAAAAACACTGATCTTCTGAAGTGGCTTTATGTTCTGGAATTTAAAAGCAATAAGGCTCTTCTCACAAATAAGCTTATTTACCTTTAATTTATATTAACATGGACAGAAAACTGTTTTTAGTAATAGCCCAGAAATGGCAAACCACTCCAGTATTCCTGCCAAGAAAACTCCATGGATGTGGGGTCACAAAGAGTCAGTCATGACTGTAATGACACAACACACACACACACACACACACACACACACACACCTGTCAAATCAAGCACAAGGCTGTCTCCTGTGGGCTTCCTGATTATTTCCTTAAGTAGATGCTATCAAAGAGGCCTGTCCTGGCTTACAGACATTTCCTAATTTGAAATGACAGCAGTAAAGGACCATCCTTGTAGACAGTTGCAATTTAAGGACTACAGAAATTAAATAAATTAATTTCTTGACTACATCTTGAATAAGCAACTTCAAAACTGAATTAATTAGCAAACCAAGGAGCATTTATCAAAACTGGAGTCATACTCTCACTGTATAAAATTAAATTAGTCACCCACATTTGATTATGCTCCGTGAATTTCCAAACCTATCTTCTACTTCACAATTTAGTTTTAGTTACCATCTTGATTTACATTACAGTTGAATGGCTGCACATGAAGCAGAGATATCACAGGAGCATTGACATGTTTTCAGTGTGCAGGAGCAGTTGTGTGAACCTCAGTATCTCCTTTCTCAATCCTTTTCAAATGTGTAATAAATAAGTCCTCCTAATGGTAAAACATCCAGGATAAATTTAATACAGAATTTCATTATTCCAATTTACAACCAGGATTTTCATTAGATGCACCAGTAGTAATTGTGGCATAAAGAAACTATAAAAGACTGTGTGAGATCCTGAAAGATAAGAGATATTACTGTTCTGGTCTACAGCTCTCCCAAAACTGCACCCCAAATAACCAATGGCCAATACTGAGTGGGGTACTCTTGATGTTAATAGTCCAAAAAAGTGATGACTCTCAGCTGACTATTACTCCTACACCATCTATTTCTCAAAACTGACACTGTTGACCTAAGCAGTAACTCATCCAATCCAGCTATTGCCTAACAGCAAATAAAAATCATGCAGGACGAGGCATCATATACAACATTAACACATGAACTGAACCTTTTCTCTCTAAATCAGGAAAAGAATCTATGAAGAATCTTTGGCTCTCCAATTACAGTATTGTTAAATCCAACTCTCGTCATTCTTGACCAGAGATTATACTGGCTTCTGCTAGCGGGTGCTTGAAATCAAGGAGATCTCAAGGGCTGTTTCTGTCCTTCATCTTCTGCATTTCTACACTGTCTCAGTAAATGTTGGGTTATCTACAAGGACAACAATAATCTTTGATCTGTATCCTCCTTCAAATCTACCATATTTGTATTTTCCTCTATATCCTGGGGAATATTCCTCTCTTGCATCAAATGTTATTTTTCTAGGCAGAGCAATGGGCAAAGGGGTCATGGGGCATGAGTTCTGCTATTATTGTGAAAGCTTCTTCTTGTTTGAGGAAAATAAGTTGCAATGTGGGGGGGGAGGGAAATTGTGATATTTGGGAGAGTCTGTAAAACATCGGTAACAGATTGAAGGAAACGTATTACAACATAAGCATACCAATGCTTCCCCAACCTTTAAAAAAAAAGAAGGGAGGAGACAAATGCAACTGCTTCCAGCCATCTTTTCTCCAAGTGCACAATACATCTATGAGAAAAGACCAATAACTCTCAGAATGACACTTGCATTAAATTAGAACAGGGCGTTAGCAGCTATTGAATATCGGGGTGGATAAAAGTCAATAATTTTTTAAAAAATAAAAAATGGATTTTTTAAATTTACGGTAAATCAGATTTTTTTGGATTTAAATCAGTTTTTTTAATTTAAATGCTTTTTGAGGAAAACAAAATCTCTCTAAAGATTGTGTTCTAGTTAAGATACATTATAGTCCAAAGGTTATTCATCATGAAATTAGTTATTAATTATGTGGCATAAAGCTGTATTAATCCATTCACAATGCCATGCTCTCCCAGAGGTTTCTGATTATTTGGGGCAATGTTTCTATCTAGAAGATATCATCAAAGATTCTTGGTTTTGCTCTTTTCAAAATGGTGCATTTGGGTCTGCAATGATAACATGCCTCCTTTGGAGCAAAAAAAAGTTATAAAATAAACATCAGAATTGAGGGAAAGACCTTAATCACATTGTTCCTCTGCAAATATATGTACACAGAATCAACCCTCTTACCTCTTAAGTGCTACGTTTCAAGAAGTTTAATGAATAGAAGGTTGTTTGGAATGGAATAGGTCTGCACAAGGAGTAAATTTTGAGGAGGGAGGGGCAAGCAGTAGAATGAAAGTGAAACTTTTTGAGCACAGTACTCCATATCTTGGGATCTTTATGTGTATGGCAGCCTGAGGGTTATCATTCTCATTCTCTTCCTTGAGGAGAAAAACCTGTAATGTAAGCAAGCTGTAAAAGAAACCCAGTTTGGGAATATCTAGACTGTCAGTCTAAGTTTTTTAAAAGATATTTTAACCACATCAGTTAACAAACATGGATATTTAAGCAGATACAAGTACACGTAATGCTATATAATGTTATTGTTTTAGTTAAATAAAACTATTTAAATTGCTATTATTAAGGTAATGATTATTTTCTCCTTCCAATAAGGTACAACAGAACAGTTGTCCAAATATGAATGATTAACCTATTAAACTGGAGATAGTTTACCTTGCAATAATTTCACAATTATCTATCTATGTACTTCTAATGGTATATAACCACCAAATCAGTAATTTTCAGATATAACTATAAAACTAATCTAAAAAGTTATTATTTTAAAAATGAAAGCTCTATCTAGTTGTAAATATTAAGATTAAAACAACTCCAGCAAAAAATAGTCTTTATGTAGAAAATCAAGACTTAAATCGAGACTTTCTGACTAGCGATTTAAATCGTGACTTAAATTGAAGTGATTTAAATCAAATCTACCTTGTTGGGTATAGTTTACACATGAAGTTTAATAGCATATTCCTATCTAGAATTCAAATACTGTACCTAAACCCACAAAATTGATAGCTCTTTGCATATCTACACATGCATCTTGCTTAGTTCTTATCCTATAGCCAGTGAATTAGAAGTAGTTTAATAATAAAAAGGATACTAAAACTCATAAAAATACAGAAGTTATTTAAACTTTACATTTAAGGGTTTTTTTAAAAAAAATATTGGATGGCTTTCTAATTCCAAGCTTTGCATTTGTAATGGCACTTTAATTCCAAACCATAAACAAACAAAACTTATTGTTTGCTACACTCTTGTCAAAACTGATTAGCAGTAAAGCTGACACAGGAGACCCATAAAATGATTTCATTTAACTTGATTGGAAGGAATACTGAAGAGCACCAAACCCCTCCCATATTTTCTTTTCTTCTCTCTTCTTTCAGATGTCACCTCAAAAGAGTTTTAGATTGCTTATAACTGGATTTGGTTTAGCAGCTTAAGTGGAAAATCTGGAAGAAAATATGTCCGGAATTTTAATGATACATCATATTACAGTGCAGGATTTTTAATGTGTCATTTCTGAAGTGACATGGTTTTACTTCAGCAGCTACGAAGCCGGCTCCGACAGACCCTGTGTCAGGAAGGGCTTCATCGTCCACCCGCCCGTGACGTGACACTTTGGGGAAGGGTCTGGGTGGTCAGAGGCGACTGCCCACAGTTAGAATGACCCATGGAGGGGCAGGTTTGCTGGTCACATGGCCAGCCATCAGAGACCCCTCTTAAGGGCTCGCAGTGAAGGGCCCAGCCTCTTTGTTCCCTGGGTGCTTCCCTACCCACCCTCCCCAGGGAGAGAATGAGATTATCTGGTTGTGTATGGGCTGGATGGGAATTTTTGGTCACCGCTCCGATTGCCCAGGAATGGTGGCGTGTTTTTACCCATCCCATTCTCTTTAATAAGGGGTCCCTTGGGCTCTTTAACTCGGTCACAATTAGCGGTCAGTGCAATTGGCTATGTCACCTCAGGGGAGAAGTAGCCAGCTTTACAGTTAGTACAATGGCAGCCCATGACCTTTTCAGGTAAACAGGTTTATGATATAGGACAGATCATAATGATTTATGATCCTGCCCCAATATGATTTAAGAGGGCTTCCTTGACACAATAACCTTGCGAAGCCACAGCCACTTGCACTTGTAGGTCCCCTTGGAATTAGAGTAGGTTCAATAGCATGGATTAAGATCAACAGAATTGTAGCCCTATTTTAAATCCCAGAAATCTGTCTCATATCTTATTTCTGGACTCGGCGGACAATGCCATATCATTAGAGGCCATGACTCAGACCTTTTTATCAAAAAGATCACCTCTGTTAATCTTGGACTAGGACTTAGGTGACCTAGGTTTGTCTTAACACCTCTGAAATAGAAACTTACTGAGGTGATGGGGTAGAACTGGTAAAATCACTCCTTAAATACCTCACTTATTTTGATAACCCTGTTAAAGTTGCTTAAAGTTAGTTCTGACTTGAGGGTACAAAACAACAAATGTCAGATAGAGAAATCAAAGGTTGTAGTCTGGAACTAGGGAGACACAAGTGTCATCGTTTTAATGAACCACTATGCTTCTCTGTAGTGATACAGATTTTCTGGGACTGAACAAAGAGTGTAAATTTTATGTTTATTTCTCAAAGCAAAGGAGATACACAGTTATACATCATAGAAGTAACTGACTAAGGGGAAAATCCAATGAAGTCAAACCCAGCTGTTGAATTTTTAAAGGTCCTTTCTGATGTGTTTTGAGAAGAAATGCAGTTTTGCTACCTTTATCCAGTCGAATGAGTCTGATGTGCTGAAATGTGGACACCACCTTTTTAAGACACACTCTTTACAAGATGCTCATAAGATGAATATCAGACTTTCTACAGTACACTATTAGATTTATTTATTGACATGTATATATGTGCTATAAAATACAGACTTTTGCATATTTGAAGTAAGGAAATCTGATGCTTTGAAAGTAAAACACTTCCATAACTTGGAAAATATTATGTTGGCTTGATTTTTATTACTGGACTTCAAGACAGAAATATTATCTACTAACAGCAGAGGGAGATATAAGCAAACTGGCTCTAAATAAGAATTTAACTGCATTTGTAATTGCTTTCTGTGCCAACACCATATTCAATACACATCTTCATGTCGCTGCAACATTTTTTGTTAGTTTAAAAGGTTTATCTGGTCACCTCTTCCTATTCTAATTTAACACCAATTACTTATTTTGACACTTTATATTTCTTTGTATGTCCAAAAGGAAATGGAAATAATTGAATTTGAAGTAACATTGAAGTTTTTCTAAATTGATTAGCCAAGCCTGGCCAATATAAACTGCACTTCAGAATCCTAAAGTGCCTTTTCTCTTTTCACCAAAATAAAGAAAACAAGAGAGTGGCAATAATTTGCAAAAATAGGTTCACTGAACTCGGTTATGGGGAAAAAAGTTGAATAGCCCATACATATTAAATAAACAAGCAAAGAATTGTTTACAAAGCATCACATCTCTACTAGTGCATAAAAACATCAGAGAAAAGACATCCAAAGGCAATTGTTCAACTACACATTCCTCTTTCTATTAAGCATAAAGCACAATATTCATTCCTGATTCTGATTCTAATCCACAGAAACTGCTATGTAGAGATTTGATCATTTAGATTTTTTTTTGTCCATACAAAAAAAATCAGCTCACTGACATTGTGACAATGCAGCCATTTATTTCTTCATTTTTCCATAATAAGAAAGTGTATTCAAGTGTATCTTTCCTTCAGTTGTGGTTTATTATACTATTACAATAGCAGAAGAGAAGTCATACAAGTTATCTGTTGCTTCTAATCACATTTCTATTCTCAGTCATAGTAGAACTCTTCTTTCTTTGAACATATCATGAAAACTCAGATTTAAAGCTTTCTTATATTTTCAATATGTATCAAAAAATAAAAAAATGCTGCATTTTAGCCAATTTTTATAAACCAAAGAATCCCTTGGTGTCTAAGGAATATGTGAAAGGGCATATTGCATTTTGTCCAGCAATATATTAAAGACCCACAAATTCTTGTATTTCACAGGCTCTAATTCAGTCTACAGAAATTGAGTTCACCCTCAAATATAGGCAGAGGGCACAAATATAGCAACTGCATTGAACATGGTAAAGCAAACCCACTGAAAGAACTTATTTCTAAATCTTTTACAAATTTATATGTACAGTGTATTCAAAGCTTTGTTCATTTTGAAAAGTAGAAAGAACGCTTCAAGTGCTGTGTGTTTTAGAATATAACAGGATGTAATAAAGCCCAGAGAGCTACATAGTGCCTTGTAAAATTATGTTTTACGTTGTTGCCAGTTTGTCAGGCCATATTGCTTTCAAGCCACTTTGAATTTCTCCCTTACTACCTCCATGTGACTAGAAACACAAAGTATGTCAGATAACACTGATCTTGAAAAGAATGAATCAGAGATCCCCCTGCCCCAAATCCCATGCTTTTCATGTTTCTGACCTCTTTAAAGACAAGTCTTTATGCCTTCTGGATATTTACTGACCTCTACACAGTATACAGTTGGTGTTGGAGCTCAGAACCCAGAAGATCCTTGACCACCAATGGAGATGAGTGGTCACATTAAACACATTCAAGATAACCATGTACCAAAAGCCATTCCTGGCCATTCCTGGTGGGTTTCCTTCCTGAATTACAGCTCTTAAGGTAGATGAAGTACAAGGAACAACAATAACAGCAATCATGGAATGAACACCCTGTGAGGTTTCCCACAGAGACAAATAAAAACCTGTGAGCACAAGAAAAATTCAGAAGAACTGAGCATTTGAAACAAAGAGTAAATAGTTTTGTCTGGGCCTGGAATAAACGTTAGGCTACCAACTATGAAGCACATAATAAGTGCAGAATAACAATAATCCTATTTCAGGAAAATATTGGAGCTGCGTGGTTTTATTATTACTATAATGTTTCTGCAAAATTCATTAAAACACAGAGGCATGATTCAGCTCAGATTATCTGCTGAAATTTCCAAAAAAACAAACAAAACAAAACACTTTGCATACTGAGCATTAGTGATAAAACCAAACCGTCATGTGGGTCCATTGTTGCTGCTCCTTAGTGTCAAATTAATTCTGACTTTTGACAACAGTAGGGTTGTAAAGGTATATGAGATATTTAAAAACGTTCTTACCAGAGCCGCCCCTCTCCCAATATTTTTTTCACAGCCTAGTCTAGAGGGGATTTGAACCCATGTCTCATTAATTCCAGATTGGTACTTTGTCCACAGCACTGCAGTGAAACCCTTGTTATGTGATCAACATACCCGTAAATACAGAAAACACCAGTACGCTTTGTGTAACATAAATCCCACAATGTATTGGAATGATCCAAAGAGACATGTGCTGATAGGTGAGTGCCACCTTGCCATAAAATCTGGTTTAAAGAAACCTTACCTCAAACTGTCCCTTTCTTTTCTTTTCAGCAGCAGCAACAACAATAATCACCTTTGAACTGCAGAGTTGGAAGGGACCCTGTGAATCATTAAATCCAGCCCCTCTCAAAGAGGGTCTCTCTGGTGAGTGACAGGTGAGGGAGACTGAAGCCACTGAGCTATCTAGCACAGAATCATAGAATTGGAAGAGACCTCAAGGGCCATCTAGTCCAACCCCCTGCCATGCAGGAACCCCCATCACAGGGCTCCCTGTGACATGCTTGTGCTATGTCTATCCCAGCATCGATTCGCCCCAACAAACAAGACAGCAAAACAGAGCTGTATGTCCAAATCCCAACTTTTCACCTTGGACGCTTGTGGCAAAACCTCATGTTTGTTCCACAGCCCTCCCTCCCTTTGAAACTCAAGTCCTCTGGATCCATAATGTCTTTTTTGTAAAAAGGACTTTCCCCCGCAGTACAAACTCAAGACTGAGGCTTTAAAGTTCTCCAAGCCTGGGTCTCACAGGAGGTGGCCCTGCTAATCTGTTTGATCCTGCCTACCCAGAAAGAAAGAAAGAAAGAAAGAAAGAAAGAAAGAAAGAAAGAAAGAAAGAAAGAAAGAAAGAAAGAAAGAAAAAGAAACTTTTTAAAGGGCTGTGGTACAAAGAGAACTACTGTAAATCGAACCAAAGCGCGGTCGCCCCTCAAAAGCAAATCGATCTGTCCGACCGAATGAACCGGTTGCGGCCACAATTTTGTTGTTGCTGTTGCGTCGTACAATCGTGACCGACTCTACTTCTAAATGTTGTGTTTTGGCTTCCCCGCCCCCGCTTCTTGCTTTAAGTCCCTGTCTCTGCCTCAGCGATGCCAACGGTCTATAAACAGGAGGCAGGCCAGGGGAAGGAGCCCCGGACGGAAGAACCAGCAGCAACACCAGCAACACCCGTACTGGTACCACCAGCGCCCCTTCCCGGGCAGGAAAGCAACCAAGAACGCTGTCTTTTTGAGGCAGAGAAAAGTTAATTCGAGTCGGTCGAGTCGGACGCCCTGCGCCACCCCCCCCCACACACGCTTCGGCCCCCTTTCCTGGCCCTCAGGTGCCTCTTTATCTCAGGCACTCCCTCCTTTCCCGGCCATTCCTCCCTCCCCCTCCCCCCCCCGCTTGCCCTTCCCTGCCTTCCCGCCTCCCCGGGGCAGAAGGAGGGCTCCGTGGAAGCAGCCGAGCAAGCAGGCTTGAGCGCGCGCGCGCGAGCACCTGAGGGAGCGGGGGAAGGGCGGGCGGAGGGGGTGGGGGGCGTAGAGGGGGGGGTTGCTCTCAGGGAACACTTTCCAGCCGTGGCGCCGCCGAAGCCCCCGCGCGGTGCCTCTGGAGCTCGCTCACCTCTCTCCTGCTCGGCTTGCAGGCAGACGGGGATGTTCTTCTTCCAGCCCGGCATGGCTCCTTCAGGGCTGTGGCTGCTGCTGCTGCGGCTTTGGCGGCGGCGGCGGCAGTAGCAACAGCAGCGGAGAGCACATTGCAGTCCAAGGCGGCGGCACGACGACCGCCGCCGCCACCACAGCACCTCTTTCTTCGCTTTCCTCAACTGCCTGCCTTAAGGAAACGCTGCGGTGGCTCCTGAGGGCTGGAGAAGGGGACGGAGGCGACGGCGGGAGGCTTGTTGGCTCCAGCTACCCGCCGCCTCGGCTCCGGGCACGGGAGGCAGGCAGGAAGGCAGGCGGGCGCGCAAGGTGGCGGCACCGTACGCTCCACAGGGAGGAAGGCGGAGGAGGGGGTTCTCCCTGGTTCAGCTGGGGACATATGCTCGCAGTGGGGGTGAATGGAGAGGAGGAGGAGGAGGAGGAGGAAGGGGGGCGCGTCGCTTGCTTCGCTTCGCCGCCGCCAGCAGGTGGGAGTGCTGGGGTTGTCGGTTGCACAATAGAGGGGAGGAAGGCGGGCGGGAGGAAAGAGGGAGCGAGTGAGTGGCGCCGCTGCCGCGGCTGCCAAGCTGGGTTCTCCTCCCGGGGGCCCCCTTCAAGACTCCCAGCAAGGCGGGAGGGGGGAGGGGGAGGAAGTGCCGGACACAGGCACCTCGCGCGCCGGCTCCTGGAGAGCCCGGTGGCGGACCCTGAGTGAGCGAGGAGGAGCGCGGAGGGGCTCGCGCTCTCTCGCGCGCACGCGCGCGCTCGCACACACTCACATCCATACATCTGCAAACACCCACAGGGACGCACGCGGGGAAGGGGAGCAAGGGAGATAAGCGCCCCCAAGAGGGGAATCCCCCGAAATGCGAGCCCACCCACCCTGCCCAGAGCCCAGGCCCAGGCCCAGGCCCACTCTGCGCACCGGTTCGCCGGAGAAGTTCCGAGCGACCAACTATTTGGATTCTCCTGCCACCTCCCCCGCCTTGCGCAAAAGGATACTTAGGACTGCTCTCCTGGTCGAGGTTGATCCCCGTGAAACTTAATGCGAAGCAACTCTATTGACACCTCGATCAAGACTCATTCCTCTGTGTGTTGAGGAGTGCGGGCTCGTCGGGGGTTGTGTCAGCGGAGCTGATGCTGCCCAGTAGGATCCAAAATCCCCATTGAGGTAACCCTGTTCAGAAGGGCAACTGGATTTTATGCGCCTCCAGCCACACATGATCTTTCTCCCCAAACTGCCTTCCTTTTAGCATATTCTGGCCTTTTCCTGAGAGGGATAGAACAACAAAACAGACTAAACACCCCAAGGAGACTCATGGCCCGTGTTTATCCCCTCCATCGCTGGTACTCAGAAAATTAATTTGGCTGAGAGGCATGGTCACATAGTCAGTGGTGGTGGTTAAATGTCAACCTGGAGAGAGAAAAATGATCTGGGTTTTACATAACATGAAAACATAACATGAAAAGAGGACAGGAGGAGTACAAATAATAACAAATAAATAAAAATAAATAAGGGAAGATGCTCTGTGGTCTTCTGTCTGCAAAATCTGACATTCAGCAAAAGTCAAAGTTGGACCACACTTGTGTCTCAAACATTTCTTTGCCTTGACTGGTTGCAGAAAGAAAGTTGCAGTTGTTAGTGGCTTCGCTGTGATGGATACAAATGTTTCTAAGGCTAGATAGTAGAGGAAATAGTATACAGTATCTATGGAAAGATATTTTGTTGGTGATGGAAACAAATGTTTCTAAGGCTGGATAGTAGAGGAAATAGTATACAGTATCTATGGAAAGATATTCTGTTGTCTTTTTGCCCTCATCTTTGCCCTCATCTTTAATTTGCTCATCTTTGCCCTCATCTTTAATTTGCTAGTGTCTGTTGCTTTCTAAATTTACATTGTCTTTAAAGCATTTATCCCAGAAAAATATCCGAAAATAAGGTAGATGATCATAATAACTTTAGAGCTACAAAACTGGACCTAAAAATCACCAAGTCCAGGCCCTGTCAAGGGAGAACAGCGGAGAATCCAATCATGAGCTATCCAGTAAATAAGCAGGACAAGAATATTTTGTACCATTTTACACATGTGGAGGAGAACGGGGAACTCAGATGAAACAAGATAAGAGTGAGAAACATAATACAGTGGTAACTTGGTTTAAGAATGCCTTTTAAATGGAATACCCCTGTTTGCCTCCCCCCTTACCTCTGGAACAGATTAATTGGTTTTCAGTGTATTCCTATGTGAAACTGTGCTTTGGTTTAAGAATTTTTCACAGTACAAAATGGCCCAGAGAATGAATGAATTGCTTAAACCAAGGTACCGCTGTATAAATGAAATGGTCAGGTTTTCACAACTCTTGAAAGGACATCATGCATATTCTGAAGCAACAGGCTACATCCAGGTAATATTTTAATCTGGTAAATACTCTGCCATCTTATTTTAGCATTATCCAAATGCAGGGCTAGTACACGTGGGCGCACGCGCACACACACACACACACACAGAAGCACTCCAGTCCTAGGATTCTATTTGTTATATTGCAAGGTCCCGTAGAAGCAATCAAATCCCAGCTGTTCTTCTGAGTTTGATCTGGAGCTATTTTAAAAAGCACGATGATTACTTTTAACTATGAAGTGACTTTTTTTTAAAAAAAATGAATGTGCACCTTGAATGTCAAGCATCTGATACTTGCACCTTGGAATTTTTTATATCATGTTTTTGGTGATATGTACAGTATTTGAAAGGAGGTGATGTTATCTAGTTAGTATGCCTTGTTTAAGGAACTGGGCATACAGCCTGAAACTAAACATTAAAATCACCATATACCTGTAATCCTAAAATAAGGTACAGTCCTATGTGCTGTTAAATGACTCATGTCACCCCAGCTGATGCCTTGTGTTAATGAAGTCTAAATTAGGAACAGGTCCTAGGGAGATACTGGGGGAGGGGAAAATTCAACTATTAGAGAACTAGAGATTTATTTTTATCCTTCCCTATAGACATGATATTTGTATGATTGCTTTGCCATGTACCCAAATTTAAATTTATCCTATCCCTGTTATGCTTTGGGAAATAAGCTAGCAGTCGTGATTCTGATTAGCAGTGCACCACGAATCATTACAAACTGAAGATGAGATCTGTTTTGCACACTAGCACTGATTCCAACCATGGTGCTTTTTGTTAAGAAAATGGAATATCCACAAAATGTAATAAACTGCAACCACTTCTAATTTCTTTGCGACTGGATGGGGATTATGGAAGTTGCAATCTGCCACATCTGGAGAGCAGAAGAAGGGAGCAAAGCTCTCCTGAATTATCATCAACCAATTTCTTAAATTATTTGACCTTCAATGTGGTTTAACTTTGTGGTTCCCATATTTAAATGTTTTGTCCTAAATATTCTTAAAAGTAAACATAACACTGTATACTTGTAAAGTGGCCATTTATTTGTTAAATTTATAGTCCACCTATCTAGTTGAAAGCCACTGCTCTGGGTAGCTAATAAATGAAGAGACTTGTCCACAAGCCGTTGCTATGAAAACCAGTTACTAACAGGAGACAGGGACAAGGCAGAACTACTCAACACCTTCTTTGCTTCAGTTTTCTTCAAAAAGGAAAAAAGAGATCTGCTGACAAAGAGTAGATGAGGTAGGATGGGAATTGCAACATAGAATAGGTAGAGAGGTAGTACAGAAACACCTGGAAACATTAAATGAATTTAACTCACCTGGGCCAGATGAATTACACCCAAGAATATTAAAAGAACTGGTGGAATTACTTTCAGAACCATTGGCAATAATATTTGAGAAATCCTGGAGAACAGGGGACGTCCCCATAGACTGGAGGAGGGCAAATGTTGTCCCTATCTTCAAAAAGGGGGGGGGGGAGGACCCGAATCATCATGACTTCAATTCCTGGCAAGATCCTAGAACAAATTATTAAGCAGACAGTCTCTAATTATTTAACTAGCAATGCTGTCATTACAAGAAGTCAACATGGATTCCTTAAAAACTAGTCATGCCAGACCAATTTGATCTCTTTCTTTGATAGAATTTCAGGCCTGGTGGATGAGGGGAACACTGTGAATGAATGAAATTTTATGAATGAAATTTTATTTGCGGTCAACGACCAAAAACGAACACTGTGGATATTGCTTATCTAGATTTCAGTAAGGCCTGTGATAAGGTTCCCCATGGTATACTTGCAAAGAAGTTAGTAGAATGTGGGATAGTGCCACTGTTAGATGGATTTGTAATTGGTTGACTGATCGCACCCAAAGGGTGATCATTAATGGCTTCCCAGGTAGCAGGCTCATGGTTGACTCAGCCTTCCATCCTTCCTAGGTAGGTAAAATGAGTACCCAGCTTGCTGGGGGGGGGCAATGTGTAGCCTGCATATTGTAATTAAAACTGTAAACCGCCCAGAGACTACTTGAAGTGGTATGGGACGGTATATAAGCAGACCACTTTGCTTTGCTTTCTCTTCAGCTTGGAGAGACGTGACCAGTGGGGTGCCCCAGGGTTCTGTTCTGGGTCTGGTGCTATTCAATATCTTTATTAATGACTTGGAGGAAGGAATTGAGAGTAGGCTGATCAAATCTGCAGATGATACCAAATTGGGTACTGTTGCTAATTCCTTAGAGGATAGGATGAAAATCCAAAAGGACCTTGACAGATTAGAGTGCTGGGCCAAACTAACGGAATGTGTTTCAACAGAGGGAAATGTAGGGTGGTACATCTAGGTAAAAAGAATGAGTTGCCCAGATATAGGATGGGAGACACCTGGCTGGAAAGTAGTACCTGTGAAAGGGATCTGGGAGTCTTGTTGGATCACAAATTGAACATGAGTCAGCAGTGTGATGTGGCGGCCAAGAAAGCCACCACGATTCTTGGTTGTATCAACAGAAGCATAGTGTCTAGAGAAAGGGAAATGATAGTACCACTCTATTCTGCTCTGGTCAGATCCCTGCTGGAGTACTGTGTCCAGTTCTGTGCACCTCGATTTAAAAAGGATGTTGACAACCTTGAACGGGTCCAGAGGAGGGCAACCAGGATGGTTAAAGGCTTGGAAGAAATGTCTTGAGGAGTGGCTTAGGGACCTGGGAATGTATAGCCTTACAAAAAGAAGGCTGAGAGTGGATATGATAGCTATGTTTAAATACAGTATTTGAAAGGATGTCACATTGAAGATGATACTGGTTTGTTTTCCATGGCTTCAGAGACTGGGACGTGGGGCAATGGTCTCAAACTATAGGAAAAGATATTCAATTTAAACCTTAGGAAGAACTTCATGTCAGTTAGAGCTGTTTGGCAGTGGAATATGCTGCCATGGAGGGTGGTGGCGTCTCCTTCTTTGGAGGTTTTTAAGCAGAGGCTGGATGGCCATCTGTCAGAAATATTGTGATGGGAGTTCCTGCTTGGCAGGGGGTTGGACTAGATGGCCCTAGAGGTCTCTTCCTACTCTATGATTCTATGATTCTAAGCACAGGAACCCACATCACAAAACATTAAAAATAAGCAATGAAGAAACTCCCAACAAAAGACTCCTCAAAGGCAACAGCTAGCAAAATTCTTATACAATGAAGTGTCTCAGTGAGGATGTCATAGGGAATGGGTGGGGTGGGGTGATGTTCCTAAAAGCCTCCTTGAAGATCTCAGATTCCTTATGTTTCCTGAAGGTCAAAAGGGAGGGAGCCTGGCTTATGTCCACAGAAAATGCATTCCACAGAGTCATGGTTGTTTCCTGGGTTTCTCTTGGAGTGACCACCCAAAGCTGTGAAGTATGAGAAGATGAGAAAACCTGGGGAGAAAATCTGGAGGAGACATAGCCAGGTAGAGAGGAATGTAAAGGCAACTAACTTGAGAAAGACAGTTTCTGATGTGATTTAGGTGTTCTTAAAATATCCATTCTTCCCTGGTTCTACTAAAAGGTAACAAAATGTATTTTTATTTTTTATTAATTTATTTATGTTTACAACTTATATGCCACCCACTACCCAAAAGTCTCTGGGTGGTTTACAATCAAAGAATTAAAACAGTTAAAACATCAAATATCAATAAATAAATAAAAACAATAATAAAAACCTTATACTAAAATCATTACACTAAAATTGCCATCACAGGACCCACGGTCTATATATATTGTGTCAATTTAAAAACTTCTGGAACAGGAAGGTTTTTACCTGGCACTGAAATGTTATCAATGTTGGCGCCAGGCGGATCTCACTTGTGTGAGATTATATTGTATATAATGCATATTTTTCCAAATATGCATTATATTGGTGATATAATGCATATTTAGAAAACACTACAGTGTGGATGCCAAATGTTTTGCATATGGAGCTCCTATTTCAGCTACTATTATCACTATTTTCTACTTCCACTATGCCAGTGGTGGCGAACCTTTGGCACTCCAGATGTTTTGGACCACAACTCCCACAGTCCTTTTTTATTGGCAGCCTAGCCTCAGAATTCTGGTAGTTGTGGACCAAAACATCTGGAGTGCCAAAGGTTCTCCACCACTTCCACTATGCTATCATTTTGCTGTGTTTTCTCTATATATAATCTTTCTGATGGTATTCTGCAGCTGAATGAGCCAAAGTCCATGAAAGCTTGTGCCCGTAACATTTATCAGTGTTTAAGGAGCCATATGACTCCTTGTTATTATTTCTGCTAGTAGTAAGACCCTTACTTTATTCCTGTTCTTATAACCAGTGCCCCAGAGAAACAGAGGAGAATCAGCAACCTTGGCTCTTTTATTTTTATGCATTTATATTGAAAACTCCAGGTTTGATAAATTGATAAAATAAAATAAGCTAACTAGGCACTGCAACAGTTTTCTGTTACAGGAAATTAATTATTTAAATTGCTTAACAATATGTGATGAAAATATCTTAATGAAAATATCATGTTATGAGAAAATGTGAAACCCCATCCCTCTGCCTTTATTGTAGGCAGAAATGAATTGTAGCTCTAATTAGATTATTTAGTGAAACCGTTTTGAGATATAAAAGTGCTTAAAATAAAGTGCAGAAATTAAAGGACAGCCTTTAATATGCTGTGTTAAAAATGCTTTTATTCGCAAAACAAAATCAGATAAATAGTTCAACTCTATCTCTGTTAAGCTCAGTAAAGAGGAGATGATAATACTGATGGCAATGACAAAATCCTGCATTTCAGGGTTAGTGAAAATATTATTCAGATGTCTGTGGAGGAATCAGTTTAGCCCAAATTTTAACTTTTATTAGTGGAAACTATTGTGGGACTTCACGCTGAACTAAGCAGACTGGAATGTTTCTTAATTTGGTATGTAAAGAGGCTTTGTATTGGGTTGTACTTTGTTGATGGATTGCATGAAGGATAATTGTACATTTATGTTTAAAATACAGTTCTTCCAAAATGTGTACAGTATACTGTGCCTGAGCCCCCCACCTCTGTTGAGAGAGGGGTTTTCAATACTCATGTGAATGGCTTCCCTGACCCCTCTCTCAAACCATCTATCTTCTCTGTCTAATATGTGTACATCTTCATATTTGAATGAATGCCCTTTGTCCTTCAAGTGGAGGTGTAGGGGATAGGTGGTTTGAGAGACTGGTCAGGAAAGCCATTCATGTGAGTATTGAAAACCCCTTTTTCAACAGAGGTGGGGGCCTCAACAATCCCCAGACAAATCCAAAATACTTCACACCTCCATCACTCAGGCCATAGCTAATGGCCCATACTTTATGGGTTTCAGCACCTTAGTCCATTGTTAACCTAATGCCCTATTGAGACAGTTGTTTACCCAATGAGCCTATTCAGGCCATTGTTCATCTTATGGGCCTATGTCAGACTAAGGTGACAGGAGGTCAAAGTGAACTATAAAATGGAGACTGAATTAAGCTGTTTGGATGAGCATCTCTCAAGAAAAGAAGTCCAGTTGCCATGACTCAACTTCCAGATAAGTGAATCTGAATTTATAAATTTGTTTGGCAGGAATTTCAAAGGCAGTGGTGGGAATAAAAGATGGGCACAAGCCACCAGTTCAGTGGTTCATGCTGATTTATGTTCTGCTGGTTTGTTTACTGGCAGCACCCCAGGTTCCTTGGCCCACCTTCTCCAGGAACTGCCCCTGAGTGAGCACTTGCTAGAGGAGATGAGGCTGGGAACTGCCAAACATCTATATGGATGGTAAACAAATCAGCATGAACTACCAGACTGGCATGTCCCATTCAATCAACAGATCTACTGTAGATTGGACTGATAGTTGGGTTAGCCCATTGCCAAACAATGTGGGTTTAATTGAAGATCGGACCTGATCCTAAGCAAAATTTGAAAAGAAATAATATTACTGAATAACATTTATAGTTCAATGATGGACAGATATTTGTAGGTAAGAGATCCACTCTGACAGAAGAGCATCAGGATTGTAATTTCTGTGATGTTTACTCCTTTTCATACATGCTGAAGGCAATCATAACAGACTGCAGCAAGAATTTTCTGTATACTCCATTTATCCCACTGAAATTGGTGCAAAATGGATTTAAATGTATATTTGATAATTTAGGAACTAAGATAATTCCCTGCTGTGTCTTAACCAGCCCCATAGACATAATAAGCTATGAATGATGTTGATATTAAGAGGAATATGCAGCAAAGCAGTACTGTACCACCTACTTGCTTCAGTAGCTGACAAATATTTCATTCTCAATGTTAGTAATCTGCCTGAGTTCTGAGACTAAATTTCAGCTCATTATTTCTCAATATGTTGTACAGATGTTAGCAGATACCACTTCCTAATGATATGACAGGTCTTAGGGAGTGGGGTGTAGCAGACTTCACTATGAAGATATGCAAATAAAACCACCAAAGATGTTTTTACCTCATCTTTCATAGGAATGGGGCAAATATGTGTGGTATCTGATAGACAATGTGTTTTGCTGTCAGGTACAATTATATCTTGTCAGAGCAAATGTCACTTTCCTTGCTTTTTGTCAGGAAAACAGGTGACTGAAGTGCAAAACAGTTACAGGAGTAGAGGCTGGAGCTCAGAGGTTTAGCAATGCAAACGGATGTCCACCTCCTTACTCCATGGTGTTACCTTACCTAGAACAAGGCAAGTTGTCTGAGAGCATGGCCTGCCAATGCCACTAGGTTGATTGTCCAATGTTACTGTCAGAGTAGTTTGCAATTTGTTCTGCCAGCGGAAGCAAATACTTGTTGAACAATTACATAGACAGAAGCAGAATCAGACAAAGTCAGAGCTTAGTTAAAGCATCAAACAGCCATATTACATGTATATACAGATAAGTTACATGAAGACAAATCAACAGCATAACAGCATTTCATCATACATGGCATACATAATTAGCACATAGCATAGAAAGACAAGAATGGGTCACAAAAGCCCATTGAACATTGATTTATAGAGCACTTACCATATATACTCGAGTATAAGTCGACCCGAGTATAAGTCGAACCCCCTAATTTAACCCCCCAAAATTGGGGAAACATATTGACTCAAGTATAAGTCTAGGGTGGGAAATGCAGCAGGGCCTGGCAGCTCTTCCTTTGTGAGCTGGGGGAGTGGTGTGTGATGTTTAAAATGACTTTTAGCCACTGATGCAAGTGCTTGGGTCAGCATCATGTGCCGCTCCCCTGTGATGCAGAGGGGGGTCATGAGAAGTAGCGTGCAATGTTTAAAATGACTTTTAGCCACAGATGACTTGCCTCAGTGGCTAAAAGTATTGACCTGAATATAAGCAGAGGGCCCCTTTTTTTCAGCCCAAATTTAGGGCTGAAAAACTAGGCTTATATTCAAGTATATGCAGTATATACATTTGTCTGTCCAATCAGGTAACACATTGCATCATGGCTAATGCAGCACCTTGCATCAGCCAAACCCATTTAAGCACATTCTTTACACCTGCAGTCTAATAGAAGAAACCTTTAGACTGAATCACTGTGACTTAGCACATTTGCAGACTCCATCTTAGAAAACAATTAAATACATACAGACCATTTATTTATACACCTGTCTAATACATAGTTTCACTGTTATCTGACAGTTACCATATTCTTTAGGTTGTAAGGACCATACTATAGTCACTAGTGGTTGTGATTTAAAATGTTATGTCTTACAAGTTTATTTCCCTGTCTGTTTCATCTATGAAGTAAGCACCAAAAGCTAGATTAAATTCAGATGAAAAAGGAGTTCAAATTAATGGGAGAAAAATAATTTTTTAAGATGCGCAGATAATGCCCTGTTACTGGCAGAAATTAGCAATGGCTTGAAATGACTGTTGAGGAAAGTCTAAAGAAGGAAGTACAAAAACTGAAAACTTAACATTAAGTAGGCAAGAAAATATATATGACTAGAGATGGACACGACCAGAAAAAATTATTTTTCGAGTTGTCGTTTGTCGGGACGGGTCCGTTTTGGGTTGTTTCTGTTTGTCACGAAATTTTTCAAAAACTTGTCATTTCGTCGTGTTGTTTGTCGTTTCCACTGCAATTTAGCGTGATTTGACTTCCCAGAGCATGGGGTTAGGGGGTAAGGGCTAGGCTTAGGGTAATGGTTAAGGTTAGGGTGGGTTAGTCGGCTGCATCTCTGGGTGCCTCTGGCCCACTAAGAAGACAGTGTACTGGCGTATGGGTTAGGGTTAGGGTTAGGGTTAGGGTTGGTGGGCTTTTTATGCCCTCTCTGGCACATCCAGAAGTCTCAGCAAAACCTGGCCATGCGATTGGTGGAATGGCACCAAAAATTTGCATGGTCCCATCTCATGGCCAGCCCATCACTGCGCATGTGCAGGTGTAAAAAAATAAAAATAAAAATAAAATAAAATAAAATCAATGGAGATGTTTTATTGCAAGAAAAACCCACTGCTGCTACTGTAAAAATTCAAGCATTTAAAATAGCTAATTTTCACATGTTTCTGTGGTGCTTTGGTGGGTTTTTGGACCAGGATTTCAAAAAACATATTGCGGTCGCCATTTTGGATCCCCCCGCACCACATGGCAAATGGAGACGACGAGGAAGCCCCCCCCCCAGCCTGGTACCAGAACAGCCTGGGATAGGAGAGGGGGGGAGGCTGGGGACCCCCCACCCCAGAAACCACCCCTCTGGTAGGTGCCCTCAGACAGACATATTTTCTCCTGCTTTTTTGGCGGGGAATCGGGTTTTTTTTAAAAAAAAAAACTTTTTTTCTGTGCTGCTTGGCATCGCGCGATCACTGCGCAATGTCATGAATGACAATGACAAATCAGACCCAATTTATCCTTTATCGGTTCGAGTTCGAGTTCTGACGGCTTAATTGTCATTACCGTTTCCGTTACGTAACGGAAACGAAGAACGGAAACGGAAACGAGAATTTCGCCAAGTCGTGCCCATGTCTATATATGACTGCAGAAAAACATTTACATGCTTTAATGTTAACTTTAAAGTTGACAGCGAAGAAATAGAAATAGTTGGAAGATATCTTAGGCTGATACTTCACGTCCATCTCATCGCTGTTTGTGGTCCCGCTTAGGGCCGGTACAAAGTAATCTAACTGCTCGTCCATTGCAGGACGAGGGGAGTTTGTCCCAACCACACACCCTGAACTGCGATTTAAGTGGGATGAGAGATTCCCCTCCCTGGCCTCAGGAATTTGCTCATCACGCTTCTCATTCCGAGATGAGTGCCTGTGAGGCAAGGCTCATCACGCAATGTGCCATTCTCCATCTAGTGGCAAGAGTGCCATTTGCCAGTACATTCCCTATGGAGTCAGCAATGCAGTGCTGAGAGATTAAAAGACAAATGCCTCAAACGTAGCCCTGTAACGCATTGAAGGCAAGGCTTCGGAGAATCGAAACATCGAAAAATGGAAGGTCAGGCCAAAAAAAAAAAAAAAACAGAGAACAAAGGCATGGAATTTCACATCTCATCACAGAACGAGGACGTACGTTAACAGTCATGCCGGTATCATCCATCATGCCCGTGTGTACACAGGAACAGGGACAGAACCGGAAGAAGACCACGTGACCGTGACTGACATCAACACGCAACGAACTTCCTCCCAGGACGAGAATGGACATGAAGTAACCATCTTAGTTCAATCATCATTTCCAAATGGAGGCTGCAGCCAAGAAATCAGAAGAATGGTGCTCAGAAAGGCTAGCTATGGAAGGAAATAGAAAAGTGCAAGCATAGGTCGTTAGAGCAAAATCATCCATGTTATGGTACCGTGTTTCTGATTTCTGCATGCTCATGTGAAAACTGGACAGTGAAGCATGTTGACAGGAAAAAACATAAATTCATTCAAAATGTGTTATTGGAGGAGAGCTTCAGCCAGAAAAACAGACAAGTGGGTGCCCAGACTCTCTTTAGAGGCAAAAATGGTAGCAAGGCTGTCACACTTTGGGCACATTGTGAGAAGACAAGACTGGCTGGAAAAAGACAGTAATATTGGGAAAGTTTGGAAGCAGCAGGAAATAAGGAAAAACATAGGAAACTGTAATTGAATTTGCAAGTGCTGGGCAGAGCTGTTAATGATAAGACATTTTGGAAGTCACTCATTCATGGGGCTGTCTTACTAAAAGTCAGAGTTGACGTGATGTCAGAAAACAACAACACATGATATGACTGTGAAATTCATCAATCTGTTAAAATTGTTTATACTTACCTCCTTTGCAGACCACAGAATACTCTACAGTGAAACAAATACCTTTATAAATCTCTCTTGGGAACTATTTACTATTTGAGTACAAACAGTAGACACATCATAAGACACTTGCAGTTTTTTTTATATGCATACCTTTCTACTCATATCATGGCTGTATATTGGTAGAAGAACAAGCATGTGAAGTGCTACAGAAAGAATAGGATTGGAACAAAGCAACCAAACATGTATCATGCTAGATATATTTTTAAAAATGATGCCAACATTTATGCCAATTAAAACCAGGTTTTGAGTTTAGCTTTGAGGATAGGACACAGGCTTCCATTTAGTTTGCTATTGATTCAATACTAACATTACATCGGCCAAATGGGATCAAACTATGTGTTCCCAAATCTATGGATGGAAAATGCCTGCAATGGTCCAAGTTAAAAAGCAGAACAAGTTATAATTTCCCTGTTGGAGGCCATGTAAAAATGTTGCAATCAGTTAGCATTGATTCATAATAAAGTGCAGCTGTGAATTTGGGACCCTTAGCATTTCATTAGGCCAAGTTTATTAAGTGCAACAAAATCCAAAATTAGTTTGTTTTTTGTTGCTTTTTATGGATGCAAATGTTTCAATTTTCGTTGCCATGTACATTAGTGGCATTGTACTGAGTGTGTTGACAGCACAATGTTCCTAAATGGCCTCAGGATGACCATCCCATATTTGTGGTGTGTTACATCATTGCTTCTAAAAAGTTTGTTTTTCCCTGTGTAAAAGAGCTTAGAAGCTTTGCTGTACTTGTGGGTGCTTATGACAAAGATAACAGGGTGGTCACTGAATATCCAACAGTGAACTTATTGCACATCACCAAAAGGCTGCTGTGAGTGAGCAGGACACACGTGATATTAAAGGGCCAATGAAATGAGAAAGGTTGAACATTAATGTCAAGGTTGGGATCAGGCAAAATGTAGTTTTCTTTAGAAACATTTAGGCAGATGGGCAGGATACACAGGGCTAATATCCTTTTAAAAATTAATCCCACCTACCTACCCCAGCACAAAAAACATGCATGGGTAAGCAAAACTCATCTCTCCAAGTTATCAACCTTGCCCCCCAGAGCTTCAAGGGCAAAATATTTAGTTTATCACACTGCAAAAGACAGGCTGTAGGATCTCCATCCCACTCGACATCAACTACTGTTTCAGGCAATATCCCTTTAAATGCACAGATTTTAATTACTGGGTTCAGGGCTGGTGGTAGGATGAGATCAGATAGCATCAGAAGACCTCTGATCTCTGCTAAGGCAACAGTACTTGATCTTCTGTCCCACACTGATGAAATATTGATGTACAAATCAAGATGTTGCTTTAGCCTTGAGATGTGATGAAACTAGCGGATAATCTGTGTATATAATCACCTTTTGTGATTTTGAACATATAGCCCTCCTGACTGAAACTTCCACCATTTTTTCACAAATGACTATACCAACTAAGGTGGATAAGTTGTAGTCCAGTAATATAAAAAAGGTTACATCCTTCCTACTCTGGCTGTTATGTTATCCAAGGACTTGACTGCAATATTTTCACATGGACTTGGTTTTAAATTGGTCACACTGAAAGAATGAACACTTCATGCACTTCCATGAGGAAATGACTTAAAACCTAAAATGTAACACCTAACACCAAAGCCCAAAATTGATGTGTCTTATGCAAAATTGCCATGAGCCACAGCATGGTAATTATTAGACAGAGCTTTCATAGCTTAAGTTTATGTTCATTAAGAGAGGGGCAAGCCCTGCAGGACCAATGCCAAGCTTGTATAGATGCCCATGGGTGACCTTATCTCTACCTAATTTTTTTTGCGCCCCCTGCCTTTTATTGAGGGCTTTTCTCTTTTCAATGCCTTATTGTTGTTCCTCGGCGGCTGTTTTTACTATCTGTTTTTATCAATTGTATTCATTGATGTATTGTGTAAACCGCCAGAGTCCCCTTGGGAAATGGGCAGTATAGAAGTATAATAAATAAATAAATAAATAAATAAATAAATAAATAAATAAATAAATAAATAAAAAGTGATACCAACGCCCACTTATTCACAACATCTACCACCATTTGGGAATCATGGCAGTACTGCAGTTCCTATTCACCCACACCACCATGTCATGGTGATGTAATGGGATTGTACCTGAACAACTACTCAACCACCCTTTCCCCCTCCCACTTAATGTTAGACACCAACAGACTTGTTAATGGGGGAGAACATGATTGGGAATGGTGGTGGTAGTACTTCCAGGCCATTAGAAACCCAAATGGTAGTGAGCATCCATAGAAATGCTGGAAGGGATGTGGAATGCCAGGGTAAGATGCTAATTTCAGGTTTCCAATAACATTCAAATGGGGTTCTGAGTTATAGTTACTCCAGTGCAGAAACAAGCTAAGGATATCAGCAGAGACAGTCATCACCTTGGCCATAGCATACTCTTGAATTCCCCATCTCATCTCTACTGCTCCTGACCAGCACCAAAAGATAAGGGTAGAAAATACCTCCTATATGAAAATGGTGACAGTAGTTGCTTCACAAGCTATCTCTGCCCATTACAAAATAAAATGGTTTTATGATACTTTGCCACACAAGTCATCACTGCTCCCAGATAAAATAGCTTTACAATATTCCTACTGTCTTCTGTGCAGAAGTACTTTACCTGCAGGAAGAGGGCAGTAAGGAGCATCCCTTCTTTCAAGGTTCTCCTGGAGGGCAGGGCTAATTATGATACCCTTTTATGAATTTCTTAACATGAACTTCAAAACTTCAGCAGTTTAGGAGTAGGATACATACAGATGTAAATCAGCTCTTCATCTAGACTTTATTCAAATTATGTCTGCTCAAATAAATGGCAATAATCTTCTAATCAAAAACTGGAGAAAGACAACACATTTATAATGTAAAGGTGGCCATATGTTGAACTCCATTTTATTTTACATATTTTTCTACACTTCATTTACCAAATAAAATTCTGAATAAGCAAGCAACAAATGCAGCTTAGCAATTTTTGATTCATGTCTGGGTGAGTTATCCACTTGCAAAGGTAGCAGATTAATTGCTTGGTTGGAAATATTAAAAAGTAAAATAATAACCGACAACATAATAAAGTTGGTGAAAAATACTGCAATAGGCTTCCCACTGAGATCCAATCAAATCTCATAGCTTTAAGTGATTTGGTAGAGGTAAGCTGTCAATTTGGCTCATTTGTGATTAAATCCCTAGCATGACTTCCAAAGCAATATGCAGAGCTATCCTACCCCTCAGTTACATCTAATGGCTAAGAACGGAGTAGCTTATAAATTCCACTGAATTGATAGAATACAATGATATGGCAATGTGGTAAATGTGTGGTGGTTTAATATTGCTGTTGCAATAGCATACAGTATCAGCAGATCCAAATACACTGAGCGACACTGCCAGCACAAAAATTGTGGATGTAGCAGGGGATGAATGGGCTTCAGTTGGAATACTATGCACAGATTAATGCCATTCCAATGACTGGGAAGAGGTGCATCTGCAGAAGCATCAGCATTATATTCAAATGCTTATCTTGGTATCAGTGGGCTAGTTCAGTACATCTCCCTGCCACTACAGTCACATCAAAGGATATGTTTGTAGCCAATACAAAAACAAAACATAGCGCACTGCTAAATGTGTATTAGCTTCAGTAAGCTGCCACAGTTTGCATATCATTCTGCTCACCCATAGTTAGAGAGGTAAGACTACACCAGTAAGGATTCCTGTGATGGAACTGTTGCAAAAAAAGTGAAAAGTTGGTTAGGATTGATAAATAACCAAGTCTGACACAAAAAGCAGCAGGGGTGTCACTCTTCACATGTTGTTGAATGGCAGTTCCCAGCATTCCCCATAATTAGGCATAATGATATAAGTTTCACTACTGGAGGCTGAATACATCTAGCTGTGTGTTGTCACTGGCTTCAAAAGCTACAGCCCCTGTCATGGCTCACTATACACTCATGGGGGTTACCCATTTCTGAAGAGGCATTACATCTCCATCCTGCAGTCCCAGAAGGACCAGTTACTAACAGCCATTTGTCTTTTCAAAAGCCCTTACAGACAAAAGATTATAAGCATAAACACCCACAAGACATAACCAACTTTGCAAGTGCAACAGAAGCAAGAGTGGCAAGGCACTCCATCTAAATAGGCAGGGAATGGACTTCATTGCGGGCACTGATCTATTAAGACATCAAGTGCCTGAGACCAGGAGTTACTTTCTGGAAAAGTATTCAAAGGGAGACTTACAGTCATGAGTCATAGCCTAAATAACATGGCTGTTACCACAGGAGAGAATTGTGCTGCTTGTCATCTGGAGCAGACAGTATTTCACCCATCCCTATGAGAAACAGATGTCACAATTGTTTACATCAAGATGGTCTCTCCCCAAAGGCCTTTAGTGATTTCCTGGGCCCACTTTCCTCTTCAGCATTCTAAACCAGGAGGGGCAAGGACTGAGCAGTGGTAAGACACACTTCTCTGTTTACCTTATTAAAAAAAAACACCCTGAAGCCTCGATAACTGAAATTCATCTAAGAAAACTCTTCTGGATAGTCCCCACAGCACCTTCACAGCTGAATCACTAAACTATCAGGCACAGCGTCTAAGTGCAAGAAAATAAAAGTCATTTGGTCTGCTAAGTGCTTCATAGCTAAACCACAGCAAGCTTCCTGGTTTTCTTCAGCTCTGCTTGTGGAACATGTGAAAAAAGATCAGTTGGAAAAATTATACCTGATGGAACACTGTGAATGCAAAGATGGCCAGAAAGCATTATTTCTTTTTTTCATCATCGTCAACCAAGCTCGAAAATGAATCCTTGGATGAAATGTGTGGATTTTCTCAGGCAGTAGGTGATGGGGACAGCAGTATCATCCCTCTAGGTGTGCCCCTTCAGCCCCCAAAGATCTACCTCTCAGTTGGAAGTCAAAGTTGTGTATGCAACTTGCTTTGTCCTGCATTCAAATGCTTAAAATAACCTGACATTTTGGTACAGTGAAGGATGTTTTTCCTTCACCAGTGATGTAAGCAAGATTCAGCTATCAGTTCAGTTGGCCTTTGTACATGGAAGATGGAAAGAGGCACCACATCTCCCTTATGAACAACAAACTGTCTCAAGTTGGTCCTACCAAAGTCTCATTTGTGTTTCTGCAGATAGGTTCATTTCAAGTTCTGCACTGCTGATTTTCCAACCATTATCCCCATTGCCTACTGCCTGTTAACCCTTGGTAAACCAAAGAATAAACTACTTCTCTTCAGTTGGGACAGATACTTGGGAGTGATTGTGTCATTTGCCCGAATCATCTGAGGCTAAAGGGTAAGTAGTGCTTCAAACATACACAACTCTCTCAAGTTTACAATGAACAACTGCATTGTGTTCCTTCGACATCACACCCAATCCAGGGTCAGATACATCTGTGTATCTCGAATTGGGCCTCTTCTGACATTGCACCCTCTATCTTTCTTGGGGCGTTTTCTTGCTCTCCCTCCCATGACTCTTAGAATTCATTTATAATGTCAAGAACATTATGTATTAGAGGGTTTGTTCCTTGTTTATTCTTCAGCTCTTATTTGGGACTTGGTTTTCACTGCTGTTTTAGCAACAGCAAGACTCTATTAGTGTGTAAAATATTTTGTTGGTGTTATGTGTATTATAAATCCAATTTTATGTAGCCACTTGGAACAAGAAATTATGTAGGTGTAAATCCATGGAGATGAGCTTGGGTTCCATGTCACTCGCAGAATAACACATATCCTGGCTCTTAATGCCACTGAACTGACAAATTGCAGCCACAGGTTTGCAAGTAAATGCAGTGAACATTATTAAAATAGAATGATGGGAGAAGTGTGTTTGTAATAAACTGCCTCCCTCCAAGTACAAACAAATTCCTTGAAAATTCTGGCAATTCCTCCATAGACAGGAGCACACAACTAAAGATTAACAGGGTGGGACTCTACTGTGGAACTCAGTCCAGGAAAGATCACTCTTAGTGTTACATTGTAATGCAGAATTGCTTTGGAACAGAGGAAATAATATGCTCAAGGGGCAGAAAATGGACCACATTGGTCAAATCTGTCACATGAAGTATAATAATAATAATAATAATAATAATAATAATAATAATAATAATAATAATAATAATAATAATAATAATAATAATAATAAACAGTATACACATACAATGAAATTCAGACACCCAGATATCAGATTCACTACAGAGAGAGAGAGAGAGAGAGAGAGGAATATAGAATTATAATGGCCACATGTCTGTGATGGGAGATGAAGCATTCTAAGTAACAGCAATGGAGTTGTAGGGGACCAGCGGAGAGAAATGCTTGAGTGGTCGAAAGGAGGTTTGCTTAAAACAATTAACTTGAAACTGTCAGGATAGTTAAGAAGGAATGTGATTACATCAGGGCTTAACATATTTCGCATTTATAGTGCAGGCAAACATCTGTGCCCCAAAACGACTGTGTTAAATAACTGGAGCACAAACTAGACTAAAAGCTTCATACATTTTGGGGCACTGTGAGATGAGTGCTGTCTTAATGGCATATATAATTAAACAGAGTGTGACTCAAGTGATGAACAGATGCTAAGAAATATGTAACTCAGGTTTTTGCTTTTGAACACACACAGCTTTATAGGAGAAGAGGGGAGATATTTCTCACTTAACACCAAATGTGTGTCTTTCTATGTAGCCTTCCTTAAAGAAAAGGTTACTATATAGATAAAAGATTACTTGAGCAGCATTACTTTGTACTGAATGTATTGGACTCTTCAGATACTTCTTTACCAAATATTTTCATAATGAAAAGAGTTGTAATTTCTAAAGAAATATGTGATACAACATCTTGTAGCCTCTTTCAGAAGGATCTGCAGAAAGACCTCTCAGTGCCTTTGATGTATCATGTCTTTCTTTCTTTTCCCTCTTTGGAAATGTCATGGGGCAGTGCTACAAAATGGATAATCTCCTTTATTTGTATGAAGTAGATAACCATAGGATGCTACAGGAGATGGGAAAACCATATATCCTACCTTGGCTATCCAAAAAGCAACTATATGGACTCAGAGCTTCCATCTTGTATATTGTCTGTTGAAGACACAAGCCCAGGAGGCTGCAGTGCCAGAATAATGCTTTGGGAATCAGTTTGGTTTGTGGGCAAACTCTGTATGAGCAATTGAAGCCTCTAACTTCAGAAGCCAGGGCATACTTGCAAAAGCACTCAGGGTAAACATGTTCAGTTAATTCGATATACAGTATGTCCTTCAAGTTACTCTGTATTCAAGGAGATTTAAATAAATGTTAGTAATAGACATTTCATTCCTATATTCAAAATTTATTTGAGCTCACACACTTATGGATCCATAAATACGATTTTCCACTCCATTGTGTGAAAATTGAAATAAGCTTTTATTAACATATTCTGTATTCTTATTATTGCTTGAGACTTGTACACCACTCAGTACAGCTGACATTTCTTCATTTTTACTTCCCATAAACCCAGAACTCTTAAACTCAAACACATCAGGTATTTCTTCTTTAACAGTTTCTTTGTGATATTCTAATGTAGGATCACAGAACCCCTCCCATAGCATTGTGTCCCACAGCATGGGTGTTTGGCTCATTGAGCCACAGGATTCTCTGCTCTGAGTACTTTCCATCTTGCCTGTGTTCTTTCACAATTTCCCGGCCATTACATTGGTTTCACTTGAACCAACCAAGTAATTGGTTCTGCTGCCCTTGACTCTGCTCTCTCCAACTGATCTCCTTCCTGCCTCTCTTTTGTCTTGGTACTAACGCCCTTTAATTGCCATGCTCTCTCCTCATGCCACCCATCCTCGTCCGTGTCAGTTACCCAGTATGCTTCTTCTACAAACCCTGACTCTTCCACCTTTCCTGTACTAAGTTTCATTCCCTCTATTCCTTCTATTAACTCAACATTTCTCTATGGCAGTTACTTCACATCCTACCTTCTTCCAAGATTAAGTTTGTACCGTGACAGCGTTGTTCGGGGTCACATGGTTTTGTCCCTGTTTCCATTTACTCACGGTTGTGATAGCTTGTCTCATGACAAGTGTTACTTCACGGCCTTGTTTCATGACAAGATCTGATTTTTTGGGAAAAAAATTAAAATAAAGGGCACACCGCACCCCCTGTGCTTTGTCTATTTGAAATGTCGATCCACAGCAGTCAAAAATATGAGAGAAATGGATGGACGCAAGTTCATGAGCGAAGATTTCCTTCGTTGCATGACAGTTGTTACCTCAATGGACCTTGTCCTGGAACAGGAACAGAGACAAAAGAATCCCCCAGCCCAGAGGCAGGTACGGCTTGTCACGCTCTGTTCCCGGTTCACGCTATGGATGTGAAGTAAGTTTTTTTTTTTTTTTTACCGGTCCCAAGCAGGACAGCAAGGAGGGAAGAACAGGATGTGAAGTAACCACCTTTGTCTCTTTATTTTCTTCTAGTTCCTTTCTTTCAGAGGGCACACTTCTTATTGACTTTTCCTCCTCCTGTTTTTCCTCACAGTGCCAAGCAATTTTTTCAATAAAACTTGTATGTTCAACTCCCATATCCTTGCACAGCCTTCCTTTCTCTACTCAGATAACAAATTCTGGGATCATTCTGTGTGTTCCATGAGCATTGGATCCACAATCTAGTGGCCTGAGACATATATATTTTACTGATCAATGTCTACTATTATAAACAATCATTGTCTGAATTTTTCTGTGAAGAACCATGTGTCTAAGGCTTCCTATAGATGTCAGGTAATAAATACACAGTTCACATGAAAAATCTGGCCATTTTTCTAAATATATAAAGTGATGAATGAACTCAAGAGACCAATTCATTTTTTACCCAACAGTAGCAAGAAATGCTTTTAAATATATTTTCTAAAGAAGTATGTGGTGAAAAGCTTTCAAATATAGTTGGAGAGCTCACTAAAATAACTGTTTAGCAAATTGTGTTAGAAATTTCTTAATTATAGGCTGGGTTGATTTTGAAATATAGGATGGTGACAAAAACAGGGAAAATGGTAGCATCATTATGGTTATGTTCACTGATGTTTATATTTTGTTCAGAAGCTACTGTTTTGTTACCTGTGTTTTTGTTTTTCAAAGACAGTACTTACAAGTGCAGCAGAAAAGCAAAAAGAAGCCACATGGTCATTGTCAAAAATCCAAAAGCAAGGGTAGACAATAGCTTTATTAGACCACTTAAATCTTAGAAGCAGACATAAGCAGGCTGACCGTTGCATAGCCCTGGGGGGGGCATAAAATGCAAAGGTGCTCAAAATAAACTTTACTGGGTTTTAAGGCTCTTTTGCTTAAAGGGAGCTTCAAAAAGAAAGCTACCATCTATTAGAAATAGCCTGGAATATCTGATTTGACCTCAAGCCATGTCTTTCAGCATTTCCACAAAGGTCTGCCAACCTTTTGGTATTTATCTCACTGCTATCTGTTGAAGCACATGGCTCCTGTTTGCCCGACAACAGGGGCATCCAGAAACATGGTCATCTGTGTATCAGAAAACTTGGAGATCTCATTTAGTTTACACCCCCAGGTAAAGAAATAGTGAACTACAGCCAAATATAGAGAACAACTTACGTGCTGGAGGGAAATCGAGTCTTTGGTTTAGTACACTCTGATGGTAGATTCCTTTACCCTTCTTGTAGATATTGCCCTAGGCGGTTATTCACAGTATCTTCCATATGCAATTAAAAAAGGGGGGGGAGTCATGCAATGCTTGCAAAAAGAAAAAAAAGAGCTCTATTGACCTGTGGTCAGGTCCCTAGTTTTTTTTCTGGTATTACCCCCCACATCACCCCAATCACTTCAGTCTTTCAGCCCACTATAGATGACAGCCTGACTCTGGTCAGTTGACAGGTTCTGAGTCCCTGAAGAGCCTCTAGGTTTCAACCTATTCAACTTTATGAATAATAATATGGCCCAGCATATCAGTGATATTTTCCTTACTAAAAATTGCAAGAACAGACACGGGCTATTTTTGGAATGCAGCCCAGAATTATTTGTCAACTGGTTGGCCACGGTGCAGCTGGAGTGGGGAAGGGCAGAAGGCAAAGATTTCCTAAACACATTAAATCTTCAAGAGGTAAACAAGGAATTTTTCACTATTTTGAAGCCCAGCACACCAAGACAAGGAAAGAAAGGCTGTGCAGCCCAGGATGCATATTGCTTTCATGATAGAATACTTGCAAAGAGCACATATAGTTCTCCTAGGAACAAAGTACAAGATCTGCATATGGCTGAACGCCAGTTTGTCTGAGCATTCTGGGAATTACAGCCTCCAAAAACAACTTTTCCTATGTCTGTTCTTTGTCCAGGTAGACGGACAACGCATGGAAACAGCATGGGAACATCAGCAAAGGAAGTCACATACACCTATTGAAAGGCTGCCGCTCAGTGGTGGGCCATGTTTTGCATTTAAAAGGTCCTGTGTTCATTTCCTAGCATCTCCAGCTAGAAGTGGGAAGGACTCCTTTCCAAACCTTCAGACAGCTACTAGGTAGACAGAGGGACCTTCATTCTCACTTATGGGTTATATGCATATTTCTTCTTCTTCCTCTGCTGGCTTCAGAGCTTTGGTAACAGGATAGAATGCAAAGAGGGGCTGCAGTGTGGTTACTCGGGTTATACCTTTACTTTAGAAATAAGAATGCAGTGGAGACCAATAGCTCTTGTATGTACTTAAAGCTGAACTATGCACAGAACAAAACTGCAATCCTGGGGTTAAGCCTCAGTTATCAGCAAAAGGTAGCTTTGCTTCGTGCAGTTTGCTCTGCACCCATGGCTGTGTCCAGTTTGGTTGAGATGGGATTATTATTGTCATTACTATCCGTCTCTAGAATCAACATAGTCTCTATCAAGACGCCCCAGTGACCAAATGGAACTCAATTACACAGAACGAAATACACAACTAAGGCTCCCCATAGGTGGGCGCTCTTATCAACCAACTCCATTGATGAGGATTGCTAATTCTTGCTTTGGAGTTCTCTTCGGCAAGACCTGCAGCAGAGACTGTGAACTAGTTTAAGTGAAGCTGAATCGGCTTAAAGCTCAGGAGGACCTGAGCGTAACTCACAGCAGTTTCACATGTGAGGCTAAAAGCACTTTTCAGCCTTTCTTCTGTGATCTGTGTGGATGTGAGATTAATATTAATGTGGGAGGGAAAAGAAGATGAGGGTGTTTGCAGTCCAAATGAGAGTTTTGAACAACATTTAGAGCTAATTAAGGGAAGAAGTGCCATACAGAGAACTATTCAAATTTGTGAAAATATGTTAGTAGGTTTTTACAATTGCTTCCCAACAACTAATGTATGTAATTTTATAAATAGGGCACTGGTCCTGAGGTTGTACTGGCATATCTGCTACTATTCTCTATGACGCTTGTTTCTTATCACATTTCTGCAATGGTGACCTACCACTGTGTTTCCTGACGAGATGGATGGGCAAGGGAAGGGAATTTGCATGGTCTGTTGTAAGCATGTATATACAATGAAATTGGTTTTACCACTGGGCTGTCAGGCTTGGATTGTAATGTGCTGTTTTTGCTGCTTGTTTTAAGAAGAAATCTCTCTGCAGCATTTTCAGAATCCTGGGGACTTTCATAACACTATCTCATCAGACTGTGGCTTCAGTCCTGATGCTTTAACTTGAGTTCACATAAGATCAATGATGTCATCAGCTGAAGTGCTTTTTAAAAAATTAAAAATGTGCAGTTCCCCTCAAAAGGTCCTAAGGCTCTCCTGTGATTCCTATTATCATAGGAAAGCCACTGGAGGCTGTGGGGTGGTAGGGAGTTGTTTAATTTTTCCAGCAGCAATAATTTTTTGAAATTAAAGATTTTCCATCAGCTTCCCCGTGGCAAAAAAACCCCACAAAAAACCCAAGACAGCCACAGGAGCTTTGTGGCAAGGAACTGGAAATTTTATGATTTCTGAAAATAACTCCACGGCCAATCACATAATTAACCCTACACAGCATAAGTTGCACTGCTGAATGTCATCTGTAGTTTCTGATCCTTGAATGTAGCCAATATTATGCTTTTCATAAAGTAGGTGGTGAGAGAGAAATCGAGGACCTGATCAGACATATTGATTGTGTTGCACTGCTTATACCACTTCCTCAGGGTTTGCAATGGTATTATTTGTTCTGTAGCATTTGGAAACCATGCCTAGCCATGGCCACGAAGGATTGATACATGCTACCACCCCATTATTTTTCCAAAGTGAAAAAGTGCTTGAGGAACTACCATTAAAAAGAGAGTGAGACATTGCAGGCTGGATATAATATACTGGATATTCACACAGCTAGGGGTGGGATTTTCAGATGTTTTGGACTGGGGTTTCTATTTAACTTATAAATACCTGAATGTGCCAGAGAGAAAGGTCTAACTTAGAAGGCTTTGAGGCTTTGCTAGGCTAAATTCCATCTAAGTTTCTTAATGAAAAATATAACTCCCAGCTAGAACTGAAGGATCCCACCCCTGTTCACAACTAAAGAAGGATCTATTCAGCACAAGTAAATACCATTGTCTGGTTGAGGAGGGGCAAAAATCTCAACACCCAGTGATGACACTAGGACAAACAGCAGGAGATTCATTTGATTAGGGCCTGAGGATGAATTTAGAACAATAAAATTTCACATGAGTATTGTCCTGGGGACTTTCGAGTTCATACCCTCATTCCTTCACACCCATCTACTGTAATTGTGGTGCTAGTCGTTTCAGAAATAAGTAACATTTATTATTACAGCACAACAGGACTTATGCCCAGATAACTTTCTATATGGTTGCAGACTTGTACGCCTGCAGTCTTATTTCCGCTGCTCCTATTTGAGTCCACAGGGGTTTAGCTGAGAAATTTACTAAAACTGCATTGTTAGTCAGCACATCACATCAGTCTTTCATGCTATTTTAGACACTGGAACACTGGAACATTACATATAGAAAATGAAAGCATGGCACATTTCTCTCAGCTGTTTTCATAGTGATGTGGAAAAAGGAATACAAACAATATTACTGGCTGCCAAGATTCAAGCTACTAAAAACCTATAAACAGAAAGAACAGAATGAACCATGAATATAAGTACTGTATATACGTTATCTTAAAGGTTTCCTAAACCCTCAACATTGAAGAGATTTCTTGCCCATTCTGCTACAGCAGTTTGCGCTACAGATGACCTTTTCTCACTGCCCAAATGTAGCCTGGTCTTTTGCAAAGAGAGAGAGAGGAAAACAGCATATTAACAAGGATGACAAGAATCACATTAAATTCCAGTGCTTGCAAAGAATTATAAAACTGTCCAAGTCCTTTGCTATGAAGGATGAACTATAATCTTCCCCAAGGGTGCACATTCTAAATACAGCTTCTTCTCATTCTGTTCCCCAACCTCAAATTCTGCCAAATGCAATTTTCTCATTGTCTTTTTCCTAATGAGGGATAAATTAGCCCAGTAGTCAGTGAAGTTGAAATAAAGATCCTTTTTTTCAAAAAATCCAAATGGAAATGTAAGCTGGAAGCCATGTTCGGTTTATACAACATATGGTTTGCATTATCCCTGCGGAAGCTCTTGGCTTCTGATGGTGCTCTGTTCCATAATTTCTGCTTTGAAGAGCCAGGTGTTCTGGGTATCTCATGTCATTTAAAGAAGAAGAGTAATGCTAACAGCAGCATTTTGTCTTACTGTTTTGGCAGGATCAGAATGCGAGAATCAACAACATACATAAATATAATAACAGTGTGCTGTGAAGTCACTTCTGATTTACGGTAATCCTTTTCAGGGTTTTCCAGCTAAAGAATACTGAGGCGTGATTTACCAATCCCTTCTTCTCGGGGCACCTTCGGACTTGGCTATTTGCTCAAGGCCACACAGGTTAGCTCTTCTCCCTGAAGTCATAATGGGGAATTGAACTCCCAACCTCTGGCTCAGTAGCCAGATACCTAGACCACTGAGCTGTCCAGCTAGCAAGCATACATAAATGCTCTACCTTTAAAGTACTGGCTCTGAGAAACTGCTACAAGTAGCAGGAAAAATAAATTAGAAAAGAATGTACACATTGGCATAATGTTTATGATTCATAATTTATACCTATAGAAGGGAAATAATGTATCATGGTTTATACTTCTGTTATCTCAAAGCAGTGCATTTGACTCTCTTCCTCTCCACGTTATGCTCACAACAGACCTGTGAGGCTGATGTTAAAAAGAGAGTGCCCACAGAGCCACATTCTCCTAGTGAGCTTGTGGGCTTTAAAATGGATCTCCTAAATCCTAGTCCAATGCTCTAACATTAATCTCTTTGAATTACTATATAAACAGAAATACTCTGACACTCACCATATTGGGCAACACTGTGACCAGGTCATTTATGTGTCCACCCATCCAATCTGCTTGTCAAGGTTGTAATTATTAGTGGGAAACCTCAAGACCCTGTTTCCCTTTTTATACATTCATTCTGTTAAACCAGAATTGCACATGGCAGCCCTTCAAAGAAACATTGTTTTCAAATAGAAAATTGTCCTTGAAGAGCTCTTAGTGAAGAGAACTGTCACCTGAAAAGTATGCAGAGCACAGGAAATTACTTCTTGGACTATAGCTCCCAGAATTCCCCTCATCATCATGGCCAATTGCTATGCTGGCTGAGAGTTAAAAAGAGAGTGATGCTCCCAAACTCACATCACACATCTGCCCAACCTTGGATTAACACTATGTGGTATATCAGAATACCACTATATCTGGATCTGTTGTTTGAAGCTACCAGAGTTCTGACACAACCCAATAATCTCCCACAAGATGAAGGAGTAAAACTAGCCAGTCTCCTCCTCCAAAGGGCAAAAGCCGGAAGCTTTAACAAAAGTAAAATGCCATGTGGCTGACTAAGGGCGTTTATACACTACCCCTAAGCTCCGCTGCAAATGGCTCCCAGCTCCGGAGCTTAAAAATGTTTCCCCACCAGCTCCGGAGCTAACAGAAAATTAAGTGCAACCCCGCCCACCTAAGCGCGACCCAGCGCATCTTTCAAGTACCTGCTTGAAAGAGTGAAAAAATTTGATGCGGAGAGTGCCGGGCTCTCCTCGCTTCTTTTTGTTGTTTTTATTTTGCCTCCCATCCCTTTAAGAGGAACCAGGAAGTGACGGGGGGGTCAGAGCAACTTCCACCGGCACTCCGGAGGTAAGAGTGCATTCTTTTCTCCCTTTTTTTCTCCCTCGCCTCACGCAGACAGAACAAGGAAGTGCGGAGGGGGTGGGAACGCAGGGGGAGCGACAAACCCTCAAGATCTCTGGTCCGAATTTAAGGGACCAGCGGATCTTAGGGGTCGTGTAAAAGGGCCCTAAGTAATCATAAGGTAACATGCTGCTCCTTCAGATATTCAGATTTTGCTCTGTAACTGAGTTACAGGAAGCAGGTGCCAGAATGATTCCCAAGCTGCTGCTAAATAATGGGAGCATGCATGCTGGTCCGTCCCTTACCTATCTCACTGCAAGAATATTCAAGGTGCATAAATGATACATAACAATTGATACCTCAAACAACCCTGAGCTAACAGATAAGTGCCTGAGCTGCTTTATCTGTGGAATGATTGGATAGGAGAACCAAAATATTTTTTTTCATTGCCCTCTCCTCTCTCTCTGTGCATGCTGAACAAATTCAGAGCTCCAGTCTATTTTGTATACTTTATGTGTGAGTAACACATAATATATAGCCTTGGGTAGAGTGCAGTCTCTTCAGATATCCATCAAAGCAAGCTTAGAAATAAATCTGTTCCTGGATTCCGATGACCAGACCAGTAATGCACAGTAAAAAGATTAATCTTCTCTAGAATGAAGGCTTAAGATATGGCATCAACTATTCTGACAGAGAACAGTTCTTGGTGTTCACAACCCTTGCCCACATAGGAAAATGACATCTATTAAACTACAATCATGCTCACAATTAAGCATGCACGGAACCTCAACATTATTCAAAGGCTACTAGAAATTGACATTATTCCTTCAGGATCATATTTGAACATTTCACACACATGGTTATTCCTCTCTCTCTCTCTCTCTCTGTGTGTGTGTGTGTGTGTCAGTGTGTCTGTGTGTCTGTGTGTGTGTGTTACAGGTGACATATACATATTTGGTAAACTTCCAAAGCGATAAGTCCCTGCTGTGTAAGCTTACTATTCAATAATATCAGCTGCCTAGGAAGATAATGCACAGGAGAGTCAACAAAGGAATGCAATGAATGAAAGAACTTACTTGGAATAAATCATTATTTGTGAATATCTGCCCTTATCTCCTTGCCATTACTTATTCCCTATTCTTCTTTTCTTCAAAATGTCTAAAAAGGATGATGATTTTTTTGTTAAAAAAATCAAATGTTTAACATGCAGTTCACTTACATTTTCTGTTACTAATAAATGCATTGGTCTTATTAAGAATCATATGACAAAGAAACTTTCCCAATTTCTAACCTTATGCGCTCTTCAGTGCTCTTTATGTACATTCAGAAATACTGTATGCCCTATGGGTTTCTTATCCAGATACACAGAATGTCTTGTTTCCAAACATAGCTGAATATAGGCAATAATTTGGGACTATAGTTGTATTTAAGAGCAGTGGAGGGGCTGCTTTTTTGCTTAGTCAATGCCTAATTCAGAAATAAACATGCTTTCTTACCAGCCTATATGGCACCAAAGAGAGATGTTTGCCTCCTTCTCCTCTTCAACCCATGTGACAGATGCACCAACACAGCCAAGCCTTGGGGAACAGATCCACAAATGTATACTTTGGGTACATGTATGTCAGGGCAGGAATAAGAAAAATCTCTCCTGTGGTAAGGTGTTTAAGCTGAAGCAGAGGTTAATGTTTATGTTTGTCTTCTTAAAGGCTTCCATGTACATGACAAAAGAAAAAATGTGTGCCCAGAATTTAAAAAGCCAAAACAAGCAAAACATTCCTCAGAAAATTATTGGGAGAACAGTTGAATGCTTCTTATTTTCAGTGCTGCCCTCGGTACTGCTCAAGAAGTACCTGTGGCAACTGCAGTAAACCTTCCCATTGCTTTCCTAAATGACAATCATAAGGTATAACAGCTCTGTACTGTATTGTATTCTGTCCTGGTGTTTGGTGCTTTGACACCTGGCTTGTGTAGTGTCAAAGTCAACAAAGCTTGTTTCATCAAAAATACTCCTACTTTTCAAAGTACTGTATATGTGGAGTATGCCCTTAGCTTTAGCAGTGTTATGACAGCAGTGTAAAAGGGAACAGTAGCAGTTGCCCTTGGTTTTTCATAGGGGTGATCCAAATGAAGGAATCTCTGTTCACGGGTTTAAATAGCCGTGTTTTTACTATTTTGCTGTTCTCTTCTATTTTCTTGTGTTGAGTATTGTAATACTGTAGTTATCTATTAATCTAGTCTTGTCTTTTAACTACAAAAATTGTCTTCCTGTATCCCCACCCCCACTCCCGGCAATAGTCTCAATGAATAGTTGTTCTCATTCTTGGTCAGTCAATTTTAGTAATGCATATATGTTCTTTACATAGGTTTTAAATTGATCAGAAATGTTATTTAAATCTAGTAGTATGATTGTTTTAGAGTTCTTCTTCAACATTACTTTTTGATCTGACCAGTTCATGGTCTGTCCTACATTCTACTTCTGATCTTGTCTTGTCAGAAAGAGCATAGCTTCTCCATCTTCTGCTTCTGATTATGCACTTAATTTCTATATTGACAACCTGGTGATATCCATACATTGCTTGAAGCATGCATTTTTAATAAATAAATTTCTGGCTCACTTTCTGATTCCTAGGCCAAATTCCTCAACAATATTTGACTCTTGTTCCATTTCCCAGATGTATTCTATTCACCTATGATAAGCAGCACACCACCTGTTGGTATTTGGTTGATTTCCTCCTAGAAATATACAGAAATTATTTCTATTGGTTGTTCACTAACATCTAAGCAGCAACTTGAAAGAGGTCTGAGCTTATAGATTTTTGAATGTCTGATTGATATTATTCAGTCAGAATTTGCATTGTAACTTCTATATACTTCTACTATATAATTCTCCTTTTTACACTGTTACAGCCATACCATTTCTTCTGAGTTTATTATATACAGAGTAAAACACATAATGATTATCAGGTTGAAAATGTCCTATTCTAGTCCACCTGTTTGCTCATATGAAGTCACAAGCTTTTATCTATTCTGTCAGGGCAGAAACTGGGGTGGGGCAAGTGGGGCATATGTCCTGAGTGCCACTCTGGATGTGTGTGCACTAAAATGACAAAATAGCATTTGTACTTTGTACTATTTTGTACCCCCCCACACACACACTGGGGGACACGGAATCCATGTTTGTCACATGTGACCCAGACTTTAGTTGTGCACATGCTTCCTATGCAATGTTGGATATTTATAATGATTTACTAAAGGACAGGTCAATCAGAATGGCCATTTTTGTAAAATGACAAGTAACTTATCACTGAAAATGTACTTCCATACCTACTGTTTATTTTGAAGCACTATTTATAGGTCATGTAATTCTAGAATCCAGGTGTTTTCAGTGTAGGAGAGATGTTAGATGTCATCTTTTCCTGCCAAATCTGGACTCTCAGTGGTTAAAAATTATAAATTCTTCCTGATTAAATTATCTTGTTCTAATTGCTCTTTTGCATGTAATTAGAATGGATTTAATAAGCATAGGAAGAAGCACTACATGCCAAAATGTAAAAATAAATCTGAAGAAGCTCCAAGATTTGAATAATGAACATCTCACTCAAGCTCAGCAATTAGGTGTTTTTTTTTTAGAACTGGATTGAGTCATTGAGCTGCTATGGGCCGGCCCACCCAATAGGCAGTACAGACAATTGCTATGTGCTTGTTAGAATGTAAGAAGATTTTAACAACTCTAAAAAAAAGCATCCAGAATAGACTGCACTCTCTCTTATTTCTGCGATATTTCAGGTATAAGTTGGGACAATGGGTTTCCATTACTCCCTGTTTTTCTCACTTGCACCCTCTCAGTTTTATACTCTGCAGTCTATCTCTGCATGGTGCCTCTCTGGTATTTTGGACTATATCTTCTTTCATTCTTGACCAATGAACACGCTAATTAGAGCTGGCATGATGTGCTATCCTAACCAGCTGACAGGTTCCTTAGAGTACAGTATCTGGAAGGTTACTTAAATCTGAGAGGATTTTGATAGACCCAGTTTTTTCCAGTAATGATGTAGCTGAATTGGAAGAGGAATATCAATAGCCTGTAATCTTATTTAGTGGTGGGGAGTGGTTTTGAATTAAAATAAATCAAAAGAAGTAAAGAGATGCACTTTCCTACTCCCACCTGAGGATGATATAATGTGGGTGCTTGCAGGTATAAGTCTAGGGGGAAAAGGAAGAGAGATCATTCTAGAAAGTGGCTTTGGGGAGCTGGCTCTCTAGTTGTCATAAACAGAACTCTGGAATTCATTAAACACAAATGCAAGAATAGGCAATACCTTTAGAGACAACAGAGTGATGGACAGAGGAGAAGCAGCCCACAATTCAGCCTGCCTTTCCTTCGCCCACCCGCTTGCTCACTTACTGGCCAGCCCACTGGAGAGAGTCACCAGCTGGACAAACTGGAGCACCTGCCCACGTGTCTTCCCCTCAGCCCGGGCAGTGGCAGTGGCTGCTTCTATTCTGTCCTCCCTCCTTCCCGTACCCTTTCTTCTTTCGCCTCATCTGGCTAAGTGAAAGGAGTTCCTTTGCCCACTTGCCAGCCTGACCGCCTGCTTTCCCCTTAGCTGGGGAGCAATGGCAGCTTCTCCTCTGTTCTCCCTCCTTCTCTCGCCCTTCCTTCTTATGCCTCAGCTGGCTGAGGGAAAGGGGTCTGTTCCCAGACATGCCACCACCGCCTACCTTTCCCCTCACCCACCTGCCCGCCCGCCCGCTAGCTTTCTAGTGCAGGGGTGTGGCTGGGAATGGATCCCTTTCCCTCAGCCAGCTGAGGCAAAAGAGGGAAGGGGGAGGGAATGAGGGCCTTTGGACTCAGCTGCTTTGGATCCAATATTGCTTTGGACCTGACCCGATATGTGTACACCATCACCACAACAGCATCCCATATCACAGGTTTTCATTTATCGCAGGTGGTTAGGAAACCTAACCCCCACAATAAACAGGGGACTACTATATCTGTAAATGACATTAATTTCAACAAAGTTCCATTATTAAATAATCTGGGCTAACAGTGGAAAATTGAAATTATTACACTGAAGTTTTTGCAACACACACACACACACACACACACACACACACACACACACACACACACTTCCCTACCTCAAAGTACTTCTGCCCTATTGATTAACGACGAGGAACCATCACTAGTAGTTTTCAAAGCTTGATATTTATTTTATAATTTGGACAATCAGCTTATCTGTCCTTCACTTGGCTTCTAAAGATCTGACCATTTTGAGACTGAGCTAAACTCTTATTCCTTGAAAGGAGTAAGTAAGGTGAACAGAAATTACTGGGGCTGGAAGAGGGTAGGACTGAGCAGTAGAATGAACAGCTGTCAGAGCATACTTGCTTTCCCTGAAGATAAAAGGTGGTTATGTTGCTCAAGCACAAAGCAGTTAGTGTTTTAAACAAAAATAAATTAGAGAAGGAAAAAAAGATTTCCCTTACCTTTGGTCCCCTAGTTTTCAGATAAAGTAGAATGCTTCCAACATCACTTGCGGCTTTGGGAAAAGAGAATACCAAGGAATTAAATAGCAAGTGGACCTGGTATCAGCACCTGGTAATGTTGGACAGCTACATGAGCCTTGGGTCCACTACTGAACTCAGCCTATGCCAAAGTGTTTTCACCGCCTTCCTTTTTTGGCCCTGGAGGCTCTTGGGAAAAGGCAAATACAATATGCTTATGAGGCAGTACTTGCAGAACCTGCCATTTTAACCCCTCCAGCATCCTAAAATGATTCTGTGTCAGAGAAATGGAATGGGTGACTCCTCCGGATCCATATGAGTGGCTATCACAGATTCCTCCTGCCACGGCTGCATGTTGCCACTCATTACCTGTACCCTCTCAGCAGGTGCCCTATAGAGAGCCTACTGGTGTAAAGGAAGGCACCCTTAAACTTTGAATTAGCTTTTCTTTTACATTGACTTTACTTGCACTGATTTGACCCTTGTTTATTGCTATTGGTATCTTCTGTGACCCTCATGGGAGACGTGAGCATACACTTTTCTTCACTTCAAGGAGTATTATTTATTTATTTATTTATTTATTATGTACTGCCCATCTTCCCAAAGGAACTCCCAGCAGTTAACAACAATAGAAAAAAATCAAACACATAATAGAGCAGAGATAAAAAAATAAAAATACTCGGCAAGATGGGGGAACAAAAACAAAACAAAACCTAAAGGTCGCCAAATGCCTCTCTACAAAGCAAGGTTTTAAGTGCTTTTTTGAAGGCAAGCAGGGACTGTGCTAGGCGCATCTCACTTGGCAGATGGTTCTAGAACGAGGGGCCAGCCAAAGAGAAGACTAAGCCATTGCTCTCTGCCCCAGTATTTCTTCTCACCCCTCTCTTCTATTCCTTCGATTTCACTTGCACTACAGTCTACAAAACATGGGTTAAGACTTTCTTTTCCATATTAATGATCCTTGCCATACTTTCATAGATCCAAATTAGTTTTCTCTGGAGCCCATTTTATATTCTACTCACAAAATGTGACATGGCATTTCGTTCTTTCTTTTTTAATAAGAGAAGATCAAAGAATGGCAGAGTTTGTTTTTCAATTTTAATTACCAACAGAGGACTATACAGTACCTCACATATTTTGAAAACCCTACTAGGACTGCCATAGTCAGACATAGCACTTAACACATAGTGGTACATTATTCTTTTTTCATGTATAGCTTGACAAGTGTAGCTGTTTGGAAGGCAAAGCATTTGCCCTCAGTGCATCTTCAGCTTTCTAAATTGGGAGAGAAATAAACTGTGGCCGATGGGATGGTCTTAACATAGAATTTCTTCAGGACTTCTGCATCAGTGGGAATTAGATCATTTTGAACTGACGTGGAGCATAATTGTCCATATCTGCTTTATAATCAGTTCCTAGGGTTTTGCTTGAAGGAATACAAATAAAGTTCCAAGATTTGAGTGACGCTGCTTTTATTACTGGAATTACAAATTTTTCTGAAGGAGCAGCACAAATGCTATCACAATTGGCACAGAATGTGATTCAACTTTACATATTGGGAGCTTTAACTCGAGGAGAATGAATTAGATCTGAAATGTATCTATGGCTCTGGGTCTTTGTTTTCATGTAGTCCAATAATAACAATATAATCCCACATTCATTTTGTTACTTTTAAAAATCTTTCCCATGTTTAAACTGCAGCATTTTTTTGCATATTCTTTTGACAGTGTTTCCATTTTCTAAATGTGCCATGACTCATATAGAAACCACAGCAGAGGCAGCAAAAACAGATCTATTGCTGGAAAAATATTTTCTGAATGGAACACTATGAGAAAACATTGACAGCTGGAGTGATTATTGTCTTTAATGTTCTGAATCCAACTTTGATTGGCTCTGAAATGTGAACTGTAATGGCAAATCAATGCTACCTGTTTTGTGCCATTAGGTAATGTAATATGCTGCTCAGTTTTGCTTTCCTTATCAAAGGTGACTTTGCCGCAAAAAGGGGAGATGTTCGTTCAATTTGTTCTTGATACTATTTAATAGTTATGTTATTATGTCATAAGGTTTCAAGGTTGTTTTCTTTGCCTAATCATGGAAAGTGCTCTCAGTCTTCCCCTACAACGTATCTACTTTGATGTATTGTCCCTAGCTTACCTTTAATAAACTAGTGCATTATTGCTATCTAGATGAGAATAGCCTCCTTGTTCCCTTGGAGCAAGCAATAAAAAGGACCTTACACATGATTTAGCGTCAACTGAAATTTAAGTTGCTCATGTAGGAATCTGGGCGACAAAAGCAAGCAAATATTTAATGGAAAAGTGTAAAAATTCAATACAAACGAAATGTATCCCCTTTTCATTAAAACACAGCAGATTTATCAATAGTCTAACTATTTCAAGACAGTCATCATTAACATAAAATAATGTTTAAGTGTCACATTTACACAATTTATGTTAACTACTTAAAGATCTCTCTCTATCTACACTACCTTCAGTTATCACACAGGTGGCAGCATTTCTTAAACGAATCAATCAAATTATAATAGCAGAAGCAGGCATTTTGCTAGAGACATCCATACGAATGCCATGACATATATTATTTTATATAGGATTATTTGTGTGGTCTTCTTCATCCTTCATACAGAGAACTGGGGCTGACTTCTTAAAAGCCTTAAATAATAGCTTGATTGCCTGATAGTGTGGGAATCATCTTCCCCATGTGAATGAGCCAATTCAGTGAAATCTGTGGCTGAGGCTTTGCTCTGTGCTTGATCCACTGAAAGGACTGTATTAGAATGTGAGTATGGACTTTCTTTGCAGGCCTGATACTGAGAAACTTATGACAAAGGAGATAGTGTTGTTGGGGGGGGGGGGGTACAATTTTAACAGTATTTTACTCCATGCTCTTTTGCATTGATATGAATTTATAAGCATGAGAAAAGTCAAAATTATTATAAGCATTAAAATATTATAAGCAGACCCAAATGTGCTGACAAAACATAAGGCCTCAGTGACCCAGCTAAGATTTGGCATAATTGCACATTGCGGGGGTGTCATTTTTGCTGAAGAGCAACATTTGGCAGTTAGCCAGGAATAAGAAACCAACTTGAACTATCAAACAAACTGTGTAATAGGGTCAGGTCATTCTGGCTTTGATGGCCAACTGGCTATGAGCTAATGAATAGGCATGTGTAGGTATATGTGGGCACGTGTAGGGGTATACAAGATAACGTCAGTCTGAGATCATACAGATCATACAGAGAGTATATAACCATCACAAGCTGATATCTAAACTTAAGGACCTTGGTTTTTGTCATTCCATCTGTGCCTGGATCATGGATTTCCTATCAAATCGCTCACAGAGGGTCAGATTAGATGACTACATGTCGTCAGCCCTCACTCTCAACATGGGTACTCCAGAGGGCTGTGTGCTGAGCCCACTACTGTTTAGTATTTACACCTCTGACTGCACTCATACTCATCCTGAAAATAAAATCATCAAGTTTGCCGATGACACAACAGTAGTGGGACTCATCTCTGGTGGAGACGAGTCAGCCTACCAAGAAGAGGTGCACCGTCTGCTACGGTGGTGCAGAACCAACAATCTGATAATAAATATCAACAAGGCCAAAGAACTTATAGTGGACTAGTGAAAAAGGAAATCAGACACTCAGCCCCTGATTATTGATGGAGTTTGTGTAGAGCGGGTGACGGACAGTAGGTTCTTAGGAGTTATTCTAAAGGAGGATTTGACCTGGAGTGCCAACACTGAAGCACTGGTTAAGAAGGCCCAACAGAGATTATATCTTCTGAGACTTCTCAGGAGGGAACAACTGTCTAAGAAACTGCTGGTAACCTTCTACCAGGGCTTTATAGAAAGCACTATCACTTACTGCCTCTGTGTTTGGTTCGCCAGTTGCACAGTGGCAGATAGAAGGGCACTCCAGAGGGTCATAAACACTGCTGAGAAGATAGTGGGCTGTCCTCTTCCTCCTTTGGAAGAATTATACAACTCCAGATGCTCAAGGAAGACATCTAGAATTTTGAGAGACCCTTCGCATCCTGGCCACCAATTTTTTGAACTGTTGCCGTCTGGCAGGAGATACAGGACTCTTAAGTCAAGGACAAATAGATTAAAGAACAGTTTTTATCACAGGGCGGTATCCAAGTTAAATGCGACAGTTTTAGCACCATCTTAATCAGTTTTTAAGTAGTGTTTTAAATTTTGTAAGTAATTTTAAGAGTTTTTAATATTTTGTATGGTGTTTTATGTGTTTTATATGTTTTGTATGGTTAGTGTGTGTAGTGGAACAGCACTCTAATTTCGTTGTGCATATCTTGTGTATGCATAATGACAATAAAACTCTATTCTCTATTCTATTCTATCATGGGAAGCCATTTGGGCTTTGTCCAGACCAGCAGGGCATGATCCGTACAATGGATCGACCCAGGCGGCTCTGAACCCTTAAGCAAGAGGCTTAAGAATTCATACTAACCATATCTGTGTTTTGTGTACTGCTGGCTTACTATATACTTTCTATATTTCTGTATTCCTGTGAATGTCTAATAAAACCCTTGCTATATAACTAACTCTCACCATGGCAATTTTTGAGGAACCACCTGAACTTATCAGCATCTTGTTCAGAAATGTTCACTTCAGAGTCCTCAAGGTGGGGAATAATTGACAGGAAGAAAACATTTACCCTTCCCCCACTGAAAGCACACAAAGTCATGTAAACCAGCTCTATCGTGCACAGAACTGGAGCAAGCCTGTATAAGGTTAAGTAATGTTCTGTTATATTATAATGATTAAGCCTTTGGTATCCATGTGTGTACCCTTGGCTTTAGTTAAGAATACTTATGTATATATCCAAAGTGGATACTGAAATTTAACCCTAGCAACAATGGGTGTCAGGCAAGTGCTGGCAGGGACCATAAGCTAGGCTGAAATGAAGCAAATGGCTTGCTGTTTTAATCTGACCAAAGGAAATGAGGAAAGTAATTTGGAAGTTGTGCACCACCCTGCTTTTATCTATCCTGTGTGGTCCCCTTCAAACCCTTAAACGATGAACATCTCTGAACTGATTTCTGCCCTTTCCCTTTTCAGTGGAACCCAATAGGACAATATTGGTCATGAATGCTACCCGACTTGCCCTCTAACTTCCAATGCCACTGCATGGGTCTCTATTCCATGCACAGAGCAAAACACACACACCACGTTCTGTAGCAACCATAACAAAAGTGGTCATGATAAGTGCACAGGGATGGAAAAGTCCCCCAATAAGTGGGGTGGAGGCATGCTCGTTAAGAATTACAGTATTTCACTTTCTGGACACAAGGGTAAGGCAATGTAAATGAGGTATAAAAGGCCTTACCTTCTTTTATATTACAATTTATTATTAGACTGGACATTTACATTGTCTTTTCTGACCCAACATTAATCAAACGAAAAAAAATATTTTCAACAATATTAATATGATTCTATTTGTAAATTTTAAATATCTACTTTTACCACCTTATGTTCCCATCAGGAGAGAGGGGCAGGCTAAAAATCAAATTAGTAAATAAACAGAATGAAAATTTGTTTTCTCATTTCAGAAATGTTTGATTTTCTATACTGCAAAATATAGAAACCACAAATAGAAGAATCCAAACAAGTCCATAATGGAGAAATAGAGTCCACCTTACTAGCTATTTACTCTAATGTACTGTATTAAAATGTGATATTTTAGTCTCCTAGATGCACTTTTGTCTTGCAGAATAAATGTACAAGTAAAACATCATTGCATACCATTTTCATCCCCACAACTGCAACGTACAGCACCTAATTTCATTTATTTGCCAGACACAAGAACAAAATGGTACGGACAAAAAAAAGTCCCTAAAATCTATTGATTTCCCATTGTGGTATTTTTGTCCAAGTCAACATAATTGACTGGGACAGAAAATGTTCCAAGCTGTTTCGTAGACAAGCCATGATACATCAAAACACAAATGCCATTTTCAGTTTGTCAGGACCAGAGCCAGATTTATGCTAAGCCCCAATCCCAACTTCTGAGATCCTGTCCAGAAGAATACCATGGTTGAGAGTATCAAAAGCAGCTGAGATCAAAGTGAAACAGCAGAGTATAATGACACCTGTTGGTCTCCCATAAAAGGACATATTACAGTACAACCATGATTGTCTCAGTACCCTATGGTGATTTATATCTGGACTGGAATGGATCTGGGTTAAAACAATTTTGCTGCTCCAGGTAGGTCTGAAGTTGGTTAGCCATTGCTCACATAGTCACCATGACCATAAAATATGTTGGCAATCACACAAAAGTTATTAAAACAATCCATTGCCAAGAGTGGGTGCCTGACAATGGGTTGGATGGTAGTTTCTTTTACACTGGAGGGAAGAACTCCCTCCATCAGGGATGAGCTGACAATGTTTGTGACCCATAACCCCATTGGCAGCATTTAATAGCAAGGCTGAGCAAGGGCCAGGCACAGAGGTAGTAGGTCTGTAACCAACCAGCAATCTAGACACTTCCTCAAGTGTTACAGGGTCAATCTGAATCAACTGGGGAGATGGAGAGAGTCCAGCATTGTCCGTTCCCCTGCCCCACCTTCCCCAATTAGCTAAACAGTGGATTTAGCAGCTGAAAATTAGCTAACTGATAGGAAAAAGGATTCAGCTTCAGGGATTGTCCCGTGTGGTATCATTGTGTGAATGGTAGCAAGAAGAGGAGGGTATCCTGTAGACCAGGGGTGTCCAAACTTTTTGCAAGGAGGGCCAGATTTGGTGAGGTCACAATGTGTGGGGGCCGACCATTCAGCTGCATTTGGCCCCCAGGCCGGACTTTACACAAGCCTCTAGGACATGCAAGGAGGCGGGGAGGACGCTTTAGCAATGGAGCTGGGGACAGGTGGGCTGGGCAGGTGGCTGGGGGGGGGGGGACAGAGAGAGGCAGGGAGGGCAGGCAAACCATAAAACTACAAGCTGACATCTCCATCCGGTATGGGGAGGGGCGAGCTGGTGGGGATGCATGACTGGCTGAGCCGGTGAGGAGAAGAGGCTGTGGGGCGCTCAAAATTTGAAAACAGGCTGCATTTCGCCCCCAGGTCTGACTTTGGACATGCCTGCTATAGACCATCTTGACTACTGTCATTGGTGTTGTCAAGATTCAGGCTGTCCTTTGTTGTGTAAAGCTTGGCATCCTTTTTCCTGCTGGCAACATAGGCATGATATTATGCAGCAATACAGTACTGGCCCATTTCCTGGCTTTTTGAATCATGGATAAAGAAGCACAATATCCCACATTCATTAAACCAGAGGTTTTTTGCGGGATTGGATTCTCACTCATTCAAGGAGCTGAAGTTGGGTTTACCTTCTCACTTTTTACGGTGGTACCTGTTTATCTACTTGTATTTACGTGCTTTTGAACTGCTAGGTTGGCAGGAGCTGGGGTTAACAGTGGGAGCTCACTCCACTGAGTGGCACCCGGTATTTGAACTGCTGAGCTGCCGACTTTGTAGCTGACAGTTTTCAGTACTCTAGCTCACTGAGCCATCACGCCCCACTAGAACTCAGGAGATCATGGTTCAAATCCCTGCTCAGCCACAGAAAATCATGGGGAGTGAACTAATAAAACCACTCCTTACATATCTCACTTACCTTGAAAGCTGTATCCAAGTTGCCATAAGTCACTTCCAATCTGATGACATAGAACAACAATAAAGGAGACTTGCCCAGGGAAAGTCTCATAATAGGTATAACACCATACATCTATTTAATTAAGTAAAATTTTAATATCCATTGTTATGCTCACTTTTTTATTGACAGAAAGAAATCAACAGCCTTCCCAAAGGACACAGATAGATACATGGAGAAAATGGAGTAGCCCTTTTGATTCCTTTTTACAGAAAAGACTCACAATTTCTTGCATGACTACTATTTCTAAAGGATTTGAAGGCTAACTGTAGGTTAATCAAATTCATCTGCTGACTTCGGTGAATCTGAAATTGCAAGCTTGCCCCTCTTATGGCACAACTCGACAGTCTACAAGAACATTTCATGTGCATCTAGTCACAAGCTAAAAGGGGAAAGGACTAGCATTCCTGTCTCTGGCAGTAACAAAGATATCCAACAAGATAGCAGTAACTCTTGAGGCCAATGAGAACTTGCCCACTTGCACTACTTCCTTTGCTGAGCTCACGCTTGCTTTTTCTCTTGCTGGCCTAACACAATTACATTTGTATTGAGTGCACCAGACAAATTCCATTAATTTTTTCAATAGATCTTCCACAGGTAAGATTGGAGAGATATATAGAGAGAGCCCAAAGGCAGCAATAATAGCCCCCTTTTTTTAATCCAGAAAGAAGATTCTGCAGTACTATGTGTGGAGAGGGTGGGGACATCACCTCAGAATTATTGTTTGTTCCACTTCTCTTAGTATCACATGAGCAGAAAAGGGACATCATCATCATCATCATCTGTGATGATGAAGCACTGTCAGACATGGAGGACCAGCAAGTAGAAACATAGAATCTAACTGAACATGTGCATCAATTCTGAATGACTGATACCTTGAAAACAAATGTTACTTGAGAAGCATAATTCTAAGCTCTGAATTGCAGAGAAAATCCTTGCCTCAGAGATGAAGCCTGTCATACAGCTTCACAGAAGCATCCCCAGGGGAAGGAATATCAAAGCAGACTGCTTGACAAAAAGGGGCGACTGAGATCTGTGTTGACTTTTTGTGGGCTGCTTAAGTTGCCTTGCACACTGGCGCAACTTCATCCTAAGGGAAATACCCTCACCCCTTCTTTATTTGTTTTCAAGCAGAATTTAGAGACCTTTTAATTTTCATAAAAACTTCCCCACTTTCTTGCAGCATTCTGAATTTTAAACAGAGGTAGACCAATATCAGTCAACAGACTGAAAAGATCTACATTTTTAACTTGTTTAGCTTCTAAGTAAAAACGTTAAAAACCTTTTAACATTTATCCCTACGTTTCTTAACAATGTTAAGATGGTTGTGCTGCAGTCTTTCAGTTTCTCCCTCTCCCTAATTTACAACATTTTAAACGAATCTTTCTGAGTATACTCATTTATATGAAATGTTTTCAGTGTTATCCATTTTTTTTTTGGTTAAAGTGATGTGTTGGCATTTAAACTGTTATTAATTTCTGTTTTGAACTACAGAATCATGTTAATTGCTTTCATTGGGAATTATATTTCTGAATTAGAATCTATTTTATCCTGACATCTTTTAAAGACTGTTTTAGGATTGGGAGGCAGTGTTTAGCCCACTAAATTGTCTTCAAGAACAGCACAGAAATCCACTAAATGGAGCTAAAAGTATTATCTAATGAGAATTGGTAACCCTTATATTGAAGGAGAAAGGAAAGAAAGTGCTTTTGCTTACCTGATCTGAAGTATCAAAGCACTGACACCTGGACTTTTCAATCTTTTAATTATTTCCTCTAATATGTCTTATTTTCATGTTAACACAGACAATAAGCATGCATGGTTGTACCAGTACACAAGCAGTTCATGTTTTTATATTATACCTGTAATCCTGAATAATTTTATAGCATACTCCTTTGCTTGCTCACTCAGAAGTAAGCCAGACAGAGTTCAAATATCATTATTGATTTTATTTTATTTGATCTGATCTGATTTGTATACTGCCGATCTAGGCAGAGGCTACTCTGGGAGGTTTACAATATAGTCAGCAATAACATAATCAACACAATTATTACAAAAATAAAATAAAATCGATAACATAAAACAGCAATTCAATAATTATACATTACTAATTATTGTTTCAACACAATCACTGGGCATTTTACAACATAACTATACAAGGAACATTTTGCTGACACCACCACGCCACCCCCTGCATGAGCTGGGTACTCATTTTACCAAACATGGAAGCATGGAAGATTGAGTCAACCTTGAGCCAGTTACCTGAACCTGTCAAGGTCAAACTCAGTTTGTCAGCAAAGGCTTGACCTGCAATCTTGCAGCTGAACCACTGTGTCACAGTATTCATTTATATACACTTACTGGGAAGTATCAGTGCACTTTATTTGAAAAATACTGCCAAATGCACATCAGACCATAGCCTCAGTGTTCTGCAAAGCACAGATTTAGAGGTATTGTTTTCCCTTTCTAAAAACTCCAGCTGTCTCTTATTCAGGATTTTCTAGATTCCAACTGTGTTCAGCATAGGCTACTGAGTAGGCAAAACAGTCTGCATTCTTGTGGCAAGCAGAGCGTATATATCTTATCTACTTGCTATATATTTCTTTTGAGACAGGAATACATTATTTCCCAGATGGACTCCTCCTGAGTCAAGAAATATATGCTAGTTACTTTAAAAAAGAGACTCTGCTATTTTCCTAGGATAATACTGTATGCTATAGTTTGTGCATCCATTATTGCAGTTGCTTCCAGAACTGGCTCTGGTTTGTTTCTTTCATTCACTTTGCATTCACTTTTCATTCACATTAAAAGCTGAAATCCCACCTGTGTTCCCCCCCAAACACTGATTAATCAAAAAGCAAAGCAAGCTAGTTTGCAATTTACATTGGATGTGAAAAAGTCATGCTGTGACAGTTGTAGAAAAAGCAAAAAAACTCATGCATCCAAAGGACTATTAATGAAGAAGAGACGAATGTCTCTTGAGGCTGAAGAAAGTGGAAATATATATTTAATTACTTTATAGAAAGCCCAACGTGTGTCAGCCACAAACGCCTTCTTCAGGGGTAAGTTAACAATCTAAAAGATAAACCAAGGGACAATAGGTTAATAATGTAGCTACTTATAGTGAAAAGACATCTAGTAAATATGTCTGGCATTTTTAAATAGATAAAATTATATAATTCAATTTATACTGCCCATAACACTCGATCATCTCAGGCATGACATCTGAGGGTGCCATCGCTGAAGGAGGCCTGTAAATCTTTGACAAGAAATCAGGCATTCTCAGTGGTAGCTCCTCACCTCCGGAATCAACTTCCCCCTGAGATTTGTTTGGCATCTTCCCTACCGGTCTTTAAGCAACATCTAAAGACGTGGTTATTTAAAAAGGCTTTCCCTGGGTATTAGTATATGCTATGAAGGATTTGCTGTTTGTGCACTTTATTTTTGTTTGCTTGTTTGTAGGCCATCTTGCTCCTGTTTGTTACTCAGATAGATATCATTTTATTTCTTATTATGTTTTTATTATTGGATTGTTTATTACTTGTATCTTGATTGATATTTGTACAACTTTGTAAACCGCCCAGAGTAGCCATGCAGCTATGAGCAGTATATAAATTTAATAAATAAATAAAATAAATACATAAGCTAAAAATGCAATACCAAAGTATGCATTAATTTAAAAACAGATCTTTAAAACGAAGTCCTTGAAAAATAGGTGTTTTCATACATATCACATACAACACAAATTGGTTATTGTCAACATACAGGAAGTGTTCAAAACCTTGAAAAGAGTAATCTATGGAGATAAGATTTCTTGTTTCTCTCATTGCTAGCAAACTGTCAAGAACACATATCCAGCTACTGCAAGGTTAGACTAATAAATAAAACACTGATACTCATTGTCTGATAGGAAAAATTTAACAGAGAGACACTAGTCTCTTCTTAATTTATATGTGACAATTGTAGGTCTTTTAAGAGATAAAAAATTCTCCTTCTAATGATGTCCTATCAGCAATATCTCAACCTCTGAACATCCTGTGTAGCTCAGGTGAGATGTGACCTTGCAGACTTAACAAAATTCCTCCAATTGCTCCACTGAGCCAAATTTTTACAAGACTGGGCCATTAGATTATACAGTGGTGCCTAGAATTTAATCTGTTCCGAATGCATGCTCTTAAGTCAAACAACTCTTAAATAGAGGTACCGTATCTGAAAAATTGAAAAAATAAAAAATTGGAAAAAAATTAAAAAAACTATTAGAGCAGACTGCATCTAAAATTTGTAAGGCAACAGTTAACATGCCAATGATTTCTGCTCTCAAGTCGAATTGTTCTTAAGTAAAGCTGCTAAATAGAGGTACCACTGTACTCTGAATTAGCTGAAGAGGTAGACTTACATTTTCCGCTTTGTCAAAATGTCAGACTTTGCAAAGAAACTTTAGCGTAATTAAAACTGTTCACAGACAATTATGTAGCTAAAAGAACCTTTCTTCTTATGTAACCATGTGAAAAAGTACCTACCATAGGACCATCTAGTTTGATTCAGCTTCTGCTATGTAATGCTCAACCAGGATACACTGGAGAACTGAGCTTAAGTGAGGGATGGGCTGTGCAAATTAATTTTAGCCATTTATACTAGCATGAATTTTGCTTTGAAAACTATTCTTTCCTTGCATGAAAAAGTGCTGGACTCAGCCCAAAATGGACCAAATCCATCTCCTGAACTTAACTGAAGAATATTAGATGAGGAAAATGGCCTTGGTTTTGTTTCTATTCCATGCAGGAATACAAATCAAAGGATATCTGTCCAATTTTTTCTTGAATGTCTCCAGTGTTGGAGCACTCACCGCCACTTGAGGTAATTGGTTTCATTGCCATACTGCTCTAGCAGTTAGAAAGTTTTCCAGATGTTCAGTTGAAAGCTGGGTTCCCTTGAGCCCACTGTTGCACCTCCTGCACTCTGGGACCATCAAGATCAGATCCTGCCCCTGTGCTATAGGACAACCCTTACAATATTTGAAAAGTGCTATCATATTCCCCCTCAATCTTCTTTTCTCTAGCCCAATAACATGCCCAATTATTTCAGCCTTTCCCCATAGAGCTTAGTTTTCACTTCCCTACTCATCGGTCACCCTCTTCCACAGTGGATTTCTGTCGTCGACTTTGTTGCTATGCCTTCAACTTTAAAATAAATTTGATTCATTTTTCTTGTCACTCTGTAACCCAGCTCAACTGGCGCCAGCCAAGATCCACACATTATAAAGGTGCCACTACAATACCTTATATTCCAACTTAATGCTTCACTAAGAAGTGCGTTGAAAAGAGCAACAATACGAGAGAAGGGCATGAAAGGTTTTTATCCTGTCTAAGAGGGAGATCGGCTAAGGAAAAAGGCGGGTCTGAGAAGCCTGAGCTGTAGCAGGCAGTGGAAGATCAACCGAGGGGCTGCCGGAAACAAGTAAACCGGGCTGGGTGAGTGACTGTTTTGAGCCAGAGAAGGTGGGGGAAGGAAGGGGCGCAGCCTATACAAAGCCAGACGAACCGGTTTGTGCCCAACTGTTGGGAGACAAGCTACTAAGGACCCGGAAGACATGAAGCCCTGCCACTGTTCGCACGGTTCGCAGTTTTACTACTGTTGGGCGCAGTTCTGGAAGGGGCACGAAGGAGGCCCTCTCCCAGCGTTACACGCATCCTCCCTTCGCCATAGCGTGCCGCCTCCCGCGACCACTCCTCCCACAACGCAACGACAAAACCCCACCCGGTCCCGCTACAAGCCCAGCTGGGCAAGAGCGCCCTAGAGCCCGGTGCATGCTGGGAGCAGAAGGCTCGCGCTCGCGCGCTCGCTCTCTTTTTTGAAAGCGAATAGCGAAGCCTCTTCCCCCTCCCGACGAATTAACCGTCCGGCTCGCGCACGCTCGGCGCCGCGCGCGTGCTGACGTCACGAGGGCCCGCCCTCCACGCGGGATGACGCAGAACCAATGGGAGCCGGCGGAGTGGAGACGTCGCCGCGCGAGGCCCTCCTTGAACTCTGACCTGACGGCCGAACGCGAGGCGACGGAGAGACGGGTGGGCTGTTGGGTTCCTCCTTCGTTCGCCTGCGCGAGAGAGAGCGGTGGCTCGTTTGTCCTCCCTTTCCTCTCCCTCCCCCTTTCTGCCCTTCCCCCCTTTTTTTCCCGTGCAACCGCTAGTCGCCAACGATGGTAGTGACCCCCTCACGCCGCTCCCACTGAGCCGCCCCTTCCCCCGGCTCCGCCGCCGCCGCCGCCACCTCTTCCTCCTCCTCCTCTTCCTCCTCCTCAGGCGAAGGACCGCACGGAGCTCTCGTTGCCGCCGCCGCCGCCGCCGCGCTCCCTGACCCGGCCCAGCTTTCCGCCGCCGCCCGGCCCGTCTTCCCTCCCGTTCTCGCTGCGCACTGCAGGGCTGGGCGACGTGGAGCGGGCGCGACGCGGCCCCCCTCCCCGGGACCGTCATCATGGCCAGTGCCTCGTACCACATCTCCAACCTGCTGGAGAAAATGACGTCGAGCGACAAGGACTTCAGGTAAGAGGAGGCCGGCGCCGACTGGCTCCCATCGGCTCTCGGTGTGGGCCGCGGAGGCCCCACTGTTTTGCCTCCCCCCCCCGTAGGCCCGTCCCCGTGACGGCTCCTGCCGCGCCCGACCCACCGTCGGCCGGGGATGAGGCCCGTCCGAGCCGAGGCCAAGACGGGAGACCTCGGGGGTTGCCTTTGGGGTCGGCACGAAGTGGGCAGAAAATACCACTCGCAGCGCGGCCTCGCTTCGGGCCTGGTGGTGGCCGTCCTACTCCCGAAAGTTGCCCGAAAGTTTCTCTCTTACACTTACCCCGGCCTCCGCCTCCCTCGTTTCGTTCTACTCAGTTATTTGTTGTGCAAGTTAGACATTCTCCAAAATAAACTGCGATGAGTATCCTCATATGGACCAAGGAGAAGATGTGGTGACGAGTTTGTTCCATATAGGTAGGACGTCTGGGATTATAGCCAGAGGAGTGTTTTTATATATACACATCTCTCTCTCTCTCTCTGTGTGTGATGAGTTCTCCAGCTACAGTACTGTATTATTGATTTTCTTATCTGCTGGGGGGAAATGGAATAATTTTGTTACCTGCCTAAATTATGGGTAAAGAATTTTTGGGATGTGTCCAGCATGAACTCAGTGGGATTTGTTTTTAAAATAAGCTTGTGTAAAATCAACATCTATGGTAATGTAACAAAGTACGTTATTTACTCTGCCAATGCTTTTTATTAACACTTATATTCTCAATTTTTATTGTAGAAAAAATGAATATCACTAAGATACATATTGTGTTTTGATTTTGTGGCAATAAGAGTGTTTCTTTTCATCAATAAAACATCTATTTATTTATGACATGCAAAATGCACCATTTCTCACATGGCATCAGTTACCACTACTCTCTACACCTGCTACTCCCACCTGTGTAATGACAGCTTTCTTCTTTGCAGGGTGATTTTGATTTAAATCATAATTTAACTTTTAAAATCAGGATTTTGGATTATTTAAATAAAAGTTTTATATTTTATATTTAAATTGCCGTTTTTCTTCAGAAAAAAAAGGAGCAGTAGATGTGTTCTGAGTCATGAGTTATGGCACCTGCACCATTCCCTCTTCACCATGGGGTCATTCACAATCAGCTATCATATTGGAATGACTATGTGCTTTCCTTTAACCAGTTTGTTTGTTTGAAATATACACATTTTGATGTATTCACTGCATTTTATCAATATTGTGATGAGGACTTTATTTGGAAAGTGGAATAGAAAGCTATTAAATTGACTTATAAGCAATAGGAATAGAACGCTGGAAACTGCTGTTTCCCTTTCAGTTAATGAAGCAACTATGTGGAAAGGCTGAGTGACTCTTTCAAATCTGTTACTCATTAGTTCTGAACTTACAGTACCAAGCAACAACTAGAAACTCCTTTTGGCTATAAGTATTAATTGAGTGCCAAATCCTTACCAAGAAGCAAAGCAGCTGCAAGTGCAATAGGATCCCTATGTCTTGTGGGAGCTACCATGGATGTTGGAAACCAAATACACTGTCCTTTGCCATTGACAATCTAAGCTTAAAACTCTGGGAGTTGTGGTCCAAAACGTCAGGAGGGCTGAAGTCTGGACATGCCTGAAATACAGTATACAAGAGAACCCTATATTCAACATACAAGGGGGCTGGACAAAAGCCACAAGGGGAGATATGTGTGGCATTACACTGTATATGTGATATGTGTTTGTGTGTGTGTTTAGCTGTTGTAAACAATTGATAAGTGAAACTACAGATACTGGCAGTGTAAATTTTGGTTTGACACACATTTGTACTACTGCTTTTTTGGAAATTCTGATTTGCTGTTACAGTATTTATTCATTTGTAGCCTGTTAATGCCACCATAAAAGCTGACATATGTTCCATTATGCCCTCCATCCAAGCACCAAATAGAACCAGATCTGTTTATTATCTTTTAGACCAGTGTTGGCGAACCTATGGCACAGATGCCAAAGATGGCACTCAGAGCTCTTTCTGTGGGCACCTGACATCACCCCTTCATAGCCACCTGTATTCAGGTTAAATTGCTGTACTGGCACTTTATGAAAAATTAGTGGGTTTTGAATCACAGTTTGGACACGGTATCTAAAAGGTTCGCCATCACTGTTTTCAACTGCTATGTGCTTTTGAGATACAGTACTTACTTTTTGCTGCAGCATAAATATGTTGCATATGGTAGACTGGAACATTCCAATAGTAGAACAAATGTCCCAGGTATGATTGCTTTGATAGTAATAGCCTTGCTCATCCTAACAATGAAGTGACATATTTTATTAGCTATAGTACATTTAGAATGAGAATACCTGAGTTTATTTGTAATAAGTATAAACAGCTTTGACACTGAGTAGCACAAAATTAGTTACACAGTTTGTGGAAATACTATATAATCAAGTAATACTGTACAAGCTGATTTGACTTTTTCTTTTGCTTAGATTTATGGCAACAAATGACTTGATGACTGAATTACAGAAGGATTCTATCAAATTAGATGATGATAGTGAAAGAAAGGTTGTGAAAATGATCTTGAAGTTACTTGAAGATAAAAATGGTGAAGTGCAAAATTTAGCAGTTAAATGGTATGTATCTCTTACGTTGTAATTCTTGTACATAGATATGACTGTGTATGAAAAAGAAACCAGTTACTTTATTTGTATTTAGATACATCAAGTCTACCTATGAAAATATCATTAAAATCATTTGATTGACATAGATATCCCTTGTTCATATGAATTCTTTTTTATGCCTTTTTCAGCTTATTCTGCTTTTTTACGCCATGGTTCTGTTTATTCTAAGTTTCTGCTAGCCAATTTCATTGACTAGCCTTGAGAAAAAGAGTTGCCATTCATTATGCTACATTTTAGGGCAGTGATGGCGATCCTTTTTAGAGACCGAGTGCCTAAACTATGATTCAAAACCCACTGGCTCCAACTGCTACCTTTGGCACCCGTGCCATAGGTTCGCCAACACTGTTCTAGGGTCTAAGAGAAGAAACAGAATTGCTGCCAGTATGGTGTAGTGAGTAAAGCAATGTACTAGGTTTCAGGAAACCTGAATTCAAATCCCAATTGGGCAAAGAATCTCATTCAGAGTCGATACTGGTTAAAGCCACTCCTAAAACATTATAGTACTTTGAAAACCTTATTACAGTCAATGCAGCTTGACATCATAGACCAAATATGAGCAAGTGGAAATGCTCGTTCCTCTATAGTTCTTCCTCTTTGGATAACAAATGTAATTTTCACTTTTATGTAATTACTAGTTTACATGCAATAAGATAACTGGTGATGTTTATAAAATAATCATTTTGTTTCATTTAAGCACAAGGCTTAAGTTAAGCATCAGTTTTAACTTTTTCTGATACGAGGGATGCAATGTTCTTGAAACTATATAGTGAAGTTGTTAATATCCCAGAAAATATTTGGGGTGTTCAAATGCATATTTTATCAACAATAATATTATTTTTGTTAATATATATGATAAGGATTCTTGCTTCTTACTTGACATGTTTGTACTTGTACCCTAACCACTAGATACTTTTTACAGTAAGCCCTCGCCTATTGCGGGGGTTAGGGACCCACCCAACCCGTGATGACTGAAAATCCATGATATGTGGATGCGTGTCGGGTGGAGCCTGGGGGGCGGTGGGCGATCAGATCCCCCTGCCGCCGGCAGCGTGCGCCTGTCCGAAAGGTTTTGGAGCAGCGCGCGCAGGCGACGTTGCAGGATCTGACCTCCCGCCGCCGCCGCCTGCCCACCCGCGCGGGCCAGCAGCGATGGGTGATCGATCCGGGGCTTGGGGAAGGTGGGGCCTGGGCTTTTAAACCTTCCCCCCTTCCCCAAACCCCGGGCTCCAGCTCATTGGCACTGGGGTGGGGAAATAAAGGTTTTTCTCCCCCACTCCAGCACTAATCGGCTGGAGCCAGGGCAGATACTGCAATCCTGCGATATAGTGGGACCGCAGTACCTGAACCATGAAATGGCGGGGGGTGACTGTACCTGTGCTCAAAATTCCTCATTTTTCTTTTTCTGCCTAGTACTTGGACATGTTTCCAGATCAGTAGTAAAGTGTGAGGAGAACTTCTCATTCAAATAAAACTATAAAAGACAATAGGATTCATTAGTAGCATTGTCATTGTCCTCCAAACACTTTTAATTTGCAACAAAATGTTTAAGCCTTGCAATGTCTTTCTTGCCTTGACAAAAAAAGATTGTCTTTCTTGATTTGCAACTCAGCTGTTCTATCAAAAGTAGAAGTGCCCTTTAAAAGTTCATGAAATGTATAATTTTATGTTTTCTTTTTATTAGTACATGATTCATTTTCATCAACAAAGAATCAGAATAGGTTTCGTTATAAAAGGATGAGAAAGAGCCTTAGGGGTTAGCTTTCATGTAAACTTACATCAGTGTGTCATATATCTTGTCACTGGATATACCAATGCATGTTGGTACAGGTTTTGTAACTGCTTTGATGTTGTAACCTTTAAACTCTGTTGAGCTAATTTTCAGGCAACACAGAGATACGGGTAGAACAGAGGGAGAAAAAAGGTCCTTTAGGAATTCTAGTGTATTGTTGGGTGTAACTCTTGATTCATATTGCTGGTTATTATTTGCTTTACAGCATTTATAGCCCTTGTTTTTGCCAGCATGAAATTTAGATGATACATATAGAAATAGGTAGTCTTCTGTCCTGGCAATGAATATGCCTGCCTAATTTCAGCAAAGTGACTGCTATGTATGTCCTCAGAATATTCCATGGGAACCTGCAAATGAACTGAGTGGCATGCTTGAGAATTGAGTACTTTATGCTTTGTTTTATTAAAGTTACACTGCCATGTGTTATATCCCCACATAGGGATACCCTTCAGAAGTTGCTAGAGTGGATCTCCTGGCACCACTCAATCTTGAAGGCCACTGTATCTTGCTGCATACATTTACCATTAAATAGTTGTACTTCTGCTGAGATTAAATACAATGGTACCTCACAAAATGAATGCCCTGTAAGATTGAAAAACTTAGAAGATGAATAAAATTTCTGGGAATAGGGTTGCTTCACAAGACAAAAATTCCCTGTGTCAGAAGACAAAAATCCATTCCGCATTTGGAAACAAATTATGCAGGATGCATTGTGCCCATGTAGTTCGGGGAGGGGTGGTAGAAGTTTTAATCAAGTTTTAAAGCCATTCTGGACATTATTTTGCAGCAGTTTTTGTTCTTTTAGAACCTGAGCTGGTAGAGAGCTGAGGTTTCCTTGCTTTATTTTGTGTTTTTGCATTGGTTTCCATCGCAGAGTTGGCAGGAACGGGCTGGGGTTTCTTGTTTGGTGTTTTGCTTTTGCATTATTTCCCATTGCTCTGCAGGTGGGAACAACTTGGGGTTTATCTTGGTGCTTTCTTTTGTCCATCTTTGCTTTGCTTTCTATTGCTTTGCAGGAAGGAATGGCCTGGGGGCTTCTCTTTGTGCTTTCTTTTGTCCATTTTTGCATTGCATTCCATTGCACTTTTGGTGGGAAACTGCAAATTGCAGACAAACTGTTTGAACTTTCCCCTTTATCTTAGTGCTTTTGAATTGTTTTCGATTCCTTTGCAGGCAGAAACGGGCTAGTGTTTCTTCTTTGGTGTTGTCTCTTTAGCTTTTGCATTCTTTTCCTTTGCACTTTTGGCAGGAAACTGCAAACACAGTTTCCCCTTTGTCTTGGTGCTTGCTTTTGCACTGTGTGTGTGTGTTCTGGCTCTGCATGTCTTTAAAGTGAATTATATAAAGAGGTCCGGAAAAAAATGGCTTTTTTGGCCTTTTTTCCACTCTCTGGAATGGATTAATTGGTTTCCCATTCATTCCTATGGGAAACCACGTTTCGTAAGATGATTTTTTTTGTAAAACAAATTGACCTGTAGAACAAATTCATCTTAAAAGGCACCACTGTATAATATAGAAGATTGTCATGAGGGAAGATTATCTAGATGTGTGTTTTTACCAAATTTTGCAATGCTAGGTGGTAAGTGGCCTGGCTCACCTACCTGGCCAGTGTTCAAAAAAAGTAGCAGCAACCACCAGGATGAGTAGACCACTGATTTATCTATGGACTTCCATATGTTTTTGGACTGGAAGTTCCATGATCGCTCACCATTGACTATGTTAATTGAGGTTGATAGGATTTCAAATGCCAACAATACCTGGAAGGCCATACAATATCTACTATATTGTAAGAGGCAATCTCAAAGCTTCATCCTTTTGTAACCCTAGTTCCTAATTTCTTAAACTGGAAAAAAACTAGTTTTTAAATAAAATGCTTTGTCCCTGCTTTCACTTGTGCTGGAATGTGCACTGTAACGTGTGAATTATTTTATGCATATGCTAGTGTGTAAATGCTTGTATTTAAGAGAGTTTAATTGCAAATGTGAGCCTTCTCTCTTATGTACTGTTGGTCTATTTTCAGTTGCAGCATTGGATGGAATCTTGGGAGAGCAGAACCCTACAGTTAATCTATTAGACCTTAAAGTAAATCAAAAGAAATATGGTTATATTTCTTTGAATTCATCCTTAAAGCCTTAAGAAAAGCAATTACGTTGGAGGAGTCGGAACAATTGGAATTTTTGTACAGTATTTTTAATCATTTCGTGTTTTGTTCTTTTATCGATCTAAGATCTGTTTTGTGAATGAGGAGGAAATCTATTTGGAGATGTTTATGGAGCTAGTTAGATGCCTAGATGCCCTAAGCACATCCAATCTCGCCTGATTTCGGAAGCTAAGCAGGGTCGGCCCTGGTCAGTACTTGATTGGGAGACCACCAGGGAATACCAGGTGCTGTAGGCGCCTGGAGTAGGAACTGGCAAGCCACTCCAGTATTCCTGCCAACAAAACTCCATGGACATGGAGTCACGAAGAGTCGGTCATGACTGTAACGACGCAACACACACACGTACACATGGAGCTAGTTGCAGATTAAAATTAATTAATAAACTATCAAAATAGCCCATAATATTTGGTCAGTAGCAGCAGCTGTAAAATGCAGCTAAATTGCATCAGATTTGTCTGATGAAGAAAATATTATAAACAATAACTACATAAAGTATTTTTCTATGTATAAGCTGTATTTTTGTCTGAAATTGTTAGACTATGTAAGGATCGTCTTATACACAGAAGTAAGCCAAGGAGAGAACCACGTGGTTGTGAAACTGTAATATTGGGTTGTGAAAGTGATGGTCTCCTTATACATGGGGATATTTTATAGATGGAAAAATATGGTAAATATAAATGTAGAATTATTGACAAAAGGTTGGTGTTGAGCAGAACATCCTGGCAGCACAGGAACACAGGATTGTGCTGCTTGTTCAAGCAGTGTCCTCTTACACTACAATGCTTGTGGAAAAGTTTGTGCAGGGGAAGTTCAATAGGATACTGGCAGTTCGTTTTAGTTACTTTTAATTTACTGCTTCCAGCTATGGTATGTTTAGACATACAAATATTTCTGAGCAAACTCAGAGACGGCTGGAAGGTCTAGTTGTTAGAACTGAGTTATATTTTTGACTGCTGACAGGGTTTTGTGTAGAGGCTTATGGCATGTCTTTGGAATTGACAGCTTTGCTTAATAAATAGGTTTAAATCATTTAACAGTTATGTTTCGGAGGTGTGGGCACTGCATTCAAGTAGCAAGCTTTTTTCTGCTAACATATAGCCATCCTTATAGATTGAATGATGTCTTTCTTCAAAGTTATACTGTACTTCACTCTTTTTTTTTTTAAACAGTGAATATTGTTTGGGTTTTATTGCAGCCTCGGGCCTCTGGTGAGTAAAGTGAAAGAATACCAGGTGGAGACAATAGTAGATACCCTCTGTACTAATATGCTTTCTGATAAGGAGCAGCTACGTGATATTTCAAGCATTGGCCTTAAAACAGTCATCGGAGAACTTCCTCCCGCTTCCAGTGGTAACTTTTCTTCTTCTCTGCATTCAGTTTGATCTTGGTGAATTGTACTTGGATTAAGATAGATTTCTAACACTGGAACCTTTTTACTTTTATGATAAATTACTTATCTGATTATTCAGAGCTGGTGGAGATGAGAAAAATGGCAATCCCTGCTGTTAAGCATCCTTGTTTTGTTTTGATTTCTAGTTGGGGTGTTTGTGTGTTTGAGGAGAGGAAACATGAAGAATTTAAGAAGTAAAGCTGATGGGCTTACTGGTTCTTGGTTGAGATTCACTCTATGGTATTGTACAACAGTGTTCTGCTAATGCAGCATGGTCCAGGCTTTGTGCTGGAAATGTGCAGGTTGCGTGTGTTGTAATGCTTCCCCCTTTGCACACTAAACTCTGCCTGCGTTGTATAGTGTACTTGTCACTTGTACTCCACACGTTTCAAACACAAAGCTGTTTAGAACGATCCAGTGGCCCTCTGATGCCTTTGGCTGGCAACTTTGGATTTCACCCCACAATCTTCAGATAGGTGTTAGGTAACTCAAGGCACTGTTAGTTTACCTTATTGATTAAAATATTTCTAGTCTGCAAGTATCACAGTGGCTGGAATCTGTGAGATCACGTTAAAACCATCCGAGAGTCTAATTTGTACAGATTAAAATTTACAGTTGGGGCAGATGAAAAACCAAGCCATAAGGCCCCAAATACTCTGATAGCCAGTTTTTAGCTTTGCATTGAACTAAGAGTGGTGTCACCATTTAGTCCACCAGAAGTAATGCATTCCATAACTAAGGCTACCTCAGAAAGCTCTTATATTCTTAGCCCCTTGGCCAAAGCCTGCTGTTACTCCCTTGTTTACCTGCTCTGTTAATATGAACTGTAAATCTTGATCACATTGTTAAGACCCACAATCTTGGTTGTTATTGTAATTGAATCTTGAGGTCAATTGAAGAAAACACTGAATTTGATAAAGCCATATTGCAGTATCTAATTGAAATACAAATTCAAGAAAAAGAGCCAATTGCAGACCTTAAAATTAATATAAAAATATTTGTGAAAATATTTTTAGAAAAATAAAATAAGCAGATATAAGTAATTGAGTATTTTGAATCCAGAGCTGGAAAATATACAATTCAGGAGGATTTCATTCCTGGTTTTATTTTTTAACAACTTCTCACTTTAAATATTATTTTGTTTTGCTATTACAGTGGTACCTCGAGTAATGAATGGCTCTCTTAATGAAAAAAAATCAGTTAACGAAACGGAGTTTCTTGGAGTAGGGATGTTTCCGTTAATGAAAAATTCCAATGGGGTGCCCTGGTTTATGTCTTTCAGGCACATCCCATTGGAAACTGGCCAGTGGGAATGAAGCCACTGGCTGGCAAGCACGTGGCTTCATTCCTGCTGGGCAGAGCGGCAGATCGGGTGCTGCACTGCTCCATCCACCGCCTGGGAAGGTTTGAACTTCCCACTCTGTCTGCTGGCTGGGAAATTCCAACCTTTCCAGGTGGCTGACGAAAGGTTTGAACTTCCCCGGCAGCAGACAGGCCAGGAAGTTCAAACCTTCCCAAGTGGCGGACCCGATCCGTGGCTCTGACCAGCCACAGGGGGTAGTGTAGCCGGGTAGACCAGCGGATCAGGTGCTGCACCTCCCGGTCCACCATCCAGGAAGGTTTGAACTTCCCTATCTGTCTGCTGCCAGGGAAGTTCAAACCTTCCTGAGTTGCAGACCCGATCCACGGCTCTGCCCAGCCACAGGGAGTGATGTGGCTGGGTAGAGTGGTGGATTGGATGTTTCACAGCTCGGCCTGTTGCCCAGGAAGTTTGAATGCCTGTACCCAGCTGTTTGAACTTACCAGGTGCTGCTGCTCCCACCCGCCTCCACTCGCTTTCACACACCCCAGGCTTGTAGCAAACAGCGGTAGATGGGTCCTTACCCTCTCCCGAAAAGAAGGCACCCCCAAAACAGGTGCCATTTCAAGAGTTGTTAAAGACCCATCCGCCGCCCCTCGCTACCACCACGGGAAGTCGGGTGGCGTCTAGCTAGCTCCTTTGCCACAGCAACCCACCTTTGCTCCCCATGGTGGTAACCTCATTTCCCCCGGATCAGGAACCCCAAATCTTCCCCACATTGCTCGGATTGGCTTTGGGGCACTTGATCCAACACTTCCTTTCACTTGCTGGGCACTGCAGCAAGGGAAAGGAGGTGACTGCCAATTAATCCAACCTCTGGAACAGATTAATTGGTTTCCCATTCACTTCAATGAGAAACTGTGTTTCAGTTAACGTAATTTTCGCTCAGTGAAATGGCCCGCAGAATGGGAGTGACCCCTGCTGCCTGTGTAATCTGAGCAGCACCACTGCTGCATAAGAAGGAGAGACCAGAAGCTAGGGGACGAGTATGTAAACGTGTGCAGAAATGTTCAAAATAAAAATTTCATTTGGAACCAAATAATTCCTTTACACAAGGTAGCACTGTAGTTTAGACAAGTTAAGGGAGGGAAAGTATCCAAAAGAGCCCAGTGAGTCTCGTTGGGAGACATTTCATCCGGAACATGGAAGACAAAAAGAGAAAGCTGATTGAGCACCATATCATATATAATAGATGAATTTTTTCCCTTGGGTGAATCTGCTTTACCAATTTGCTTTTCTAATATGCCTTCTAAAATTTAGACTAACTACCTTTAGCATAAATTGTATGCTGACATATTGTTATGTTTTGCCATGTCTCCAGGTTCTGCATTAGCAGCTAATGTCTGTAAAAAGATCACTGGTCGTCTTACCAGTGCTATTGCCAAGCAAGAGGATGTATCAGTTCAGTTAGAGGCTTTGGACATAATGGCTGATATGCTGAGCAGGTAAACATGCATTATTAAAAAGCCGGTACACAGTAATTCTATAAACTTTCTAAACTTGTGTTCTTATAGTTGTTTTTCTTTGAAGTGTTTTTGGGCAGCTTCCAAATAAAGACACTCCAAGGTGGTATAAAACACTATCAGTGTATGACAAGACTACGGTATATGAAAAATGTAAAATGTATACCATTATTAAAACTGTTGGGAACTATAGAAAATTAAGAATTGCATGTTAAAATATAACACAACCAGCTTAAAGTAATTATCATAAAATGCAGCAGTAAAGCTATTTATTTTGAGCATTTTGTAGTTGTGTGATTAACTATTGTAGATGTTTGTGTGCAACTCATAGATCTGGGAATTTTGTTCTATTGAAAACAATATTAATGAATCTGTACAGTAATGTTGACTTAATGCATGAAGGTAGATATCTCCTTGTGCAGCTCTGGATGCTACAGGAATGATGTTATCAGTGGCAAATCACTACTAATTAAATGATTCCATTGGTGATTTTGGAGTGTATGTAATTTCATTGTATTGTATAAAAGTAGCATGCATATCAGAATCACCAATGGAATCATTTAATAAGTAATGATTTGCCACTGATAATGTTTTCCTTGCACAAGCGAAGGTGCACAACATAATTTCAACTAGTGGATGTAAAGTGAAAATCTGAAGTGCATTATTTTTTCCTTTATTTTCGATAATTATAATAGTATTCTTGTATATAGTTTAGGACATACTTTATAACCATCAGTTTAGTGAGAAAGCTGTTACTGAAATGCTTGGACAATATAATTTGTTATATTTACTGTTTTTTCTGCATTGACTTTTATCTGTTTTAAGGCAAGGAGGACTGCTCGTTAACTTCCATCCTTCTATTCTGACCTGTCTGCTTCCTCAATTGACAAGTCCAAGACTTGCTGTGAGAAAAAGAACCATCATTGCTCTTGGTCATCTTGTTATGAGTTGTGGCAACATAGTGTTTGTTGACCTCATTGAGCATCTGTTGACAGAGCTTTCTAAAAATGATTCCATGTCAACAACTAGAACGTATATACAGTGTATTGCTGCCATCAGTAGGCAAGCAGGTCATAGAATAGGTAAATAAATTTACATGTTATTGAAGTCTTGTTATTTTTAATGTGAAAGGTTGCTAAATGTTTTGTGTGACTGACTACTATTGTTTGCCATCAGGTGAATACCTTGAGAAAATTATCCCTTTGGTGGTAAAATTTTGTAACGTAGATGATGATGAACTTCGAGAATATTGCATTCAAGCGTTTGAGTCTTTTGTTCGGAGGTAAGATTCCCATAAGTGCAGTTCGTTTTTTGTTAGTATTAAAAAAATGAAAATAGTTGTGAGCAAGGTCTTCAGGAAGTGAGAAGGGTCTGGAGTAAAGTGTGGAGGGGGAAGGGTTTTCCCCAATAAAATTACGTAGTTGTTATGAGTTTTGTGGGCTGTTTGGCTGTGTTCTGGAAGTTTTTCTTCCTGATGTTTTTGCCAGACTCTGTGGCTGGCACCTTCAGAGGGCAAGGAGCTCAGGGAACTAGGATTTCTCTCTGCGCTCTGGGGTACAGAGTGAATGACACTAGGGTTTTTAAAGCTGTGGGAAAGAGGAAATTTGTCCTATGCAGGAGAATAGGTATTAGTCATTGTATTGTGATGAAGGGATAAAGAAGCTTCAATGCAATTGGGGTAGCGGCGATCCCTCCAAATTACGAATGTGTCATCCATGTATCCGAACCAGACTGTGGGTGCAAAGGGTGCCGCATCCAGAACATTTTTCAAAATGTTCCATGTAAAAGTTTGCTGTTAGCGGTATGAGGGGCTCCCCATGGCAACTCCATCTGTCTGTTCATAGATGTCATTCTCCCACTGGAAGTAGCTGGTCATTAGGCAATGTTGGAATAGGGCCTTAATGTCTTCTGAGAAGATCTTTTGGATAAGTGCTAAAATGTTCTTTATTGGTACTTTGGTGAAGAGGGGTACTACATCAAAAGCTGATCAGTCTGTCCCTGAGGCTGAGTTTTAGGGTGCTAATCTTGTCTGTGAAATGTCCCGAGGCCTTGATGTGGGATGAGGTCTTTCCAATGTGGGCCTGTGGGAGGGTGGCTAAGTGTTTTGCTAATTCTTATGTTGGGGAGCCAATGGACCTTAATCTTTATGTAATTTTACTGGAAAAACCTTTCCCCTCCACACTTTACTCCAGACCCTTCACAACAACTATCAGATCCCAGCCATGAAAGCCTTCAAGAAGAATTACATAGCGTTTAGAGCAGAGGTGGTGAACCTTCAGCGCTCCAGATGTTTTGGGTCACAGCTCCAAGAATTCTAAACTTGGATTGCAAATGACAAAGGACTGTGGGAGTTATCGTCCAAAACATCTGGAGTGCTGAAGGTTCACCACCACTGGTTTAGAGTATTTGGTGTCATTACATTTTACTGCTTCTGTTAATAATTTTGACTTGAATGGAGCTATAATATGAACCATGATATAAATTACTTCTTTGTAAGATTTAGTTCAGTAGTTTAATTTTTTTACATTAAAGAAGTGCATTCTCTTTTTTGAGTCTTAGTGCACATTTTGCATAAAACTGTACATATTCTTTGGTAATTTCATTGATTGGAGTATTTTGACCTCCAATAATCCTTGTACAGTGGTACCTCGATTTACGAGATTAATCCGTTCCGATGGCATGCTTGTAAGTTGATCTACTCGTAAGTCGAACAGCAGTTTCCCATAGGAATGCATTGAAAACCAATTAATCCATTCCAGAGGGATAGGTTTTCAATGCATTCCTATGGGAAGGCTGCCCCAACCCCCCATCAAGCGGGGGTGCAGAGGTTACCAGGCTGCTCTCCACTCCACACTACAGCTGACTTTGACAGATTGGACCTGCCCAATTGCCACCTTGTCTTCTTGGTTGCTTCAATCTCTGCAAAAGAAATTGAAGCAACCGAGCAGAAGGATGAGGTGGCCATCACGCCTCCCCTCCCCCCAACCTGCCGGAGCCACACAAACATGAACCTGTCCCAGGGATCAGTGCATGTTCAAGCAGCTCCGGTGGGTTGGGGGAGGAGGTTGATTCCAGCCTTCCTTCTCCTCCTCCTCCTCTTCACCCGAGTCTCTTGCTGCAGCAGGTGGGGAAAGGCTGTGGCTGGTGGGCCGTTTTCAAAGTGATCTAGCTCAGCTGTCATGGGCTGGAGCGCTTTGAAAAAACCCCACCTACCGCAGTGAGGGGGTTTGAATATAGCCTGCTCAGCACAGCAAACAGATCTTCGCCCAGCCTGGGAGGCTTGGAAGTCAGTTTGCCGCTGCACCGAGGGTGCTCATGTGGCGGCAGATTCAAGAGAATCCAGCATTCCTTCTCCTCTTCACCCGAGTCTTGGATGAAGAGGAGGAGGAGGAAGCCTGGATCCTTTTAAATTCTCTACTGCCCCAGCAAGGGTACTCATGCATCAGGGAAATCAAAAGGATCCAGGGCAGCCAAAGGCTGTTCTCCATACCTCCCCACAGCTGACTTTGACAGTCTGACCTGTCAAAGTCAGCTGTTTGTCGGGGCTGCAGAGAGTAGCCTTTGGCTGTCCTTGATATACAGTACTGTACAGTATACAGTACTGTACTGCATATGCCGCTGGCCTCCCAGGGCAGAGATCCGTACTAAAAGGAAATCATTGGAAATGGATTTCCACTTGTAACTCGAGTTTGTTCTGAAATCCATTTCCAATGATTGTCAATGATTTCCGCTCGTAATTCGATTTGCTCTGTTGTTGAGCCGCTCGTAAGTTGAAGTACCATTTATTCATTTAAATTTGTAAGTGAACATGTGTAATCCATGTTAGTTAGGTAACAAGATCTCAGAGGTAGAGATGAGCACAAGTTGCAGTTTGGGCTGGTTCAGCACTGTGCCCATATATGTGTTCCTCTGGTGCAATACACTCCCGCTCCCGCCTCCTCTTGGCCTACCCATTCTCTGTGCACTTGCCTCCCCACCTCCTCAACACAACAACTCAATGCAGTGATAGCAGCACACACTTCCTTCCTCCAGCGGCCACCCACTCAAATAAGGAAGCGGAATAGACAGCAGCCGGAGGAGGTGGAGGAGGGAAGCGCATGCTGTAATCATTGAGTGTGCAGTCACACAGAGGAAAGGGGAGGGGAGAAGTATGCATCACCCAAGGAATGGGAGAGCACACAGAGAAGGCAAGAGAAGGGATTGTATGGCACCCAATGAATATCTGTGTGGAAACAGCACTAAAAAACCGGGCTGAACTGCAAAACTAGTTTGTGCCCATCTTTATTCAGAATTGGTTTGCCATTTCCTTCTGGGGCAATCTGGGAATGTGCAGCTTTCCCAAGCCCACACAGACTAGCTCTTGACCTAGGAGGCACACTGGCCCCACAGTCAGATACAGTTGACCTTTGTATAACAAACGGTTTGTATAACATAAAATTTGTACAACATTAAAAATTCCGGAGATAGGGGAAATTTGCTTAACATAATCGCCTATGGGGTGAATCTGTACTACTTAAAAATGGGATCACTGTTTTCAATGCATTCCTATGGGAAATTTGTATAAAGGAAAATTTGCTTAACATAATTTCATTTGTAACAAATTAATTCCTTTATATAAGGTACCACTGTAATTCATTTACTAAGTTATCCAGCCAGGTTTAACTATATCTTCATAATGTTGTGAATTGGCCTACTTTTCTTTATAATATTTAGAACATTTTTATCCTACCTTTCTCTGTAAAAGGACTACTTGTATCACACAGCTCTGTAATAGCATGTCTTCAGTATTTACCTAATTGTGTAACTGTTACTATCCAGGTGTCCAAAAGAAGTATATCCTCATGTAACCACCATTATAAACATTTGTCTTAAGTACCTTACATATGATCCTAATTACAATTATGATGATGAAGATGAAGATGAGAATGCTATGGATGCTGATGGTGGAGATGAAGACGACCAAGGTAACTTGTGTCAGGAAGGAAATATTCAAATTGCTGAATATAAGATGTATAAATTAGGTTATGTTTTAAGTGAAATTATGCTTGATTAGAAGGAGCCAGATTTTGTAGAGTGCAGATTAACTATTAAAACCGTTGGGGATGATGTGACATACACAGTTCAGTATTGTTTTCTTGTAATATCCATTTGTTTCAATTAAATTTGCATTAAAAATTGACTTTTACTACAGATATATTTGCCATAGAAATGTCAAGTACTGCCAATTGTTTTTATGCTTTGTTTTATACAGATAGTGTCCAACAACTAAAACAAAAAGTAGTCTGATTATGTATAACATGATGTCTTGTTATTATTTTCAAGGGAGTGATGATGAATATAGTGATGATGATGACATGAGCTGGAAAGTTAGACGTGCGGCTGCCAAATGTTTGGATGCCGTAGTCAGTACAAGGCATGAAATGCTCCCAGAATTCTACAAGACAGTGTCTCCTGCTTTGATTGCTCGATTCAAGGAACGAGAGGAGAATGTAAAAGCAGATGTTTTCCATGCCTACCTTTCTCTTTTAAAGCAAACACGGCCTGTGCAGAGTTGGCTTTGTGATCCTGATGCAATGGAACAAGGAGAGACCCCTTTAACGATGCTTCAGAGTCAGGTAAGTGAATAAAATGTTAGGTGTTTTGTAGCCCAAAGTGTCAAATCATTGAGACTGACTATGAAAAATGTTTTATTAACAATTTCTCAAGCAATACTTAAGCTTTATGATTTTTAACTATACTGCATTTTTGAAGTCAAGTACTAGCACAGGTGTTTTCTAGTGCATAAATATGAGGAGTTCTGCTGTCTAGCTCGTTAAGAGCTATTGATATTGTAGTGCAAGAAGTTGTTTGTGATTGGTGGAGACTTACAATACCATCAGATATCTTCAGAATTTTTTGCTTTTACTAATTGAAATCTTTATGCTGCCATTTGTGAAAAACTACTGTATTTTTCAGTCTATAAGATGTCCCCATGTATGACATCCACTTTTCCAACCCAAAATTACAATTTTGCAATCAGGTGGTTCTCTCCTTGGCTTACTTCCGTGTATGACGACTCTCAACTTTTAACCTATTTTAGACAAAAATGTAGTCTTATATATATCTTTTTGACATTAGGAATAGAATACTTGACTAGATAGGTTGTTGGTTTGATCCAGCAGGGCTTTTCTCTCATTTGTGGTCAAATTTAGAAAGCATCCATAATTTGTAGGCTTTTACATGTGAAGCACTAACTGCTCAGCTGCATAACAAGTATGCAATAATTACAGGTTCCCAACATTGTTAAAGCCTTGCACAAACAGATGAAAGAAAAAAGTGTGAAGACTCGTCAGTGTTGTTTTAACATGTTAACTGAATTGGTCAATGTGTTACCTGGTGCTCTCACACAGCATGTTCCTGTACTTGTCCCAGGTATGAAAAATATATCTTAGACTGGATTTGCTTTTTAAGTATTTCTGAAGATGTAATCTTGCTGCCTGGTAGTATTTTCCAGCATGCTTGCATGTTTTATTTAAAAGTTTGTTTCTCAAATAATTGTCTTTGTTTTCCTAAATGTCTAAGTTAGGTCTGCCTTGGAATATTTGGTTTGACTTCTGCATTTGGCAACTAATTACCTAGAACATATTGAAGGAAAAGAGATGCTATTAAATAGTGTTTTCCTAATATGTGGTGATAAACAGTTTAGACAACCTACAGCAGGTTCAGAATGTGGTGGCTAGGCCAGAGATAGGTGTCAACAAGTTTGATCACATCTTGTTCCATTCCAAGACATGTTTAAGGTTTTGGTTCTTACTGATAAAGAGTCCTTAACTGTTTGTGGCCATGTTACTTGTCAGAATGATCCTTGCACACCTTGCTGTTATGGATTGTTACACCAAGAGGCTAAAAAGACCTCCCCAAGAAGTCAAGTCTTCTTGGTTGTGGCACCATCCTGATGGAATGTGCTCCTGTTAGAGCTCTGCCAGGCTGCCTCCACCCCACACTTTAAGAGGATGCTCAAGGCAGTGTCATTTAAAAAGAAGCTTTTAAGGGCATCTCATGAAACACAATGTATTTGAGTCACTGGCCCTTAGGTTTTAGGTTTGCTTTTTACTGGAACTATATTTTGGGTTGTCGTTTTCTTGTATTATTGATTTTGTTGTTAGGTTTATATTTATTGTTGCTTCTTAACACAATCTATCAAACTGTCTTGCATAGCTGCATGAAGTTATTATCTCAGGTGATTGCTGTTAAGCTAATGTAACGCAATTTGACTGCTGACTATGTCGAAAAGCTGAAAGGGGACCAAAGACATTGTGACTTTCAGGGATTGCTGACTAGGCTTTAGTTGTGCCAGAACAAGAACTAAGACTAAATTGGCCTTTCTTTATATCAGATACTTGGATTTGGAAAACACTAGTATGAGATTTTTAAAAATATGCCTTTTATTGAGAAGCATTGAACAAATTAATCGACTACCAAATTTCAGTTTCTTATTTTGGCGATACTACTTACTTGTTTGTGCTTTCTTTAGATCAGATGTTGGGAATTAGATTTGTCATCTAAAATTGTGTGAAATAATATTACTTTCTCTTACAGGCATAATTTTTTCACTGAATGATAAATCAAGTTCCTCTAACCTGAAGATAGATGCTTTATCCTGTCTTTATGTGATCCTTTGTAATCACGCTCCCCAAGTTTTTCATCCTCATGTTCAAGCTTTGGTGCCTCCTGTTGTCACCTGTGTGGGAGACCCATTCTACAAAATAACATCAGAGGCACTTTTGGTGACACAGCAACTGGTGAAAATCATTCGCCCTCTGGATCAGTCATCTTCTTTTGATGCCACTCCTTATATCAAAGATCTCTTTACTTGTACAATCAAGAGACTGAAAGCTGCTGATATTGATCAGGAAGTAAAAGAGAGAGCCATCTCCTGTATGGGCCAAATTATTTGCAGTCTTGGTGACAATCTTGGCTCTGACCTGCCTAGTACACTTCAAATCTTCCTTGAAAGACTGAAAAATGAGATCACTCGGCTAACCACCGTGAAGGCTTTGACACTGATAGCTGGTTCTCCTCTGAAGATAGATCTGAGGCCAGTTCTGGGAGAAGGTGTTCCAATTCTTGCTTCTTTCCTCAGAAAGAACCAGCGAGCTTTGAAACTTGGAACTCTTGCTGCTTTGGATATCTTGATCAAAAACTACAGTGACAGCTTGACAGCTGCTATGATTGATGCTGTCCTGGATGAGCTTCCACCTCTCATCAGTGAAAGTGATATGCATGTTTCACAAATGGCCATAAGTTTTCTGACCACCCTAGCTAAAGTTTATCCTTCTTCCCTTTCAAAAATCAGTGGCTCCATACTGACTGAACTTATTGGGCTAGTGAGGTCCCCACTATTGCAGGGTGGAGCACTTAGTGCCATGCTAGAATTTTTCCAAGCTCTGGTTGTGACTGGAACAAGTAATCTGGGATATATGGATTTATTGCGGATGTTAACAGGGCCAGTGTACGCTCAGAGTACAGCACTTACTCATAAGCAGTCTTACTACTCCATTGCCAAATGTGTAGCGGCCCTTACACGAGCTTGCCCCAAAGAGGGACCAGCGGTAGTGGGTCAGTTTATCCAAGATGTCAAGAACTCAAGGTCTACAGATTCCATTCGTCTCTTAGCTTTGCTTTCTCTTGGGGAAGTTGGACATCACATTGACTTAAGTGGACAAATAGAACTAAAATCTGTAATATTAGAAGCATTCTCCTCCCCTAGTGAAGAAGTGAAATCTGCAGCCTCTTACGCACTGGGCAGCATCAGTGTTGGCAATCTTCCTGAATATCTCCCATTTGTTCTACAAGAAATAACCAGCCAGCCTAAAAGGCAATACCTCCTGCTGCATTCCTTGAAAGAAATAATTAGCTCTGCATCAGTGCAAGGTCTCAAACCATATGTGGAGAGCATCTGGTCATTGCTCCTGAAACACTGTGAGTGTGCAGAGGAAGGTACCAGGAATGTGGTTGCTGAATGCCTGGGGAAGCTTACTTTAATAGACCCAGAGACTCTGCTTCCACGTCTCAAAGGATATTTGGCATCAGGTTTGTAGATATTCAAATATTCATGTCATGTATTCAGCTACCACCTATAACTTGCTTCCAGAATGGTCTTGTTCAGGTGTAATAAGTTGAAGCTGCAGTGATTATATCACTGTGTTTTTTAAAAACATATGTATTAAAACATACTATCTGCTGATTTGTTAAAGATCACCTATAAGTGTCTAAATTTAATCTTAGTCAAATTGGGATTTGATTTAAATAAAAATGACTTTAAGTCACAATTTAGGTTGTTTCTGGGAAAGATTTGATTAAATGATATGATTTCTGTTCCCAAAATGCACTCTTGCTTGTATAATGTTAATACCTAGCTTTCAGAATCCCCTTGTACAGATGAACTCTGTGCAGTGATTCTCTGTTTGTTGACCCTTATAGTGTAGGAAAATGTGTGTGCGGAAAGAGATGGCGAGAGCAAGGTCTTTGCCCACGTACAAAGTAGCAAAGGGACAATTGCTAAGATTGCCAGTCTGAAATAATTAGTATATCTCAAAGAAATTATTGAAAGCAATCCTAGGTATCTTAATGAGAACTACAAAGAATTTCCAAAATTACTGTATATCAAAAGAAAACAAACTTTGGATATAACAAAAGTTGAAAATGGAAAATAGGGCCAAGCAGATCTGTTGCTTGTTTTTAAAAGACTGCTAGGCCATTTGTATGAGCCTATTCACCTAGTTTCTTTACTCAAAATGTTAGAAAGAGGAGGGCATAAGAAGCAGTTTGTAGATGAAGACTATGTCAGCCATTTTTAAATTAAACATTATTTATTATCACAAATTCTTTGATGTTAGGGTCATCATATGCTCGAAGTTCAGTGGTCACTGCTGTGAAATTCACCATCTCAGATCATCCACAACCCATAGACCCACTATTAAAGAACTGCATAGGTGAGTGGAACTGCTGTCTTTTTTCAAGCAATGCATATTTCTGTAGGCACTATTGCTCGGGCAAGGGAATTGGTATTACTCTGGTAGGGAAATGGGGGAGATTTTACTTCTAAGCACTTGCTCTGACTTAATGTTTTCCTACTTCTTTTTGATTCCTTTGAAATTAGTTTTTTCCATAAGTTATACAGCTTCACGCAATGTGAGATAGGGCATTCAAGTCTATAACCTAACGAATTTGCATATGGCACTTTTGAAATTCTGCTGTCAGTGGATTAGCTTTAGGGAGGATAACAAAAAGGATTCTACTTGCATGGTCTTCAAATTTACTTGAAGCAAATCTATACAGCTGTGACAAAATAGTGTCATTGCAAGGAAAACGGGGAGTAGAACATATATTTGGTGTAATGAATTGTCAATGTGAACTCATTGTAGAAAGAGGAAATACATATATTGAAATGATGTACGAAATTTGGGCTTGTGGAAGAAGTGGGATAATTGTTATAATTCCTTCTCTGTAACCTGTTTATCTATTGCATGTTGTGATTTGCATGATAATGTAATTTATCCTTCCCGCTATATTCAGAAAGACCATGAAGAAAAGCTAGTGTGAATAGCATGTTCACATTCACACCTCATGCTAATCCATGGTTTAACGAGGTGTGCATTAGCCAGAAGAAATCATAGCCAGCTTAGAGGTTGCAGCTATTCCTCATTCTATATTCCTTTATAGCCAGGATGAGGTCTATAAAAGATCAAGTGCACAACCCAGAGTCTAAAGTCCCAGTTTGGTCGTAGAGGCATAGTTACTATAGCTTCTACTAGATTTAACTAGTAAATCAGTTATGATTGTTCTTAGACAAGGACAGATTTTCTTCAGTGGGACGGGCTTTGGTAACCTCAGTTTTGGATTATTGGTACACTTTCTTTGTGTAATTTTCCTTAAGACTGTAGCTGATGCAGAATGCCATGGCTAGGCTTCTAAGTGGGGCAGCATATGAGATCTCTGAAGAAATCACACTGGCTGCTTATTTGCTATTGGGCTAGGTATAAAGTTTATTTGGTATATAAGATAGATATACTGGGTTCTAGCTTACAGCTGCATTTAGTCTTTGAGGTTGTCTGGTCATATCACTTATTCCCTACACATTCCTGAAGGCCTCTTCATAGTTGAGTGGAGCTAGGCACTATGTGGAGTACCGTTTTCTCTATCAACACTTATAAAATCAGGTGCTTATTCAAGATTAATCTGTTTTGCATATATATATATATAT
>JAHTLZ010003526.1:43305688-43316246 GCA_023846285.1 Phrynocephalus versicolor | reverse complement strand
TGTGGCTGGCATCTTCAAAGGGCAAGGAGCTCAGGCAACAGAGAAACTCCTTGTTCCCTGATCTCCTTGCCCTCTGAAGATGCCAGCCACAGAGTCTGGTGAAACGTCAGGAAGAAAAACTTTCAGAACACGGCCAAACAGCCCGAAAAACTCACAACAACAATCAGATCCCAGCTGTGAAAGCCTTCGAGAATAGCTTAATTAGTTAATTAATCCAATCTTGGGGCAGGGGACAGTAGCTTCCATTAGAGGAGCTTGGCTGGGAGGCTTTAGATGATCAGAGGAACTAAACTGTCTTTGAATTTTACCTGACAATAGGCAGCAGCAACCAATGGTCAAGGGCAAAGCCAGAGTTTATTATGGTTAGAAAGGCATTAAAATCAGCTATAAGTAAGATGTGCAAGGCAATATCAAAGCCCTGATTCATATCTTGTAGACCATACATGTCCAAACTTCGGCCCTCCAGATGTTTTGGACCACAACTCATACGGTCCTTTGTCATTGGCAATATAAGCTTAGAATTCTGGGAGTTGTGGTCCAAAACATCAGGAGGGCCAAAGTTTGGACGTGCCTGTTGTAGACTAATCATGGAAGTGAAGAAAGTCCTTTGGTCTCCAAGAGGCTTACAATGGCCAAATGGGGTTAAGGCACTCCAGGCAATAAACCAGATTAAGAACTTGGAATGTTCCAAGGGAAAATCCGCAAGACAGTGTTTTTTAAAGATATATTAATATTCATATCCTTGGAGTTTACAATATTCACTGGCCAGGATCCCGCCAAGTACAGAGAGATGTTAAGCATTCTAAGTTTTATTCAGGCAGGAATGATGCACAACTGCAGAATTACAATCATATCCACAAATGTCAGAGTGGCCTTTACAAACTACTTTTCCCATTTGAATTGGATAATGCTTATTCAGGAAATGAGAGATCCCACAGATGTCAGTATCATACCCCAATCTCTTACAAAGATGAAAAAAGTATAGAAAATGTCTATTGGATACTCAAGGGTGTTTTATGACATACCCAAAACAGCATAGATTCTGTAATAAGGGCAGTAGAGATTTTGTTCCAAATACACACAAGGAATATGAAATTATTCTGTCCCAATGAATGTATAGTCACCACCAGATTCATATTTCCACCATGGAAACTGTATATACAATTTTCACAATACAGTACGGAAATAATGTTGTCAAGAACCATATAGAATTAGAGATGGGCACAGAAATGCCAAAATGACATTTCGTGGTCGTTATTCGGGCCCTGAGGTCCACTTCATTCCGTTTCTGTTTTTCGGGGCCCCAGGGCCTGCTTCATTTCCGTTTCTTCGTTTTTCAGGTGCGGCAAGCTGCGGCCACAGGGAGCCCTCTCAGGGCCGGGCGCCACCAGAGCTGGCGGCATGTAGGCTGGGAGAGCATTCCTGCGGCCACGGGGAGCCCTCCTGGGGCCAGGGCAAGCCTCCTGGGAGCCGTCCTGCAGCCACGGGGAGCCCTCCAGGGACTGGGTGGCACCGGAGCCGGTGGCAAGCTTGCTGGGAGAGTGATCCCGTGGCCATGGGGAGGCCTCCCAGAGCCGGGCGCTGCTCCGATCACCACCCCCAACAGGCCACCCCCCCCACCGTGCAACGCCACCCTAACTGGGGCCCTTCTCCCCAGGAACCACTCCACCCCGGGAGCCACTGCCCCAGTAGACTGCCGCCCCGCACCCCCTGGCCTAGACCCGGGAAACCTGTGGGGGTGCCGCTGCATGCTCCAACAATGCCCTCCACTCCGGCTTCCGAGCCAGCTGCACCGTCGCCACTTCGCCACATGGCCGAGATCCTGGAGCCCAGCCCATAAGGGCTCGGATCCTGTCTCTTCTTGTGAGACCGGCAAAGTCTCACGTTGGCTCCGGTGGGGAGGGGGCAAAGAGGCTCCACCAGGCCCAACCCCCTCTTGCCACCCTCCGCTTGTTGAATGACAGCCCAGTGGGCTGTCATTCACCAATCGGAGATAGCTGGACAGGGATCCCAGCCCCCTCTCGCCGCCCTCCGCTGCTCCATTATTCATCGCGCGAGCGGCACGATGCCAGTAACAGAAACGAACAGAACCGAAGAAAATTTTCGTGGTTCTGTTCGGTTCGAGCCTGCCCCATCGCAACAGTCGTTATTTGTACAATTACGTAACGGAACGAATAACGGAGAACGGTAACGAAAAAATGGTCGTTTCATGCCCATCTCTACATAGACTATATCCTAGTTAAATGGATGAACTGCAACAGTGTTAAAGAAGTGAAAACCTATCCTGAAGCAGACATAAAAGCAGCTCATAACCCTGTTTTCACAGAGTTACTTATTTATTTAAAATATTGTTGCCCTGCCTTGCTCCTTAAAAAGGACCCAGGGCAGCTTGCATCAATATAGGACAATATTTAAAGCTGCAAATAATGAGTATACCGTACAATGGTGGTTTAAATCATTAAAACACAATATTTAAAGATAAGGACAAAGATTATCAAGAGGCAGCTTACATCATTAGACAATAATAAAACAGAAACAATAAGTATGCAAATACTAAAAAGGTAACAAACAAATACCAGTAAGTACAGGTACTAGCAACCTAATGCATAATCCATCTAAAAGTCACCCATGTGACATTTAACTCATATTTAAGAAAATACAATCAACTAAGCTATGACAGAGCTATCAGTGAATTTGGCCAACAGCAACCATGGAAAGGTAAAACAAAAAAGAAATAGACGTCAAAATAAATGTTAAAGCTAATGGAACAGAGATGAAGACAGAAATATAAAGATGATATAAAATACAAATTGTCACACCAAACAAAGATAAATGGTGGTCTGAACAACATACAGATGCAGAAAACAAAGAGAAAGTCTGTGATTCTCTTAATTATTATTATTATCAAGGAGGTAACAGGCAAATACAAATACAGAGATGACAATGCCCACTAAATGATAACAATAGTCTGATGGATCCACATTCCAAATGGCATGTTTTGCATCTCTTGTTACAAAGAAATGCTTATTTAAAATTAATCTTCACACAAGCACTTGCCAATTCAAATGACGGTATCATTGTCAATGAAGGAGTAGTCAACAATGTCCAATATGCAGATGCTTTGGGACCCTTAGGATTTGGCTGAATGGACCCTGGATACACAAAAGTTAGAACAAAGATGTACCGGAGTGGATTCCTTAAGACAAACAGGAGTTTACAGTTGTTCTTCTGCTCAGCCACAGCCAGCAGTAGGCAACAGAGCCTGTCCTAATAAATCCTCATTATTGGTAATGATGGTAAGCATTGATATGTTGCTGTAGCCAGACCACAGTGGTTTTAGTAAACCAAATAAAATAAATAAATAAATAGTACAAAGTTAGAGGATACCTGACCCTCTGGCAACTTTGGACATCAATTCCAAGACTCCCTCCCTGCCAGCAATATATATGTCTTCCCATAGAATTATAAATCTGAGGAGAGTTCTGCTCAGGGTTCTTCTCTTTTGGCCTCTCAATGACTGATTCCTCAATTCTGTGGACTGACAGGTGTTGGTAATACACAGAACAGCTGGAGAGATGGCAAGAATTTTCAGTAATTACAGCCTTGAGGTACAGAGATAGATTTATTGAAACTAAGATGTGCTGTTCTCAGAGAAGGGGGACACTGTGACCCAAAGCTGCTCTGTTAATGATGCACCAGAAGAACATGAGGTAAACTGAGCACTGAGGATGGCAGCATCCAATGCCATTTTTCCATTTAACTGCCACAAATGAAATAAGCTTCCAAAGGTCAAAATTTCAATTAGAACAAGGAAAGGAGATATTTTGCCGACATGACTTTTCAGGAGAAAAGAGTATGTTCTTTTGAGGACTGATTTCTAAACTCCCCCCATCTGTTCCTTCATGTGTGTTAGAGCATTTGATTTAGTACCCGTTGATTTATCACAATATTCTTCCTGATGTATTTCCCCCAAAATAGGTTTTTTTAATTGCTTGTTTGTGGCAAGCTGTTCAGCTTCTGAACGTTTTGTGTAGCTTTAAAACCAGTCTTTATTTTCCCCACATGTTTAAATTACCGAAAGGAGTAGCGTTCAAAAGCATGCACACTTCATTTAAACGTGTGCTTCATCCATTTTCTAGAACATTTGCTTTGGCATTCTAAACGGCATTCCTATGAGCTTAGCAGATGCCATGGTTTCCGTAAGAAGGACTGTGCAACCTTTGGCTAGATCCACAGCCATGGGCTCAAGCTCTTTCATAAGTATCCAAGATTATTGGTAAGGTACAGTGCTCACCTCCAATAAATTCAATGCAGGGCAGAAAAATGTGTCAGAACTTAGAAGGCTTCACAGCTTTAGATTGGTCACATGCATAATTCTGCTTTATATCCTATAAATGCTCTGTTTGAAGACCATTTGGAGACCAGCCTAATATTTTATTCCTCTGTTTGAAGGACTCTGCTGTTCAATTCTGATTTTAAGATTCATAAGAGAAAGAAAGAGGGGCCTTGACATTTCTCACCATGTATTAAATTAATAAACAGCAGGCTCAGCAGCAACACAGGTAACTTGGTAACAGCTATTCCACCAGAAGTGATGTGCACTTTCATTTACGACCACATGTAAAATCTATGGCCACTTTCTTGATGGTTTACAAGTGGCCAACTTATCCAAGTTCCAGGTATGGTTTATAATGCTAATGAAAACATGATCATATACTTTTCTGTTCTCTTCCCAACGGGCCTCATGCTGATGTCACATGTATAACCCAACAGGTTCTGCCATATTCTTCTTATCAATCTATGTGATCTGCCTTATTTCCTGGGAGGAAATTGCTGCAAACCCACATTTACTGAAGTAACATGTGTGCATATATAGCAGGAGGACGTAACCTAAGGAGGAAACACCAGTGGACTGAAGGATACTGCTTTATTAAACCTCCTCTTCCTATATTTTGAGACGTTGGGGGATTTCTTTATGCATAATTTTTCACTTTCCATGCTGGAACACAATTCCTCTTCAAATTTTGTGAATCTCACAATTCTGTGATACAGTTGGCTGCTGAAGAATGATGTACAAAACTGCACCATAGGGAACATTGCATTCAAAAAAGTACTTTGTCTAAGCAATCCAAAAATAAAAGAGAATTTTCATGGAAGTTTGTTTTATTTTATTATTTTAATCTAGACTTACAGAGAGAAATTTTATGGAACAGATGATGGGAAAACATACAGTATGAAGACGTTCTAATCTAGGGGAAGTAAAAAAGCATGATTTCTAATTCCTTGAGGTTTTTGTTTTCTGGAGCAGTAATCATGCTTTCATACTATTTCATTGCCAATGTTGTATGTATACAACTAGTCACTGAAAGATGCATTTGTCACTAGGCTCACCAGTGACACAAACTTTTGCATTACCAATATAATTGCCATAGCTTTGTATCTCTCCATGAGATTGTGGAACATTTGTGAAAATGACTATTGGTTTAAATCAATCAAATGTGTCCTTATTTTGTCTTCTTGCTGTCTTCCTTAGTGTACTCTTCTAAGCCAAGGGAGAAAACATTCTGCCAAGACATCTATAAAATGCATTTCATAGGAAAAAAAGTAACATTCAATATTTTGTTAACTGAGAAGCATCACAATTAACATTGGGACTGAGCTCAAAAGCAAAAGACAAAACATGATTACCACACAATGGGCTATGTGGCAAGTTTATATTTACTTGCTTTGTATAGTGTTTTGAGAAACGTTATGTTACTATTTAGTCATTCACCCAGTTAGCATTCTGCCCTTTTCAAGAGAAAGGCTGCCTCATGTTTGTACCTTAAAATAGGCGTTGACTAATTTATCCAACTGGTCTGACAGGCTTCTGTTTCACCTTTGGGACCTATTTTGTAGTCGTGGCCCTAGTTGCACCGTTATGTAATGCTTCTGAATTTTTTTGTTCATTGGCCAACATTCTGGTGCTTAGCTTAGTAAATTGCACTCGGGTAGACTAATTTGGATCCATGGACTTTAAAGAGTAGTTGACTCACTAAATCCCTATTCATTCATCCCTACTCAAGTATGACTTATTACACTAAGCAACAGAATTTTGGCCATTACAAAGTAATTTAACAGTTGCAGAAACATATTCTGAAGTTGTAGCACAGCAGATTTCTTCTGCCAGTTCCATTGTTAACATACGTTGAATTACACTAACAGTTTTGATTATCAACCTTGAAATTTCCCCCCAGACATAACATTTAATCCTTTTTACTAAAGGCACTGTTCTCCAAATTAGTTCATTCTTGACTTGTCTTGCATCCTTACAATGGTGAAAATGTATACAGTTCTTTGGTTTTCTGATTTGTTTTGTAGAGATGTTGAACCTCCTTCAGCCATAGGCTCTGCTTGATCCACAGATTTTTTTTTTTATGATAAACGCATGGGCAAAACACCACTACTATCTCCATTTCACATATCTGTGAATCCTCTAGTTCTCAAAAAGTCATTAATAACAGAGTGAATTAAATATTTGTGATTGAAATATGTTTGATTCAATTAAAACAATATTAATATTCCCTTTGTCTTAAGAGAGTCATGCTGGCCTTGTTTTGTTCCTATTCCTTTTTAAAATAAAGATATGTAACAAGCACTGCTTCCACTGGCCAAGCAATTGTTCAGCAGAACTAAGGAACTTGAATATGAATGTGAACAAGGCAATACAAATCACAAATGTTTAGCAGCAACTATTGCTTTTCCACTGTGGCTTTGTGTTTCCTATTGTACTTCTCAATTATATTTAATTACTGGGAAGTAAGGAATGGACTGTTGAAGTTAGCTAAAAATAAACTATTCAAAGCTACAATCCAATGCACCCTTTCCAAAGAGTGGATTTCATTGAACAAGCAGGGTAGCTTTGTGAACTGCAGCAGCTGGATGTAGAACCAGTCATTTGGGACTTTGATAGCCTTTGTGTTGTGACGGAACAGAAGAGCCAGCCTGTGTGGTCTTGGGTCAGCTATACAGTCTGAGCTTTCCAGCAGAAAAGTATAGTAACCCCCTTTTAAGTACTCTGGGGCATGATGGGTCAGTGGGCTAGAGTGCTGAAACTGTCGTCTGCAAAGTCAGTAGCTCAGTGGTTTGAATCCCGGGTGCCCTGTAGTGGAGCGAGCTGCCGCTGTTAACCCCAGCTCCTGCCAACCTAGCAGTTTGAAAGCATATACATGCAAGTAGACAAATAGGTACCGCCATAAAAAGTGAGAAGGAAAACAGTGTTTTGTGCGCAGAAATGCATTCAGCCATGCTGGCCACATGGCCACAGACTTGTACAACACTGGCTCTTTGGCTTGAAAATGGAGATGAGCACCACCCCTAGAGTTGGGTATGACTAGTACACATGGGGGGGGGGAACAACTTTACCTTACCTAGCTAGCAGTGATGTGTGAGTACCATTTGCTTCCATTTGGTTGGAAGATTTGTCTTTTAAATTGCATTTGCTTCAAGCCAGTGTGTAGGCTGCTGCTTCAATACTTAAACAAAGGATTTTCGTGTATCTAATTAGTGAAGAAGAAAAAAGAACAGGCTCTGACCTGGACTGGACAGGGGTGAAACTCGGTGTCATCAAGTACGGCTGGATCCCCACTATGCAGGAAAAGCTCCCATTGTTTTAATTCCTCCTATTCCTTCCCACTTATTGGCAACCCTGCAGTTTAGATAGCTTTGTTTCTAATGTTATCTACCCCACTCAAAACTTGCAGAAGGGCATCAATTCCACACATACATGCATGCAATTGAACGGATTAAGATATGCAGCTGTTAGAAATAAGAAAAACTCTTCCAAAGAAGGGTGTCTATGATAGTAGTGATGGTGGTGATATCATTAATCTGGCCACTGGAGAACTTCTGAAAAGAATATTTTGTTTCATTACCATCTAGAATGTAGTTCCTAGAATGTGCTCTGGGATTGTATTCAGCCATACCCATCCCCGGTTTTCTGCCATTCTTTCCTGGCTGATAGGTCAATCACTTCAGTGTCTCTGAAACTTTGAAAGGCCTCTGTGAGCAAAGCAATAGATGCTCAGGACTGAAGGTATCAGTGACCCAAATCATCCCTTCATTCCAGACAGAGACTAGCATAGTGGTCTGTTTCACTCTTTTGTGGTCCCCACAAAGTTAGCAAGTTCCCATAGCATTCATTGGTTCAGACCAGGCATGTCCAAACTTCGGCCCTCCTGATGTTTTGGACCACAACTCCCAGAATTCTAAGCTTAGCCTGCCAATGCCAAAGGACTGTGGGAGTTGGAGTCCAAAACATCTGGAGGGCCAAAGTTTGGACATGCCTGGTTCAGACCTTCTGCTTAGGGTGGCCAGGTAAGCAGTTTCCCATTCCCTGTGATTTCAGATAGAACCTCGTGATGCCATAAAGCTGAGATGGCTTGTAGGATAAAGAAGGCTCATTAATCCCCGTGCTGGTGCTCTACTCCCTTCTATATTTCTAATGGCATAATGTGCCAAACACCAGTGACAGTGAGCCAAAAGGCAAGGAGTGATGGGAGAGATCTGAGGAGAGCCCTAGCAGGTGTACACAGTTGGGTCCATTATGCTATCCAGAGTAACACACATGCAAACACATTCAAATTAAGCCCACTTGAATCTCTGTAACATAATTTCCTCCTCACAGAGTATATGTTTGGCTTTAAAAGACCTTTCTGAGAAACAGAAAGTAAGCAGCACTTTCAGTTTCTAGGGAGAACTTTTAAAAACAAAGCCTGGCGAGATAGTGTTATGTGTATATGACAAATGGTGCCAGCTCAAAAGCTTCCGTAGTGTTCAATCTGAGGTTTTGCATCAGCTTTTCCATGAGTCACAGGGGTCAGGGCAGTGCTGTGGCCATGTTGAAGGCTCCAGGGTACATATGGCCTGTAGGCTGAATTTTGCCTACTTCAATAAACATGCTCAGACTATTGTGATCATATCAGATAGTTACTGGATAGTTACCTTGCAGATGATCATTTAAGTTACAGCAGGTAATAACCAGTAGCTAGAATGTCCTTTTACATTTCGATATTCTGGTCTAAATCCAGCCTTCCGTCTCAAGTAAAGTAGACCAGCTGAATCAGTGGGACTTGCAAAAACATTTACTAATTGACGTCCCATTAATATAGTTGGCCAACTATACTTGGAACAGATAACTGGATTCAGTTCTCAGGCATAGGTATAGATCAATGTTTTTCAGTCTGGGGGTTGTGACCCCAAAGTGTTTTCTGGGGAGACACAAATTCTTACATGTTTTGAACCCCTTGTAAAATAACTTTTCCCTTGACCTTTCAGAGCCAGATTTTAAAGTTAGTGTGTATGAGCATGAATGAGAAACAGGCCCTTTGGGGAAGAAAAAAGTTTCTCCTTTCTGTGAAAGGATGACTTTATCCAATTAAAAATGCCATTTTATATAAATGACGTGAGGGTGCGACCACATCTTACACAGCTATTATAAAAGAGGGTCATGAAAACTTGAAACTTGACTTGAAAAAGGCTGGGAATCACTGGTCTAGATACAAGTGTAGATTCTTTGTATCAGAGAATGAAAATCTTTCCCAATGTTAAATGATAGTTAGAAAAATACAATTTAATATACTAATCAAGAACAGTGTCTTATTGACACAATTGTATCTCGTTATTTTCCCCATTTATCTTCAATTTTGGGCATAGATTATAATTTTGTGGTCTTACCTTATCTATGGTAGTATTAGCATGAAGTTCCTTTGTAAAAAGCAACCTTTATATGATTAGTACCCTGGAGCGTGACCAATGCTGTGTCAATGGCATGCAAAGAAATATTGTTATTTGGCTGCAGGATTGAAAACAGAATGTTAACATTCCTGTTGAGTTTGCACATCTGATTCCTTTCCAAATTTTATGCCTTAGCAACTTATCTTTATAAGGATCAAAAGACACAAATTCCCCATGTTCAATGTATGATATTTGATGTTCAATTTACAAATCCCATAGATTAGTGGGATCTTTTTACTGTGGGCACTTTTTGATTTCATTGGCATGTCCTTTGGGTAATTTAATAAAATACAGGAGCTTTTGACTAGGTGTTCAATGATTTCTATCAAATTTACATAGTAGTAGATCAATGTGGGCCTTAACCATTCACATACTAAAACTGGAACCTCAGTGATGCCCTTTTCTAGCAACTTGCACAATTTTATTATCTTTCAATTTGAGAAAGAGTCCCGTGAGGCTCACAAGTTTATACAAGAGCTTTAAGAAGATATTTTGCTACTTCTGCCTTTTGCATTTTTTCCAATTTTCAGATGTCAGAAAGTGTGCAGTGATGTAGCAGCGCTGAATTATGTGAGCAGATACCAGTAAGGTGGCCTTCTGTAGCTGACTGACGGTGACTTTGTCAACTCCAGTTTCTTCTAAATACCGTTACTTACTTAGCTCTTTAGGCACCACACCCAGTGTGCCAATTACCAATGGGACCACCTGTACTGGTTTATGCCAGAGTCTCTGAAGTAGTAGTAGTAGTAGTAGTAGTAGTAGTAGTAGTAGTAGTAGTAGTAGT
>JAHTLZ010003526.1:43275783-43296664 GCA_023846285.1 Phrynocephalus versicolor | reverse complement strand
GAAACACAATTTTCCCGTTCCATACCCATCCCTAGCTATTATTATTTTTCTCACACACATGCCTATGTGATCCTATTATTATGTGGAGCCACACATGTTATCATATATTCTTTTACAGTGTGTTAGACTAATTAGAAGGATTGGGGAAAACATTCATTCAGCTATCCGTTCAGGCTCCCATGTCAACAGAGAGATTATGAGGTCTGATCTTCATTTGTGCCTGGTCCTTAGCATAATGTCAGTAACAGCCACTTGAACAAGTGACAGTAAAAAGCTGCCGGCCAACAGCTTGATACAAGCGGATGTAATTTCTGGAATGGCTCAGAGCCAGAACTTGGAAATTTTTGAAAGAAAGAAAGAAGACTCCAACAACTAGAAAATCCTTGGTCTAAGGATTATAATAATTATAATAATAATTATAATAATTATAATAATGATTATAATAATTTGTAATACAAAAGCTGGCTGGAAGATAGAGTGAGCTATGTATCTATCTCCCATGGAGTCAGAAGATGGGAGTTCAATCCCCCGCCCCCCCCGCCCCGAGTCTCAAGAGAAGAGCTAGCGTATAAAGCTCTAGGCAAGACTGCACAACCCCAGAGTGCCCCTAGAAAGGAATGGTAGACCATTTCTGAATACGTTATACCTAGAAAACCCTGGAACTGATTGCTGTAATTGAGAATTAACTTGCATTTATTTTTTTACTAAGTTAAAAAACATTTCTAATTTCAGCTCTGAATCCATAAGAAAGAAAACAAGACTGGCATTTGCAGTATGCCTTCAGAAGATCTAGGACAGTGATGGCAAACCTTTTAGAGACCAAGTGCCCAAACTGCAATTCAAAACCCACTAATTTTTCGCAAAGTGCCAAGACAGCAATTTAAACTGAATACACATGGCTGTGAAGCGGCGGTGTCGGGTGCACACAGAAAGGGCTCCGAGTGTCACCGCTGGCACCCGTGCCATAGGTTCTCCAACACTGATCTAGGACAACATCGACTCATGAGACTGAACTAAAGATATTCTTCAGGAAGGATGTATCTCTCTGACTGAGCCCCTTAATGGCAGTGTACCAACAGTATAGGCGGCTCGGGCCATGGCCTGTTGAGACTCTTTCCCAGACAACTGGTGTTCAGTACTCTGGGGGAAGTCTTGGATATCTATGAAGGAAAACAAAAGCCTGAACCGTATCACTTAGGATGACCAATGCAATGTGGGCTATAGCATTCTGGGATGAGTTAAATGAGGGTTTTTTTCAAATTGGCAAAGTAAAGCAATTTTTGGTGCCATGAAATTTTAATATGGACATTGTTCTCCCTCTTATACCATACATGCAATTCACAAAACTTCTGTTCAGTCTGGGTCTGGTTAATGGGTTTGGGTAGATCCAGCTCACAGGTCAATGGGCTTCTTGAAGGAAAAATGAGTCATTTTTGCCTGACACAGTACCGTATTGATTTATTTCAGGTGTTGGTTGTCCTTTTTCTAAAAATCTCAGGATGCCCTCCATGTTATCCACTCAACAGTCAAGTGAAGTAGGTTAGGCTAAGACAGATTGTAGGTGCCCTAAGATATATCCGTGTCAGCTTCATGTTAACAGAGAATGTTGATGAGACAATACCACGCAAATGCCCCACAAAAGCAAGTCTGTTACTCCATGGTTTTTAGAATGTGAAAGCACTCTGAGGCTTGAGACAGAAACAAAGACTCTCTAAGTGTGCTTTAATTTCCCCCCAGCCTTGATAACTTGTTGATAAGGGTAATTCTACTGGACTATTTCGTTTATCTTCTGTTGGATGCTGAACCATGTTCCATACTGTAACCATCAACTATCTAGTCAGCACTAGGCTATATTTGGAAGGAATGTAGAGTTACTGTACCCTGCTCTGCAAACAAAGCGTGAGAATTACTCATGTCCTGGAGAAAGTCAAAATATCCATTTCTAGCACCTCCATCTCCTGTCTGACAGGTCCAAGTTCCAGGCATCTGTTTAGTTGCTTATGCAAAGTAACAGCATCCATGTACCACGTTGTCACTTTCCAGAGAAGCAGGCCATGTTAGTTGATGGCATGCTGGGAAAATTAAGGTGTATAGAGAAAAACAAGAAAAGGAGAAGAGGATTATTGTGGCATTTTAAAGGCTAACAATATTGCTTTGGCGTGAGCTTGTCTGAAGAAGTGAATTCTGACATATGAAAACTCAGCGTGAAGCAAATGTTTGCTTTTATAGTGCGATCATTTTTTTTTGTCCTTGGGTCCCCCCCCCCCCGGTTTCTTTTCTTTTCCTCCCTTTAATTCTCCCAACAATGTGAAGGGAAATATGTGTGCTACATGTTGATTCATGTCATGTTAGTGCAGTGCCCTTTAAAAAACAGGAAAAACTGCTTCTGAAGGATCCGTGTAAAGAAAATGGTGTTACAGTTTCTCTGCCCCACAATTGTTCCTCTCCCAATACCTCTTGCACAAAAGCTATTAAACATGGTCACATCTGCCTGGGTGAACTCACATGGAGAAAGTTTCTGATGGACTAAGGAGGGGAAATGGTGACAAGCAAAGCATATCAATATATATTTCTGGAGGTATCTCTCCACATTTTAAAGAGATGCTGTTCCTGGCAATCCAGTGTCTTGTTTTCTCCTGAGATAAATAAAAATACCATTACAGCTTTGGCTGTGGATTCACTAACTTTAGTATTATTTATTTGTTTAAAATGTGATAGCTTCCCACCAATGGTTCATGGCCTCAGCAGAGATGGTACTTCATCCCACCACTACAGGATGAAGTAGCTTCCCCAGGTTCATACAGATGCCAACCATTTTAACTGTAGGCAGGGCCTATAAGTCTCCTGGAACATAAAAAAGAGAGCAAACCATGCTGCTTAGTGCTGAAAGCATTCTCTAGGTAGTTTGTTAACAATTATCCAGGCCACAGACACACACACACACACACACACACACACACACACCAAGCTGGGTACTTTTTTTTTAACTGACCTTGGCAGGATAGAAGGCTGAATGAACCTTGAGCTGACTAGCTGGGATTGAACCCCACATCATGAGCAGAGTTTTGGCTGCAGTATAGCAGTTTAACCACTGCACCACGAGGCTGCTTTCCATCCTTTTTTTAAAAAAAATTATATTTTTTATTATTATTTAAAAAACATATACAAATTACATGAAAAAGACAAACATCAACAACAGTGCACCCCTTCACCAACAGGATCACTCTTCATATTTATATCCGTCATCCTCCCCTCCAGAACAAAATCGATTGTTGCGCGGAAACCTTACCCTTATCCCGTACAAGCACATATTCAATAAATCTACCCCATATATCATAGAAAATATCTCTTTTTAACTCTCCATTTTTAAGCTTGAGAGAACAAGTCAATTTATCATTTAAAGCAATATTCCATACTTCATTATACCATTCTTCTAAACATAGTTCATATTTAGATTTCCAATTTCTAGCAATTATTAATCTAGCTGCTGTCAACAAATTTGTAATCAACTCTTTTGTTTTAACATCATAACTATGATCCACAAATATTGATAACAAAGCAATATCAGATTTGGGCTCTATAGTCATTTCTAGTATGTCACTTAGTTCTTTAAAAATACTTTTCCAAAATTTCTGTATCTTTTTACATTCTCACCACAAATGATAAAAGGTACCAATGTCATTATCACATTTCCAACAAAGCTTAGAAAAATTTGCATTCATTTTATTGAATTTCACTGGCGTCAAATGCCATCTTAAACTTATTTTAAAGAAATTTTCCTTTATTCTAACAGACATAGATCTAAGTATTCTCATTCTCCATATTTTAGCCCAGTCTTCTTCTCTTATTTCTTTTTAAAAATCTTGTTCCCACAATAATTTCAATCCAGATCCTCCCCTATTTTCATCTAAATCTGAAATAATTTTATATAGTTTACTAACAATACCTTTTACTACTATTTCCTTCTGAGTATCCTCATACAACAATAAGAGTTGTTCATATTTTGTGTACTCTCTGCATTTATTATTTTTCTTTATCCAAGTATCAGTCCATTTCTTTAATTGTATAAAATTAAACCAAGATATATCCCTACCTTGGAGAATTTCCTTCATTTGTACTTTCCCTCTCATCTTGCCTATCCAGTCTTTCAATCTAATCACTTGTTTATCCCTAAATACTTTTTTGAAAACTTTCAAATTTGTAGGGAAATTCTCCATTTAAGTTACAGATCTCAATGGTGAGTCCGAGGGACATAATTTTTTCTTATGTAAATACCATGCATTTAACATAGATCTAAGAAAGGGGTTATTAATCTCATTTAACTTTGTTTTCTTAATAGTGCCGTGCCGAATAAGTATTTTTCAATATCCTCCTTTATTTCCGATGATTCCATTTTCCACCATATTAATCCTTCTGGACTAAACACAATATCCCCAATAAACCTTATTTGATTTGCTAAATAATAATTTTTAACATTCGGTAAACCTATACCACCTTTATTTTGGGCCATATACGAATATTTTTTGTTTATTCTAGCTTTTTTACCACTGTTACAATAATTAATTAAATCTTGCCAAAATTTAAAGTCATCCTTACTTAACTGTATTGGAAGCATCATAAAGAAAAAAATTAACTTTGGTAAAATTTTCATTTTCATCAATGCAATCTTCCCAAACCAAGAAAGTTTAGACTTGAATATTCTAACATTTTATTCTTAATTTCTTTCTTCAGTTTACTATAGTTAAATTCCTTTAGTTTCGGTGTGTCCTTTACTAATTCTATACCTAAATACTTAATTGAGTTACTTATCTTACATCTGTAGTTATGGGTAAACACTTCTTGTTCTTCCTTGTTATGATTAAACAACATCACCTGAGATTTCTGCCAGTTAACCCAAATTGACCCAAATTTCTCCAAATGATATTTAACTCTATCCATACTCTTTAGTGGATTTTTAATTGTCAATAAGGAATCATCTGAAAATAAATTAATCTTTACTTTATTATCAGTACCTAATCCGCTAATTAACTCATCATTCCTTATTTTATCCGCAAACATTTCAATCATTAAACAAAATAGAACTGGGGAGAGGGGGCAACCTTGTCTAGTACCTCAGCCTAGAGATATCTGATCTGAAATACCATCATTAATTATTATCTCAGATGTATTTTCAGAATATAACTGATCTATCACCCCTCTAAATTTCATTCCAAACCCCCAATTTTCAATCAGTATTTTTAGTGTTGGCCATTCCACACAATCAAAAGCCTTAAATATATCCAATGATAGAATACCAGCCTTCTGTTTATTCATTTCTGTATCTTATATAATATTCAGCACTCTTCTAGTTAAATTAGGCATTTGTCTTCCCTTTAGAAACCCATTTTGATCTTCCTTAATATATTTTGTAATAAACCCATTCATTCTATTCGCTAATATTGCACTAAAAATCTTAGCATCTAACAAAGGATGTGATGGACCCTAGTTCATATAGGCTGCTTTCCATCCTAATAGGCCTATCACCACATGCAGATGGAATGAATACTGCCAATCTGAATTTCTCCAGGAAATCGCCAGAGTATGACAGTAGCATCATGCCTTCATTCCTGCCAATTTAGGTGAACATATCAGAATGATAATCTGAACCTAACAAGTTACAAGAGGACCAATACACACCCAGTTCATCCCAGCTGTCCTCTACCTCCACTCCCATGATGGCAAATTTTGCTAACATCAAACGCTCATCAACCCATATGCATTAAGCCAGGGAAATCACTGAAATCTCCCATTTAGAATACATTCTTCACTGCCTTGAAATGACAGTAACAAGAGCCACTTTCTTGCCATAGCATTCCCTGTGAAGGAGATGGGAGCCTTCACTCTATCTTGTGCTGGCTTTTTCCCAAGCAGTTAGATAGCACTAAGAAACCAACGTGACAACATATTTATTAGGCAACGGGTATTGCTGTTTCTTTTTTCCTGCTCTGGCTACAGTTGCAGCCCCGGTCACAGTAAATATGGATAGCAATGGGAATGTCTGCAAACAAGCTGATGTCAACTAACTCTTCTATTTCCTCCTGTTGATCTCTGGACCTGCTGCTGGCCTTCCCTAGGCAACTCAAAGCAGCAAGCAGGAAAGGGGACAAAAACTCATTAGGCAGATATTATGCTGCAACTAGCATTTAAGAAAGGGTGTGTTTCATTCCAAAAAATGGGGAGTAAGTTGTCCCTTACTTTGACCACAAGCCACCCATGTGTCTGTCCTAGTACACCCAGATCTGAGGTTGGCTGCCAAAACTAAGGGTTACGTCATATGGTACATTTCTTGCTATTGCGACATTGTTTTACTGTCCCTTCAGAGGTGCAAATAAAAGACTCTCTTGACCTCCTGATTCATTGAAGTAAATGAAGTAAAACGAGAAGAAAGGCAAGAACATGTTAGGGCAATCTGATGCCTGTTACCACTGGATAAATCCACAAGTGAGAAGGCTGCCAGTGGCTGCCCATGATGGTGATAGGGTACTTCTAAGAGCAAACATAGAGATAGCTGAATATCTACCTGGTTGGGGGAACAATGTCAGCAGGATAGATCTTTGCTTTGTACTCTATAACCTATACAGGGGCATCTTGGAAGCATCTCTTGGACTACTGTAGGAATGAAGGTGCTGGACTAAATAAGCCTTCACCCTATCCTGGGAACGTTCTTTTTAACTTCCTTACTTATTGCTCATGCAAGTTGCCAAAACATGGAGCTAATTTGGAAGTCAATCTTCAAATGTTATGTTATGAGCTGACACTGTGCATGTGACTGATAGTGCTTAGGGTGTACTATCTATCTCTGAAGGTCACTTTGTGGTGCAAAGTTAAACTGGCAGCTGATTAGGCATAACTTTCTTTAAAGAACAGCCATCAGCATCAGACAACCTAGTTTTTACTCTCACTTGTTCTCAGATAGAATGATGCTTTGTTCAAACATATTGGCATCAGAAGATCCATTCTCTTTGAATGCTGTGCTTCCCTGTGTTTTAGTTGTGTTTAACATAGCTGGAGGTGCCAGCTTCAGAAAACAAGCAACATTCTAATCTGAAATTGAAGTACACACACACACACACACACACACACACACACACACACACACACAAAGCTTGTGTTAGCCTTTAAATTAACTCACTTGTCTTTGAAGAGAATATATTAGGCTATATTAGGTCAAGAAGGACAAGGGCTTATGAAAATATGACAGAGAGAAGATGACAATGCAATTAAGCTGCAGGGCTGTTTTTCAAAGATGACAGCATATCCTAGACCATTTATTTCAAAAACGAGCTTCAGGTTTGAACATATGAAAATGCCTGAACATTCCAAGCCTGAACATGAATTATCTAGCCCACAGTACTGTCTACTTAAATTCAGAGGAACAGTATGAATCTCTGGTAGACATCTACGTCTTTCCTAATCCTGCTACTCAAGATCTTTTAACAGGATCTTATCTGTGCAAAACATGTACTGTATTCCCGAGTGAAGGATTTATTTGATTCAATATCTTGATTTGTGGCCTAGGAGACTGAGTAGGTTTATTAAGTTTTCTCGAGATGAATGATACATTTGAAGACATCCATGGTGAATGCAAGTAGATAAATAGGTACTGCCATGAAGTGTAAACAGTGTTCCATGTGCAGACATGCGTTCAGCCATGCCAGCCACATGGCCACAGACTTGCACAACATCGGCTCTTTGGCTTGAAAACAGAGATGAGCACCGCCCCTAGAGTCAGACATGATTAGCATGGATGTGCAGGGTGAACCTTTACCTTTACCTCTTATGATATGCATGGAGTTAACCAGCTGAGGCTTCACTCGTGGAGGACTGAATCCAAAGAATTATTCACCATGGTAGCTTAAAGGTAAGATGAAGCACCTGGGACTATGTAGCAGGAGTTTAATTTTCCTTCTTTTTCAGTTGCTTAAGGACAAAGGAAGAGTTGACAAACAGGGTTGCCATTTCCAGAAAGGGAAGGGAATAAAAATTAAAACTGACTGAACAGTTGTCTAGGTCACACTGGTTCCTGAACTTGGGTAACCCGGGTGTTCTTGGACTACAACTCCCAGAAATCCTGACCAACACAACTGGTGGTGAAGGCTTCTGGGAATGGCAGTCTAAGAACATCTGGGTTACCTAAGGCTGGGAACCATTAGTCCAAGATGATCTTCTCATGTGTGCTCCTGGTGATGCAATTCCTACATATTCCTGTTTAACTGATTCATGAGGAAGATGTGAGGGACTCACCTCAGATGTGGAATCCTGCTAATATAGTTGCAAATCAAGCCTTTATTCAGAAAAATGATGAAAATGTGGGTTTGACCTAGAACAGAGGCGTGTGGGCTACTTCTGCAATGCACGAGAATTCACCTTAATAGAGGTAGACATTCCACACATGCATTTGAATGAACAGAGAAGCTCTTGCATACATGGGAGCTCCCTGAGTGAGTAAAGTTCCCACATCTGTAATACACTGGAATAAGAGATCACCATAAAGAGAAACAGAGTGAAATAGTAAGTCTTAAATCCAACTGATACTTCAAGGTAGACCAGACAGGCTGAACTAATTGCTGACTTACACCTTTGTGAGTTTCATCAGTTTCATGGATCTGCCATCCATGTTTGCCTGCCATGGGGCTTAGTTCCACTAAAACCAAAAATCCCACAAGTTGGTGTTAAACCAACTGATTAACTAGCCACTGCTGGACCTCCATGACTTCTAGCCCTTTGAGTTAAGGTAGAGTTTTTGGAAACTGAAGGGCATGAAGTTAACAGTATATTAGGGTTGCTCAGGTTGGGTGGAGAAATGTGGGGAGATGCCCTTACTGACATCCACATGTTTGACCCTCTGACTGCTTCACATTTTATACTGTTGTGTTGCCGTCAAGTAACATTGTCTTATGGTGACCTTGATAGAGATGTCAAGGCATGTGAAATATTTTAGGAGTGGTTTTACCAGTGCTACTCCCAGTGAGTTTCCACCGCCAAGTGGGGATTGAACCCAAGTCTTCTTAGTCTTAGTCTGACACTCGATCCATTCTATCACACTAGCTCTCTTCACATTTTATAGATTTGTATAAATAGTAGCTCAGTGCAGTGGTTCTCAGCTTTAGGCCCCCAAGTGGTTTGAACTACAACTCCCAGAAATCTCGGCCAACACAGCTAGTGCTGAAGACTTCTGGGAGTTTTAGTCCAAGAACACCTAGGGACCCATTGATTTAGAGGATCAGATTAGTTAATTATTTTCTAAAATGCTTTCATTATATGATCTCAGTTCTTTAGAACGATATGCAGAATATGGGTTGCTAGTTAGAGTTGGCTTCCTGCATTTAGTTTTTAAGAGAATGTCTGACACCTTGAATGTTCTGTGCTGTATGCCTGTGCTTTAACTCTGCAAAGGAGTGCCTAAAGGAAACCAGGTCACAATTAAGTAGGTTTGCTAAATTCCTGAAATGCTTTAAAGACTGTTCCTTACAGTGGTACTTTCCACAGGCTGCCTGCCACCCAAGAACAGGTCATGTGGGGACCTGTATTATGGAGCTGGCAACAGAGTGAGTCTGCAGCACCATGAAAGGTAAAGTCGTACATTTTTTGAGGGAGAAATTGAAAGCTTCTGTGGTAATGAAATGCATCCAAAGTCCTCAAGTTTCTTTATGCATTTTTAAAAAAAGCTTGGTGGTGATTTTTTTAAACTTCTACAAAAACCTGGAAACATTTTATGCACCATCTGTTCAGAGTAAGCAAAGTAATTGCTTGGAAATTAAACTCAGAACAACAGGAAGTTAGGTTTGTTTGGCAAACGTTCTCCTCTTCTAGAACTGCTAAAAGATACAAGCAAGGAAAATGTGATGACTTTAATTCTTAACAAGAATATATATGTTGATCTCAGGACATGCATACTTGCCTAACCAACCAAGACCAATATCATATTGGTGGGCAAAGGAGGAAAATGTGATCTCTCTCCTAGCCCATATAAGGGTCACCCAGTGAAACCAGGTTCACAGTGGGTATAGGGCTTCCACATGTGCTTATGTTCATGGGCTAGGATTTCAGGGTCCTTTTGATGCCACCAGGGAGTTCCTTTGTGATGTCACAGAGACAGAACAGGTAAAAACTGGCAAAGCTTCTTCCAAAGACAACACACATAAGAGAAGCATCCTCACCTTGAGCCAAGAAGACATATTGCAATTGGGGAATGCATGGAGAAGGGACCCGTGCTTTAAAGACTTGTTATATTTACAAAAAGTCCACAGCCATCTCTTGGATACACACCTGAATGTTCTGATGATATCTGAATGTATCAGGTACTCTTTTAGACGGATGCCATCAGGAGGCTAGACTCCATTAGTAGTCTGGACTCCTAGCAAGGTCGCCCAAGGCCATAATGGTCAAACCTGAGACATCATGCTACATGCATCCATCCTCTTGAGGTTAATCGAGGCATTAGAGAAAGGAGAAATTAGTGAAAGGGAGCTACTGGACAGAAGGAGTATTGGAAAGTGAAGCTGCCATATCTTGAAACACATCACAAGAATGCAAGACTCCCTGGAAAAGATGATAACGTTAGGAAAAGAGGACGTGCAAATATGAGGTGGATTGACTTCATAAAAGATGCCACGTTTGCAAGAGCTAAGAAGGGCTGTTAATGGTAGTCCATTTTCGAAGTCACCCATTCATAGACTGATGCATCAGAGGCAATGTGAGAGCAGATAACAACACGCTGAATACAAAAACTGAACTGTCTTCTTCAGCTTCAGTCCCCCAAGGAAACATGTACATTCCCAAAGACTTCAAGTGGCATCCTGAGATCTGGCAGTAATATCATGGATGATATGTGGCCTACCAGGGACCTTCTTCCTACTCTACACACAAAAGTCCAGCATTTACTGGAACCTTTAAACTTCCAATTAGAAAAATTTGAAATTAAAAAGGGGATGACTGCTCCTTTCCATTGATTCTGTAAAAGAATGGCTGGGTAGCCGAACATTTCATTGACAAAGTCCAATATTGAAAGCTGCAATTTAAAATCCATGGGGCAACCTTCCTTGGGATTCTGGGCATCTTTCACATTCCCTGTCCTTTAAAGTTTTTGTTCCAATAAAAACTGACATTTTTGCAATGATCGGAAAAGACAAGTACATGTTAATTTATTACATTGGTTCTAACACGTGCACCCAGCAAAATGTGCTGTATTGCTAATGCCTTGAATCCTCATTTATAATTTTAGGTGGATGCTTACATTCCCTCACTTTATTATGGTCTCAGATACCTGCCACATTTGTAACCATGTCTAGTGATCCAAAGAGATGGAATACTCAAGGGAGTGTAGACTCGCGGAAAAGCCTCTTTTTATAACAGCAGCATTTTTACCTAGCAGTTCACTGTGGTTTTTCCTACAGCAAATACCCCAAAACCAGCTCTGTTCTGCGATAAAATTCTATGTTGGCCAATGCCTTTATTGGGTCACTAAAATGTTACAAATAAAACAAACCTCTTTGGTTGGGCACAACATGGTCACCCAGAACCCAAACTCCACCAAACTTGCAGGACTCATATAGGCAAATCTGGGGAACCTTTCCAGCAATTTTGGTGTATTGCTTGGATGCTGTTTTATACAGTTTTAAATAGGAAAAACTAATCAACAAACTGATTCATTGATTCGTACGGAAATTCCATAAATTCATTATTCGTGATGCTTCAACCCTGACGAATCGCAAATCGAAATGAATCACCATTTTTTTCTTTGTGCCCATCTCTAATCAGAACAAAATTGCCACAAAGGAGTAAGTGTACCATGCCAAGTTGGTTCTGTGTCAATAACTGACCACTTAGAAGCACATCACCTGCATTTTCAGAAATCGAAAGTTGTTTGTGTTGGTGCCACAAGGAGCAACACTAACTCGGATCGGATGTCATTTTATGCCCTTGTTTTCTCATAGTAAAACAACCAAGGTATGTGTGGGCGCCCAGTGTAATCTTCAGAGCAGTTACAGCATGCTGCAAAGCCCTGGGGCTGAATCTCCAGCAATGTCCTTGCGCCACTCCTTTACTCTTCAGCAATTACTGTCACTTCAAGGCCTTGACATCATAGCGCACAGGGAAAGTCACAAGGTGAAAAGGCTTCCATAGAGGAGACTCACTGCTCAAGATTAGATTCCTCCCCCCCCCCCTTATATTAGCACAGGTTTCACTGAAGAGTTTTCACTCATGGCCAGCTCATCTTTGTTTTGCAGCTTTGATGATGTTGATCTTTGCCTGCCTGTAAGAATTTCAGGAAACTTGCTCTTTTCAATTTGAAGCCTAGAAGATAAATATTTGTAATTAGGGTCTACATTTAAAGCGAGGACTAGATGACCTCAGCCCATAGGCTTATTATTAGCACTAGAGCTCATATTTAAGCCAGACATTATGTAATGCATGTTTAGAAGTACAGTATATTAATGTATTTGCATTGTTTCCTATAATTTTAGGGCCAGGTACATTTCCAGTCCCTGCTAGTAGCTTTTTGCAGACATATTTATTTCTGCTCCTAGATTACTGATAAAGAGCAAGCCAGGTAACTGGAATGTAAAACCATGTAAGGAAACAATTTCTTGTTCTCTCTCTTCAAGGCAAAATACAACTTGTTTCCATTAACCAGTTCTACCAAACAAGATATAAATCAAGCAATTTACAGATGTTGTTCTTACCCACTATTGAGTCATTTCCAACTTCCAACAATCTGATTATTTAATGACCTCCAAAAGGCCATGTAATTAGCAGCCTTGCTGAAGGCTCAAAAAAGACATAGTGGAACTGGAAAAGGTGCAGAAGAGAGTGATGAAAATGATTACTGGGCTGCGGGACCTCCCTTATGAGGAAAGGCTAAAACATTTGGGGCTCTTTAGTCTGGAAAGAAGGTGCCTGAGGGGGGATATGATTGAGACATACAAAATAAAGTGGATAGAGGGACACTCTTCTCCCTCTCACAAAAGACCAGAACTAGGGAACATCCACTCAAATTGAGGGCTGGGAGAGTGATAACAGACAAAAGAAAATGTTTTTTTTATCCAGCTTGTTGTTAGTCTGTGGCACTCCCTGCCACAAGATGTGATGATGGCATCTAGCCTGGATGCCTTCAAGAGGGGATTGGACAGATACCTGGAGGAAAAGTCCATCACAGGTTACAAACCATGATGGAGAGATGTAATATCCAGGCTTAAAACCGGGGTACTTCAAGGACCAGATGCAGGGGAGTGGTATCAAGAGACAGATATCTAGTCTCATGCACTTCCGGACACATTTGGTGGGGCCGCTATGAAATACACTGTGAAAAACTGAACTAGATGGGCCTTTGGCCTGATCCAGCATGGCTCTTCTTATGTTGTTATGTTCTTAAGGCCATCACTTCTGTTATACAGTCAGTCCAACTCATTTTGTCTTCCACTTTTCCTAACTGCCTTGATTTTTTCCTAGCATTGTTGCCTTCCCCAGTAAGCCTTACCTTGACCAAGTCCATCTTCAGATCAGTCATTTTAACTTCCAGAAGATTTCCACTGACCATACTACCTAGTCTGTTCTGGACATTGTAACCCCAAGAAGTAAATTTTCCAAGCTCTGCATTAGAATAGTGCTAAATTCTAAACCTCAGCTGTCTTGTGAAATCTGCTATACTTGTACTAGCATCAGAACTTGCATCAATCAGTCAGCTTTTTTCATCCAGGAAGAGATAAAAATGCTCTGACGAACTACGCACTGAGAGCAGCCAAGCTGGGTAAATATAACTGCAATCCTTTCTACACTTACTTCCCCGTATGGGGGGGGGGCAAAGGTAAAGACAGGTGATAGCTTTATTGGACCACTAAAACTGATCAAATAGATACCTTTTGAACTAAGCCAGTCTTCATTAGTCTGTGCACTAATACACTAAACATAGTGCAGAAAAGAATCTATCTATCTATCTATCTATCTATCTATCTATCTATCTATCTATCTATCTATCTATCTATCTATCTATCTATCTATCTATCTATCTATGAAAGTCCCCCAAATTATTGGCATTTGTCTGTGTCAGGTCTGTTTCTTAAATGTGAGCTCAAATTGTGCTGCAAATTCAAAAGGAATCACCCCTTATAGCATGAAGAAAATATTCTCTTTAAATCATGTTACCTGATATGTCCAGTTAGACAGAGATGCTCCCTGTGAATAATATTGAGTTTCTTCCATGTTGTTGTCATGGGCGATGTTTGGGACCCAGATATCATGACAATCAAAACAAAAGTATTTCAAAGGCCTGCTAATTATTGAAGAGGTCTTACAGAACCTTCCTGAGACCTACAGAATTGTGTGTGCAAAACAAACATGGACTTTGACAGCATGCCAACTTCAGTGTAGTGGCACATGAAAAAGTGATGGAGATTTGACATTTATCTCCAGATGTAGCTGCAGGTTAATCCAGCGATAGACCAAAACAATAATTCCAGTCCTCTAACAATTGGGTTGAAGAAAACCTGGAATGTTGAACATTCCAAACTGTTCAATTAAGAGGCAGTAAAGAAAATCAGCAGAAAAACTGAACAAAATGAAGTTTGGACAGATACAGGGGATACAAAGAGTATAATAAGTGGAGAAAGAATATTCTTCAGTGAGAATTGAGTTATGCAGTCCTAGAAGAGCCAATGGATAAAATCTAGTTCTGCCTACATGTGCAGCTGAGATGATATACATACTCTTTCTTGGCAGATTGACACACACTAAAAGCAAATAGCTGCTGATTAAAATTGAATGCAATGAAATTGTGTTCATCCCAAAATCCCCCAGTCCACCCAAGAGCCTTTAATTGATGATGAATTGCTGCTGGTGCTTACCTAATCACAGCTGTGCCCATGGAGCTGCACAACAGGACTTCAGGCAGTGTGATCTAATGGTGAGAACACTGGTCTGGGAGTTGGGAACTTCACACCAAGCACTTTCTGCAAGTCTCACCTACCTCATAGGGCTGTTGTGAAAATAAAAGCAGAGATGAAGAGTCCCAAACACTACCATGATCTTACTAACGTAAACTCTGGATGCAGACATGACTGTTAAACACAAGCACAAACCATGTAAACGTGTCAGTATATTATTAGTGAAAACAAACCACTGCAATGAAACTTTCTAAGCTTCTGTCAGAGGACTTTGAGATATTATCAAACACGTTAGCTCTGCCTGAAAGTTGTGAATTGTCATCACCAGCCTCAGGGTGGTGTGTCATCAGATGGAGGGAAGAATAACATACATTTGGTAAACCCACACACTGGTATTTCAGCCCTTAAAACAAATTGAAAGGAAAAGAACAGGATGCACCATGGAAGGGGGGCTGATTTACGTAGGCCTCTTTTTAAAAATAGAATGGAAAAAAGGTAACTCTTAAATGAAGACGAAAGGAGCAATTGTTCAACAGTAAAAGAAAAGAACACACCTGAGACCAGAAAAAGAAAGGTGGTCACCCTTTCATCTGTCAGCTTGAGTTTCCTCCCCTCTTTTCTTCTTGACCTTGCCAATTGTTGTTCTGCATGTTGTGTCTACCCTTCCGATGCTTTATCTAGAAAAAATAACAGGGACATAATCTTGACTCGGGGTTTGCACAATCCCTTCCCCTTTGGGCAGGTCATGACAGACGCCAGCTCCTCCTTTCCAACTTTTTCTGAGTCCAGACACAATTGCACTCTGCAAGGTGCCTGGTTGGGGAACTGACTCTCTCCTTCATCTCCCTGTCCTCACGTCAGTGTTCACAAGTAAAGAAAGTCAGGATTCAACCCAGCATGCCATGTTGATTCATGGCCCTGATGCCACTGATGGGTGTGCACCTGAAGAATAGAACAAGTCCTTCCTTATACACACAATGCATTTTAAATAAATGAATACTTTACAGATTAATTCAAAGGTCTGGATACAAATTCTGGTTGACTGTGAGTGATTTGCTTTGATTCTGCACTACCATCTTCCTACTTTTCCTTCCTTCCTTCCTTCCTTCCTTCCTTCCTTCCTTCCTTCCTTCCTTCCTTCCTTCCTTCCTTCCTTCCTTCCTTCCTTCCTTTCCATGCCTTTCAAGTGTTAAAGCCACCTATTCAAATTGCAAAACAATAATCAGGGATTAGGGTTAGGGCTAGGTTAGGGTTAAGGTCAGGGTTAGGGTTAGGGTTAAAGTGGATAGAGGGACGCTCTTCTTCCTCTCACAAAATACCAGAACTAGCGTACATCCACTCAAATTGAGGATTGGGAGAGTGAGAACAGAGAAAAGAATTTTTTTTTACCCAGTGTGTTGTTAGTCTGTTGAACTCCCTGCCACAATATGTGGTGATGGCATCTGGCCTAGATGCCTTCAAAAGGGGATTGGACAGATTCCTGGAGGAAAAGTCCATCACAGGTTACAAACCATGATGGAGATGTGTAATCTCCAGGCTTAAAACCAGAGTATTTCAAAAGCCAGATGCACAGGAGTGGTTGCAGGAGACAGATATCTAGTCTGATGCGCTCCCATACACATTTGGTGGGGCCACTGTGAGACGACAGGAAGCTGGACTAGATGGGCCTTTGGCCTGATCCAGCATGGCTCTTTGACTATTCTTAACATTAAACACAAAAGATTAGCTATTTCTTTCATGAAGTAATTGTTGTTTAACTTCCAATCTACTTTGGATTGATAATGAATACCACTTTCTCACAGAATAGTTCAAAGGGGAATCCTTAGATCGTTATTATTATAACTTCATGGCACTATAGAAATGATTGCTTCTTAAAAAATGCAAGACAGACAGGTCTCGGAACAAGAATGAAATGTGGGATGGTATATTGCAGTGTTGGCAAACCTATGGCACGAGTGCCAAAGGTGGCAATCGGAGCCCTTTCTGTGGGCACCTGACATCGCCCCTTCACAGCCACCTGTATTCAGGTTAAATTGCTGTACTGGGACTTTTTGAAAAATTAGTGGGTTTTGAATCACAGTTTGGGCACTCGGTCTCTAAAAGGTTCACCATCACTGGTATATTGTCTTTCAAACACTATTTCATGAAGACACAAACTGAATACCTGCAGATACTTGTACTTGTCTACAGGTTGGTGGATCCCACACCCTCAGGATTGGCAATGTTTTCTAAATTTGAAAGGAACAACAACAATATGTTATTCCATCAACAAAAAATATGCCATATAAAATGTGTTTTGCTGCTGGGGGCAGAGGAGCAAAAATGAAAAAGGAAAGAGAAAAAATTAGGGAACTTTTAGCTAAAATGTGTTGAGAAATAAACTTGCTTGTCCCAGAATCACCATAATAATATGCTATACAGTTACATATAATGGTCTACCCATTGTGAATGTTTGTGTTGGTAAACTGCATCAAGTAGCTGAAGTGGCATTTAGAGTCTAGATTGTTCCCGTATCAGGTATGAATAAGGGTCTTACCCTGTGTACATACTCAGCTGGAATTTTCCAAGATGTTATTTATTCTGTTCTTTTAAGCAAAACAAATGCCTTTATCAATGTGGCAAGGCTGTTTTGTGGTGGATGAGACATACCAGCCTTTCTTCAAGGCAAAATGCATTAGAGGGCAGCAGCTCCCCACCACCACAAAAACAGTAATAGTTTGCTACCAGAAAAACATTATTTCCTGAATGTGCTTTGGTTGCAAGTGTGGATACTATATAGGTTTGTCAATACAATTCCTGGTACAACTATTGGAGAATGCTAACCACAGAAGAAATGCATAAGGAAGGGACCGTATGGATTACTGAGTTTAGTCACTGTAAGGGAGGCACAGTGGAGAATCAAACTGTCAACCCCTGGCTCCGCAGCTACATACCGACATTATTGAGGTATCCAACAGTTCAGAACACCCACAATATCACATATTTTGAGTGATACAACCCACCCTCTTTACTTTATATCAGCAGCTTTAAACTTCAGTAGATGCTTAATTTAGTTGGCTCATTTGGATTGTAAAATTATAATTCGATTCCCCCCCCCCCATCAAACCACATTATACTTCATTCCTGGCTCTAGTTCCCATGTGTTATTGATTGAGAGGCATGTGTTGATGTACAGGTTGCTAAATGTTGCCCCTCCCTATGTGTCATATAAATAATATCTTCTTTTCATGTCTTCTTGAAAAGTCAAATCGATTGGGATAGCTATGTTTATCAGATTTGCCAACTTCTGCAGTGCTTCGCAAAAACCGAAGAAGGATCCCGAGCACTATGAGGCACCAAAGAAGGACCTAGTTAAGCTCTATTGTTCCTTGTCTCTCTTCTCTGGAGTCTTGAATGGTGCTTGAATGAGCTGGATGATTGAAAACATGCTGAAACTAAATCTTGACGAGATGGAGGTGCTTCTGGTCAGTAGAAAATGGGATCTGAGAACTGGTATTCAACCTCTTCTAGGACTGGTTGCAATTCCTTTACAGATCAGGTTCATGGTGTGGGAGAGCTCCTTAGCCCTGCATTGTCATTGGACTCCCATGTGGCAGTAGTGAAGGAGCGTATGTTGGCACAATTCTGCCTAGCGTTCCGGATACTTCTTTCCTAATTTAACCTGATGCAGCAACAATGGTCCATGCTTTCTTTTCATTATGTCTTGACTAATGCTATAGGCTGGAGAAGATAGTGCGGAGGTACCGCATCACTTAAAATAAATAAAGAATAATATTTTCTTTAGTTTGTCTGAAGGGATGACCAAAAAACTGCCCACAGCTGAATCTGTGGCCATTTCTCTACAGGTCATTAGGAGAAACCAAAGAAAATATTATTTTTAGAAAGCTATACAGCCCCTCAGAGACAGTCTACCAGAGTCATAAAAGAAAGTTCACTTCCCCCGCCCCAGACTCCAAGTACAGTAATCCCTATTTATCCTGCACCAGCCCCCAACAAAAGAGATAGTGTACACCCTCTCTGTTTTCACACAACCACTAAAATCCGCAGCAAACTTTGATCCGGATCAACCCCCCCTGAGCTGTCATGTAGTTGATGTCTCGGATTGAACGTTTCCATGGTCATGTTTTGAAATTCTGCAACCATTCTGATCCCATGACTGAGAACCGCAGCAAAGATACCATAACGGAAGCGAAAAGATTTTGGTGCGAATTTTCCATGTTCCCACGGACTCGAGTAATGGCTTAAAATCTGCATTGGAACTGGCAACAAGGATTTTACCACCTTGAGATCAGGTACTTGTAAAATGCGCTGGGTTGTGCTTAAGTGGGTGTGTTCACACTTTATATTTTTAAAAGTTCACGCTTGTGGGAAAATGATTTTATGCTCTGCGTCTGTGAGCACTTTGCAGCAGATTTTAGTGGTTGTGTGAAAGCAGCCACTAGTAAGTGCCACCAGATGAGGCTGTGGTGTTCTGCCCCACTCATGGAATTTCTCACTGGGTCCAGATGGCATCATCCTTCCCTTGTTTTCCCACTATTTATTCTGGTGGCACTATTTATCTCTCTCGCTACAGAAAACACTTTAATGGTAGGGGGGGAATCCCAGGTGTTGTGCTAGTATTTCTACAGCAGGAAGCACACTCAATATAATAACATTCATCTTGCATCACATTTGACTTGAATACTGGGCTATTCCATTCACTAGAATATGCATGGGATTGAAACACTGTTTCTACTTTGTTGATTCCATCTCCCCCCTCCCCCCTTCAAGAGAAAATTTACTAAGGAAACCAACCTCCAGGGAGGTAGAAATGAAGAAATTCTGATGAATTATAAGAATACATGTCAACCACATCAAAAACTCTGATATATGCTACAAAACTTTGGCTATATTTCTTAGGGGCCTCCAATAAAATTGCTGTAACTATTGCAAACTGAAAACACTTTGGAACAGTTTGGTATAGGTATTCCCATGGGAAAACTGTGTGCGTCTGTTACATGAAACACAGCTCAGTCCTTTGACACCTTGAAGACTGGCAGGTTTTATTTGACCTAAACTTCTCCGAAATGTAGACTGCTTCTTCAGACCCACTGACCAGAATCTTCCTGGCAATTTACAAGCAAGAAAGTGAATCCATGTGTGTCCCAGTGTCAAACTGCTCCTAATTAACAAGGTGACGGTTCCATTCCCAGTCACATGCAAAAGTTCCACAAGGACACACAAGCAGGAGTATGACAGGTATCTCATCAGTTAATGGCAATTTGCTACTGTTTACACAATTTCACTTTTGCCATATAGCTAAGAAGCCCATTCAAGCCATTGTCCACCTAATGAGCCTATTTAGACCAGGGTGGCATGAAACCAAGGTGAATGATATATTTGAGGCCTCACACCAACTTTCCTCAGACTGATGAAGTTACTTGGATGAGCAGTGAAACATTTTGATCTCACAGGAAAAGAAGTCCAGTTGCCATGACTCAACTTCCAGGTTTACTTTTGTAAGTGTAAATTACCAATAAGATTGTGCCCAGCATGACTCTGGTAGATGTATATTCCTACACCTTTTAACTGAACTTTGTATTCACCAAGCTTTTGCTATTGAAAATAAAGGAGAGTAGTGGAATCCTGGATTATTTCCACAAGAATATCCCCACCATCTTTATATTGTGAGTCTCACTTCTTATCTCGACTGAGAGGGCTGTGTTTCCCACCACCACCTAAGCAGCACCCACTTATCATCTTCTCCACACAGTAATCTTGTCCCACAGCTGACCATGCTTTCCAACATCACAGGTTGGGGTGGTTTTTGTTTGTTTCTTTCATTTTGTAACCATGTTTCTCAGTGTTTATGGTGTGGAGGGAGTGTTGCTACAATAGTCTCATTCTTTGGCACCTTTATTTACTTACTTTCGTGTGTGTGTGTGTGTGTGTGTGTGTGTGTGTGTGTGTGTGTGTGTGTG
>JAHTLZ010003526.1:43208905-43273254 GCA_023846285.1 Phrynocephalus versicolor | reverse complement strand
CTCTCTCTCTCTCTCTCTCTCTCTCTCTCTCTCTCTCTCTCTCAGCTTCGCGTTGTGATCACGGTTTTGTTGGCCGAACCCGGCAGGTTTTGGGGTCAAGCTGCCCAGCGTGGAAAACGCTTCCTGGCCCTGTTAGGTTTCGCGAAGAAAACGGCCACCTTGGAGTCGGCGTTGTTGGAGGGAGGGAGGGGCGCGCTGGCCTTTTCTCTCCTGATTCCGGATTGATCACCAGAGTGGCAGCAAGAGCGTGTGTGGCCAGAGGTGGTGGTGGTGGTGGTGGTGGTGGGGTGGTAGATCTGTTTCCCTGGAGGGAGACGAGGCGAGGTGTCGCCGAGTGGATTGGATGAGTAAAGCGCCCCCCCCCTTTGCGGTCAGACAGAAGGTACAGCAGGGAAGGGGAGGTGTGTGTGTGTGTGTGTGTGTGTGTGTGTGTGTGTGTGTGTGTGTGTGTGTGTGTGTGTGTGTGTGTGTGTGTGTGTGTGTGTGTGTGTGTGTGTGTGTGTGCGAGAGAGAGAGAGAGAGAGAGAGAGAGAGAAATATACGCCACTCCAATCCAGTTTGGTCCCTTACTTATGCTTCTAATGGTTGTGGGTTAATCATGGATGAGCGGTTTATCTGGGTTAACCAGCGGCGCTCTCCGCTCTTATTAGCCCTCCGGCAACGCACGGGCAAGAACGGCGAGGCCGAGTTGCTTCCGTGCGCTCGGGCGTGCCACGTTTTTTTTTTTTTAATTAGCTAGGAATGATCCCGCAAACAATATTGCGATGGCAGCCGGAGGGCGACGACCGCGACGTGGGTCGCTGGGGAGGCGGCGGCGGCAGCAGCTCCTTTGGCTCCCTTTTCCATTTCCTCCATCACTTTCTCCTCCCTCTGAACCGGAGCCTGCTGGATGCGGAGCGAGTCTCGGTGGCTCTCCGACTCTCTCTTCTTCTCCCTTCTTCCTTAGGCGGCCGCGGCGGAGGGGGCGAGAGCGCTCGCCACCAGTTCCAGCCTTCCCCGGGGATCGGCGCCAGAGGGGCCTCCCGGACGGGCGCAGGGACCGGACCGCCGTCCCCCATCGCTTTGCCGCCGCTCAAGCCCAGCAGCAGCAGCGCCGCCCACACGGTGAGAGACCTTCAGCCCAAGGGTGTGTGGGGGGAGGAGGGAGGAGGGAGGAGGGGACGGCCGTCAATGGATGGATTTATGATTCAAGCCTTATTATCCCCCCTTCTCCATTCTCAAAATACAATATCAGCTTCTCATAAGCCCACTCCCCCGAAAAAGCCCTAGCTTTCCCCGCTCCCAACTTGCTCCTCCTCCTCCTCCTCTTCTGGCTTGGTATTAATAGCAATCCATGTGCAACCTAGTGTCAGGCTGCTAGCCAGCCTGTTTGAGTGGGGTGTGTGAATGAGCTTTGGAAGGCCACCAGCATACTATGGAAGAGCCCTCTTAATGATCCCCGGCATGTCTCAACACGTCTTGGTCCTGTTCCCTGTCTGGTTTCAGCAGGTATTGGAGGGGGGAAGGGAAAACATGGTTTGGAAGGAGAGCTGCCCTGTTCGGGCAGGAATATTCAGTGAAGATCTGGCCATCAAAGATTTTTTCAGGTGGAGATTAGGAGAAGAGCAGTGAAGTCAAGGTTACCTGTATTGTGTGTGTGTGTGTGTGTGTGTGTGTGTGTGTGTGTGTGTGTGTGTGTTTCACATTTACTTTTGCCATTTTCTCTGGTGGGAGTCAGACCTCTGCCAGGGTGGGTGGGTGGGTGGCCAAAGGGCCGGTGGTCTCCCTCTGCCCCAGACAGAGGTGTGTTGTAGACGTGTGACTTCATTTTGTTTTCCTTTGCGGCTCGTTCAGGATAAGCTGCTGTACTGCAGCCAAAACAGTGCTCAGGATCCCAGTGATCAATCTCAGGGAGCTGGCTCAAGACGCATTCAGCCTTCCATCCTTCCAAAAGGTGGTACACTGAGAGTACCCAGCTTGCTAAGGAAGCAGTGTGTCGCCTGCATAATTCACTTGTCAACTTCCCGGAGAGGGCTCTTAAGTGGTATGGGACAGTGCCTAAGCAGTACGCTTTTGCCTGGACCAATGTCGACTTGAAACAAAAGGAAGTGCGGAGAGGCCACTCGGTAGAATGAGTGGAAGAGAAGCCAGTGCCATGGCATGAAAAAGTCAGGTCTTTGTGGTGATGCTTGTGAAGTTGGGCTAGATTTGAGTACTGCTGCTCTTACCCGTGCTTTGCTTTCTCTTAATCAAGAGAGACCACTTTGCCCTCCAGCACAGGCCATGCATTTTGGATCGGTGAACAAAAACTTGGTCTGCTTTTACTTCTCCTACCAGCTTGGATCAGTGACCCATTTCCACAACTGCTGGGGACTGTAAGTAGGTTGGAAAAGGATAGTGTAATTATTAAACACAGTTTAAGGAGGGAAACAGGTGTTAGCCAGTGGCTTTATTTCAAGAGGTGTGGTTTCTCATATAATCTTAAGCTTGTTACTAATTGGCTACAAAGGGTGGAAGTCCTCAAGCGAAAATGATCTATTTGGGGAGAGTGGAGAAAAAGGAAGCTGAATGCATGGCAAGGTGCACAGTGAAGTCCTGTGGCTCAGTAGCATTTAATCTTTGAGCCTGAATATTTGTCATTTGTGCTTACAGAAAACTGATCTTGCATCTTTCTTAAAAACTGGAATTGCATTTTCAGGAATGCACAGGCATCAAGTCTGATAGTGCATCAGCTGAAAGCTGGAAAGTTATCTTTTGTGGCTGTGTTTAATTTCTGTCATTTAGAAATGTGGACCTGCAGAAATGCAAATATTGGTAACTGCATGTTATGCACTTCTGCTGTGAATATGCTCACGCATGGGCTGCAGTTAATTTGGATCTAGTTACTGGATGAACTCTTCCCTGTCCATATCAGTTTTTGGGAGATAGGAAGGGCTGCTGGCTTCAACGCCAGAAGGAGAAAAGCACTTGGAAACTGGCCTTTTGCCTTGATTGTTCCCTCTGGTTTTTGTAAGCACTGCAACCTATCTCCTTGCCATCAGGGTCTTGCCTTGACTGGGCCCTTCTCCAAATGGTTGCCACCTTTATGCAGTCTCCCTAGTTTCTCATACAGTAATTGGATGCCGCTAGCATGTCACGAGCATAATTGTCCCAGGCATGTAGAGATGGAAAGCCTGATATCATGGGGGGAAACAATGCAAAGCACAAAATTCCACTGCATAACATATATGTGCAATCAACCCATATATCATTATTTATTTTTAAAATATCTAAGATTGAAAGGAAGATAGTCTGCCCTTCCTTTAACCTGTGGGTAACATATGTAGCGTGCATTCAGAATTCTGCCATCATTTTGCCCTTTTGCCAAGATATATGCAGAACTTAGGAAAGTTGCTTTCTTGGAGTTCACATCCTAGAATGCCCATGTTGTCCTGGCTAGTGATGTACAGCTTGTGGACTATGGGTGTTGTGGTCCAAAAAGGAATATATGTTGTTCTGTCAGGCTTTGATGGATCCTCCATTCATTTTTACCAAGGGGGGGGGGGAGTTGAAGGCAGAAACAGGAGGTTTCTCAAGAGCTTTTGTGATCTCATGTGAGAAAGTGCCGTGTAAAAAAAGCTTGGACTTGTGTTCTATAATTATGGCAACCTGTGTTGCTAAGCAGATGGCTGGCTGAATATTATGAGTAGGGCTTTCTCTGCTATGAGGCTCTGTGGCTTCGTTCCACCCTCCATCTCACTCACACTAACGGCTCCCCAACCCCCTGACCGCCAAGTTTCTCAACATATTTGAAGTTCCACCATCCACCAAATTGCTTGCATTTTTTTCAACTTCTGTACTTTTTTTGTCAAGTCTGCTTTTTCTTTCTGAAGTATTGTCCACCAGTAGACAGAACTCCATATTCAACATCTGGGATTCACAACTCTGTTCATCCGTTTAAAAAAAAAAAACAACAACCATGTGGTCCTTGGCAATGCTTTCTTGGTCTCAGTCCCATGGACTAAAATGGGAATTAATTCCTATTGGGATGTTGCCCATAAATCAGTTCATAAATTGTACGGGAACTTTGTGAGGCACATTCCCAATTTGACTTGCTGTGCTCTGCATTACTTGGGTATAGAACAGCATCCTCTTTTTTCTGTCATTCAGATTTACCTTTTTCTGGTTTTGTCTGATTTGAACAGAACTAGATCATCTTCCTCTCTTTTCTTGTTATATTGCAAACATTACTATTTCTTGGGGGCGGGGAGGTTAAATGTGTTTCTTTATGCATCCATTGCTCGGTACTGTTTTCTATCACTTTGGGGAAAATTCATTTTCTCCTAAATGCCTCCCTGAGAGCCTTTCCTCCAGTACAAAGCAGGCATGCCATATTTCTTACCCGCTGAACCTGACAGTTCTGTCCATTTTCAGACTTTGGCTGGTTGATGCATTATGCAGCGACCAGGAATGGAAGCCATGCCGTTTTACTGGTCAAAATGTCTGCATGGAAAAGCCCCTGAGCTGCTTTGTGAAATGTTGCACCCTTGAACAATTTATCAAAAAGATCCCAACCTCTGTGTATAGCAATTTAAAAGGGCTCCAAAGTGATGAGTTTAAGTCACGGGGTACTTCTCAAAGTCACTGTTTAGTGTGCCAATATGTATATGATGATGGACATTGTCTCAAAAAAGGGCTACAGATGGGGACCTAGACTGAACTCTGATGTTTTAATAAATTCAGTCCAAACCAAAAGGACTGCTTTGCAGGCCAAGGGAAAACAATGCAGAATTATAAAGTAGCTTTTGCACACTAGACTTCCCCAAATATTGTTGGACTGCCACTCCCAAGGACAGCTGGGCATTCCGGGTTATGATGGGAAGCTCCTCTCCTGAATCTGATGTGGGAAGTAGACCGTGATTCTCTTGCTTTCTTTTCATTAAATAATGGGATTAGGGATGTACAGATAAAAAAGGAGAGTTATTTCTATTTTTCAAATAGCCACATGTAGGAAACACAGTTTACGCCACTAAAAGTATGCAGGCAGCATCACTGAGTTCTCCACTGTGAAATGCCTATGTGTCCTGAACAAGAACACATGCCAGTTGGTAGTTATAGCAGGCGAAATAGTCTTGTAGTGTTCTGTCCCTGCTCACAGCTAGAATAGACCTGTTCACTCAGTAGCATTTACAGAAGTGTTGACTTACCATTCCTCAGTCGGGTCTTGTCTAGTTGAGGTTGAAAAGAAGGCAGCAGGCAAGATCACTTCATAGAACGCTGATGACGATTCAGTTCTGGGCCTGCTCATTGAGATAGGCCATTGAGGAGAATTAGCCTTGTTTGCAAATAAACATGGACACAATTAAGTCTGCGATAGTTGCCTAACCCTTTGGCAAGTAGCTGTACAAAATAGTGTTTACTTCTCTAAGGTAGTAAGTCCATTTATTTAACAGTTAGCATCATAAATGTTGGTAATTTGAGTACTGAAAACATTGCAGACCTTGGGTGATTGGAGGTTGCATATAAGGGGCAGGTAGTCTTCTTACGATAGATACCCAGTTTGCCGTAACGGAGAGAATGATCGACCGTGACTCAGGAGGCCTAGGTACGAATCCCTGGTCAGCCATGGAGACTCGCTGAGGAGTGGAACTGGTAAAACCACTCCTTAAGTGACTCATTTACCTTGAATGTCCTGTAAGGGTCACTTGGAGGCATACAGCGCAGCAACAGTGGGTTGCACCATGGGATGTTCCTGTTCAGTGTTTCACTCCACCAGCCATGGCCTTTTTTCAGGATACTTGGTTCCATTTCCCATCCCACCCATTTTAATCCACCCTAGCAGTTGTTCAGTGTTCTATGGCCACTGAGCACACACAGTCTTCAATGGGTTGCTTGAAAGGTGAGGTCTTCAGTCTCTCGTTTAAAATTTTCCCTTGATTTATAGCAAGGGACTAATGTAAAACCTCGAGGATTGTTCCCAAACATATCGTACCACTGCTTTGGCTACATAATCCAAAACTCACTTATGCCCTTTGGAAACAAGGGGTGGTGGTGCATGACTCATTGTTATTTGTAATGCTTAGCCTTAATGCTCATTTGTTTTTTCCCTATGATTTTCTCTGTTACAGGTACATAGAAAAACAAGAACATAAGTCAGTTGTTTCTTAGATGGGCATGCTTCAAAAGATTTAGATGGATACTTCAATATTTTTGTCTGTGTTTAATCAAGTTTGTTCTACTGAATACAGTAATGTATTAAATGTAACATGCAGTTCAGTCACAAATTTCCCGTGGTCTAGTCACTTGTTTTTGTTTTTTAATCTTCTGCTGCTTATATACTGGGCCTCCTTGAGACAGGAAGACTCAATGATCCATAGAGTCTCTTTTTGCAGTTCAAAGGTTATGGTGATTGCTGTCATGATGATGATGATGGTGGTGGTGGTGGTGGTGGTGGTGGTGGTGGTGGTGGTGATGATGATGATTACTGCTGCTGCTGCTGCTGCTGCTACTAGTAGTAGTAGTGGTAGTAGTAGTAGTAGTAGTAGTACGCATGAATGGCAGCAGTTTTCCTATTGGACATATGCAATCACTGTGTGAAAAGGAAACCATTGAGCCTACTCTTAAGATACCTTAGTGCACCTTTCTTGCCTGTTTAAATTGCACAGAGCAGTCATGGTGCCAGTGGCAGTGACGTAGCCACTCTGATTCTCCAAGAAACTACAGTGAGTCAGAGGAACATGCTCGCTAGCTTGGGCTGTTGTGTAGGGACTAGCATGGGAAAGAGTGATCCACCCAGATAAGTCATTCACAGAAGGGTTCGTCTTTGGCACTTGGCCTGAAAGAATTGGGGTTTGGAGCTCTCATGTGGAAGAGGGGCCAATACCATCTGTTCCCATGGCCCTGCTGGACCCACTTGATCTGTCATCGCTCTCCCCTACCCAAAGCCAAAATGGGAGAACTTGAGATCATGGTTTAAAAAGAGAACAGAAATAGCTCTGAATAGAAAAGAAACCACTGGAATGGAGGGAACTAATGGGGGTACATTCATCCCAGGATCTGGCAGGAGGGCCTATTGAGGGGAGAATGGTGTAAACCAGTGGTTCTCAACCTGTGGGTCCCCAGATGTTCCTGGACTGCACCTCCCAGAAATCTTCATCACTAGTTGAGCTGGCCAGGATTTCTGGGAGCTGCAATCCAGGAACATCTGGGGACCCACAGGTTGAGAACCACTGGTGTAAACCATCTAGAATGTTTAAAAGAGGTTCTCTTCTCAGAATATTTGCCTCTGGTGTAGTCCCGATCTAACTCAACCTTTTATTTCCATTGACTCTCAAGAGGAATTGTCTTTACAAAGGCTTGCATAAAAAGATCAGGATATTGCCACTCCCCCCCCCCCCGTGTAACCAGCTATAATTCCTTGAACAGAATCAGGAATGTGCAGTTCCCATCACCAAGCAGGCATAGCCAGTGCTGAGGGATGTGGGGAGCTTGGCGGTGTCAGAAGAGCTGCATGCTGTTGCCCATCCCTGCCCCAGGATACTATTTATTTATTTATTTATTAGACTTATATACCGCACCATCTAGCAACAAGGCTACTCTGGGCGGTGTACAAATAATTTAACAAACAAACATGGACAGTATACATACAATGTAAAAATGTGGCTAATAACAAAATAAACATGGCTTAATCAACAATAACATCATAAAAATCACTCAAAGAACAAAGGATAACTAAAACAGAAAACACGGGTTGAATATCAGTGAAATCAAGAAAGGATGAATTTAGTATGTAAGGAGTACTTTTACTGCTGATGCCTGATAGAGAACTTCTGCATCTCAGCATGGATTTGAATCCAGATCCATTATTATACCCACCATATCACAATGCCTCCTAAAATGTGTACACTATACAGGGTTGCAGTTTTAAAAGAATATTGTGTTATTTGGTCTACTAACAGCTCCGTTCTGTTTTCCAAGTTAGCATCTTGACCCATAACAGGATTAATGGTTTCCTACTATTCGTTGGAAGCGTTATAAAAATGTGGTGTCTTTTGTCTTCATGGTATTTGGGGAATATATATATATATATATAAAAGAAAAGCAAATGAGCAGTTCAAATGGCAAAGTCTTTTCCCCTTTCTCCTTGCCTTTGCTTTTGTGAAAAGTGCAATCTTCTGCTCAGGGTGTCTTTCTTGTGTCTGTGAAGATGCCTGTAATTCCGGAGATATAATTACAGCTTCAAACGGTGTTGCCATTAATTACAATGTTGTTGTCCTGGGAAGAAAGAACAATATGGAATCAACAATGAGATGCACTTATTACAAAGGAGCCTAAAGGCAGGCGAGATAGCAAGACGGCAAGGCAAGGTGTCCAAGACCAGCGACCTTTGTTTCTATGGCCTTTTAAAAACTTAATAAATAAGTTGCTTTCACCCACTCTTGGTTTGTGCTGCTCATCAGGACTAATTCCCAAACACACACAGAGTGAAGAATGAAATAAATGGTTATGAGGTGTGCTTTGCTGGGTATTCCACATGCTCTGATACATGATGAGCACCACAGCTGCAACCAGCTGTCTTTAGTAATCCTAGAAACAAGGTATCTTTTGGTATGGTTTTTCAAGGGTCGTGGTGTCACTTTCCCAGATGAGAGCTGGAAAGAGTTACTTAATTGGACTACTGAAAAAAAAAGTAGCTGTATTCCTCTATATCAGCAAATAAAACAAGAACAAAAAGACAAACACATAATATTATGGCATTTTAATAAACAGGTTTGTTTCAGTAAAAGCTTTCATGGATAACAGCACACTTCTTCAGACGTGGGGAATGCAAAATTCAGCCACAGATTTATATACCCGGTATAGGTGATGATGCAGAGCAAATGGAGAGGTATATGAGCGCACATAATGGCAATACGATTCTTGACACAGGTAGTGCATCTTGATCATCGCCAGAACAAATAATGATGCTAAGGAAAAGTTCAGGACAGTAGAAAAAGAGGCATGGCTAACCTGAGATGGATTGATGCAGTGAAGAAACTACAGCAACACATGAGAAGAGTTGTTAATAATAGGACCTTTCATGAATTCTTGGACCCTTTAAATCAGAATTGATGCAGTAGCACATTATAGCACCGACTTTTCAAAGTGTTGATTGCATAAGCATCATGACAGTAGGTGGAAACATTAAGTAATGTACATTGTCTGGCATGGGAGCATTTAGCGGCTTTTGCAGTTCTAAAGACACTGTGTCACAAAGTTCACACTGGTGTAAAATTGTTAGTCTTTAAAGGTACCATAAAACTTTTGCTTGCATTTTGCCTCAGAAATCCTCCTTGTGAACATGGCAACTAGTCGTGTTGGCTAGGGAATACAGGGTGCTCCAAACCCCCCCCCCCAATAACTTTTGTGAACTCGGTGATTTGCACCCCATACAGGTATTCAGGCCTAAGTCCTCTTTCATAATGCATTTAGTAAATTCTCTTGTGGAATGACTCTAGGCGCATTAAAACATGTTTGTACACATGCGTGTGCCCACAGAGCATCTTGGAAGTAAGGAGATGAAAGGAAATGAAATTAATAAATCTTCCTGATACATATTTCTCCAAAGAAGAATGCATGAAACTGTTGGATCAGATCAGGGAGACTGGAGTGATCTGAGAAGTGTTGACATTTACAAAGTCATATTCAACTTTCTGACGATGTTATGCATTTTCTTTAGGAAATTCCCATGTAGTAAATAATTACAGCTTATCTGTTTTCTCAGGGGGAGGGGGAGGTAGAAAAGGAACAACTAATCTTGTATTATCAGTTTCTGGGCAGTAATATTTGTTTTGGGAAATTCAAGTTTAGAAAAGTAAAGTTAGTGTTGTTGATTATTTTCTAGACTGTCGCCCTACACTTGCTTTCCAAAGCTTTCTAGAGGTACTTGATCCCCAGAAGCGTGATTTGTTCCTCTGGCCACCTTGATGGGAAGGGCAAAGAACTGGGGGAAAAGGGGGAAAGGAAGAAAGAGAGAGAAGGGGGAAGCCCTGCCCTTTTTTGATCTGTCTCTGCTGGATTCTTCCTGATCCACGGTCACTGTTTTCCCCCAAGGGAAGGTGACCTCTGAAAAGTTGACCCCATCTCTAATATTGAGTCTTTCCTGAACTGCTGAATGGTCTCAGTGGCTTTGGTCTCTGGCTGTGGAGTCAGAGGCTGGGAATTCAGTTCCCTGCTGTTATAAGGGCTGGACTTACAGGTCTGCAGTTCAAAGGTTAGTTGTTCATTTATTTATAAACTGGTAAAATTGTGCAGGATCCTTTGAATTTTAATTCCCCAACACCACAACCCCCCCCCCCAAGCCTGGATAATGGAGCTCAACTATCTTTGGTTCCTATTATAATCAGCGCCCTTCTGACTTCCTTTGATACATGTTTCTTTTTAATTTGCTTTTCTGCAATGCATTGGGCCTGGTGGTCCTCCAAAACTTGTTGGACTACAATTCCGACCAGCCCAAGGCAGCATAACTCTGTAGTCAGGGAGACTGGAGTTGCAGTCCAAAAAGATCTCAAGGATCACAAGTTGCCCCTCCCTGCCGTACCTGAAATTGCCCGCAAGCCTTGTGAGACTAAAAATGTTGCGTAAAATATTCTTTTACATAGATCACCAGGTTTTGGGTTCCATACTTTGGGTTAACTGATGTGTGAGGGGTGGAATAATAGGGGCAACTTTAAAAATTAATTTGCACAGTGAGGCATTTTTCTAAGCTGTAACTTTGCTCAAGGGATGTGAGCATATCAATGGCAACAAAATGAAACGAACTCCCCCCCCCCAAGATTATTAGACTTCAATGTTAATGGAAAAGTTTTACCACGTGGAACATTTAGTTCATTGATCCTTTGTTGGATGTATCCCTTGGCTATGGTTGAATAAAGAAAAAATTAATGTGTGAGATTGTAAACGGCATGAAATGCACATACAGTGGTACCTTGTATAAACGAATTAATTCGTTCCAAATGAAATTGTGTTAAGCAAATTATCCTTTATACAAATTCCCATAGGAATGCATTGAAAACAGAGTAATCTCATTTTTATGTTGTACGGATTCTTCCCATGGGCAATTATGTTAAGCAAATTTCCCCTATCTCTGGAATTTTTATGTTGTACAGATTTTATGTTATACAAACTATTTGTTATACAAGGGTCCACTGTATACATATTTTTTTATATTCCAAAATTCAAGTGCCAGCAGTTCTTTGGTGCATTCATACAAATGTGGGTGGGTGTGAGAGAAGTCCTGTTTTAAAAATAAAATAGTATTTTATTTTGAATGCCAGTCTAGTTCCCAGTCTGGCCTCATTGCAGAGTGTCAGGAGAGGCCAGTGGGCCAGTCACGTAGACGGCCTGTCGGGTTAATCACCTGGCCTCAGAAACGCCAGCAGCGAGAACTCTTACTGTCTAGCATGGGCAGATGGAGTTCCTTCCTTCCTTCCTGAGAGAGAGAGAGGAATAATTTGCTCCTATTTTTTTTCCTTCTAATCCTTTTAATCTACTGCCTGATCTCCTCTAGTAGGGGCAGCTCATGTTCTAACTGGGGGTGGGTGGTGGCTTCTCATATCTAAATTCTAGGCTGTGGCACCCCTTTTTGTTCTAGTTATGGACTGTGGGGGGGGGTTGTGTCGTTACAGTCGTGACCGACTCTTCGTGACTCCATGTCCATGGAGTTTTTTTGGCAGGAGTACTGGAGTGGCTTGCCAGTTCCTACTCCAGGCACCTACAGCACCTGGTATTCCCTGGTGGTCTCCCATCCAAGTACTAACAAGGGCCGACCCTGCTTAGCTTCCGAAATCAAGCGAGATCGGATGTGCTTAGGGCATTGAGTTATGGACTACTTGTGGCTAAAGGAGAGGCCAAAGCTCTGTGTTCCAAAAGCAAAAGTAGTCCTAAATTTTATCGAGACCATCACACAACTGTTGGACACCTTCTATTGTGTACCTTCTAGAAGGTAATTGTCTATCTCTGTATCCTTGCCATTCCATTAAAGACAGATAAATGGCCTCTTTTACTGTAACTACTAGCCATGATCTGTATGCTGTCTCCAGGATCCAAGCTAGGACAGCAGTTGGATTTTGTCCTTGGGTTCTGCTTCCAATATTGGTATCTGGGTGACCTCTGTGAGACCTCTGTGATGCTGGGCTGGGCAGTCCCTGATCTAGCAGGGTTCTATCACAGAATAATGGTGCTGAAAAATGCCTATAGGGCCACAAAGACTAACCCCCTGCTCAATGCAGGAGTCCAAGCTAAAGTATATCTGACCAAGGGCTCTCTAACTTTCTCTTAAATGCCTCCAGTGTTGGGGTACTCACCATCTCCTAAGGTTTCTTTTGTTCTGAGGAGACCAGTATGTTAGTATGTGACCAGTTCTGAAATTCCAAAGCTGTTGCTTGTTAGCACATTTTAAATGTGAGTTATGATATTTAGAATCTCTCTCTAGGTTGTTTATTGACATTTTGGATATAGTAAGAAAAGAAAATCCCTTACAGTTCATTTTATATTATCTCCATATTTTTTTCTTCCTGTTCCTCTGATTAAGCTTATTAATTTGTATAACTAGCTGTCCAAATAAATGGCCAATGGATAACCATAATTTGGACCAGCAAAATCACAATCTCATCACAGTTTACTCGTGGCACGGCTTTGTCAGCAAGGTTGGTGTTAGAGTTATGTCTGTGAAGATTCTCAGTCATCCGGGAGAGTTTATCTGGAAGTTGAGTCATGGCAACTGGACTTCTTTTTCTTGAGAGATTGAAATGTTTCGCTGCTCATCCAGACAGCTTCGTCAGTCTGTTTGGGTGAGGAGCGCAATGTTTCAGTCTCTCAGAAAAAGAAGTCCAGTTGCCATGAATCAACTTCCAGATGGGTGTTAGAGATTGAACAGAAGGCTGAATGGTTATTAATGGGGAAAGTCTGTCACTGCCCCCAGAAATCTGCCTTCCTCTGCGAGGCATCTTCTGCCTGGGAACAACAAAGGGGAAAGGCGGTTATGACTCCACACCAAGGCAGTGATGGATTGAGCCCGGGTGCTCCCAGTGCTTCATGCGAGACCCAGGGAAGGGGGATGCAGAGTCATTCTGAGAGCTATAATAAAAAAAAATCTAATTTCTGGGACAAAGGTTCAAGTAGCAGTTATCTGGCGTTTGGTGCGTGGAATGCACCAGTTGCCATAGCAGGGGTACCAGAACAACCTTCTCCTGCCAAATCTAAGCAAGTATTTAAAGAAGTAGCTTTCAGCCTCTGTGTCCAGGAGCCAAGAATTTTTTAGAACCTCATTTAAGTAGGAATATGTCTTGACAGACAAACTTCCCTGGAAGAAGTTGAATCTGTTGCTGTGTCCCGATTGACAGCCTCTAATATTTTCAGCCAAAAGACACTCTGCAGCTATGGTAGCTTTTGTCTCATTAATCAATTTCCCCCCTCTGATGGTGGTGGTAAGAAAATAAAAAGAAAGATGTTACAGGCAGACCCAGTAAGATTTTGAATGAAAGATGACAATATAGAGTCTCCTGTGAAATTCTGCATTTGAGACACACCAATTCATTTTGGAAAAGTACCACAAGTAAAAACATCAGGTGTCTTTGAAGAGGTCATATGCATTCCAGGGAAACTGACACAGAATAAAACTTACTCATCGTAGAGGTATCGGAAGACTGTCTGCTTTTAGTAATGACTCCTGAGATGTAGAAACAGGGGCATTGGGTGTGTGCTAGAGTCCACTCTGGTCATTTGGGATGTTGGTGTGACTCCACAGTCTTCCTGACCAATGCCCTCGAGTTTGTGTGTAGAAAAATCGATATGGAAAGCCTGGATATAACTTTCACCGAAGGGGCTCCATGCTTGATCTAAAACTGGTTTGCAAGGTCATCTGCCTTTCTGTAATCTGCTTTCTCTTGTATTTGATCTTTCATGGAGGTTAGGAAATACTCAATCCCAAACAATTCTGAAATACAGCTTTGCGTCTCACATTGTGGGTTTTCCATCAGTTTCAGTGAAGAAGTAAAACTGTCTAAAACATTTGAGGAGACACGGTTTATGCTGGAGGGGAATCTACCCAGCGGCTCCTCTGTAACTCTTGAGGTTATGATTAACTTTCTCGCTCTTATTTGTGTTTCTGAAAGTACGAGCAGCTGTCCCCCTTGAACATGTTTTCAGAATGATTTGCAGGTCTATGTTGGACAGCCTTTCCCAAAACTAGAACCGGATCTGTTTAAGGCACAATCCCAGTTGGGTATATTGCTCAAAGAATGATCTGTGGAAGTAGGTTTTGAGCTCCTGAGGGTCCTAGGTATGTACCCATGAATATTTCTGTGCTTTTCTTTCCTTGTACATTTCGAGGAAGTACCAAGGGCAGTGGAAGGAAGTACACTGTTCAGCTGCTGCCCTGGACTCTGAGAGCTGGAAATAGCTTGCAAATCTGATTAATCAGTTTCCAGTTCTTGGTGCAAAGATGATGGACAGAGAGAGAATACTGGGAGATAATGTGCTATAAGAGTCCTCCCTCCGCCACTGTCTTTCCATCTCTTATCTTCCTCACTCTGAGTACTTCACTCTGTGATGGGTTTGCAGGTGGCAATATAATCTTTGTGATTGATTTTGCTTGGGAATCTATGTAACTTAATCTATAAAAAAGCAAATCAATAAAGATTTGCTTAGGTGGCAGTAGCTTTTTAAATTTGATAATCTGAAGCCTTGAAACAAACATGGACAGGTGTCTGAAGTGGACACTTTGTGGCTGTCCTCTCTGGGTGAAGCCATAGCGTTTGACCTTGTGATCGCCAAGGGTCTCCTCAGTGCATGAATAAAATATGTAGGGTGTAACTGTAAACAGTCAGTGGTGTTACTGCTGATCCAGTTCCATTGGGGTGCTTCCATTAATGAGCTGCAGGAAGTGTGGTTTTCTGGTTTTCACCTTGGCAGACATCATATTGTAGTTGTTTTAATTGGATTAATTACAGTCAAACATCTAATTAAATCAGATGTGGTCCATAAATTAAGCTGTGCTGCTGAATCATTTTGAGGCAACGAACTCTTTAAAACTTTTTTTCTGCAGTTGGCAACCTGCTGTTTTTACAGTTCTTGATCATATTGTGTGCTGTACCTGTATACAACCTTTGCAAGATTGCATGGAATTAGAGACAGGGTCAGCCTAGGACCATCCTGCTCCTTCACCATCTCTTGGAGATGTACAAGCACCTAACCAACTAAACAGGCCTTAAGCCTATTGGAAGGCAGTGTCATACAGTGCAACACAGAGCTTAATCTCATGTGGCTCAACTATCCCAGACTGCAAATAGGCAGTAAGTTCCATGCATGAGTTTTCTGACTCTCAACCAGTTCCATTCAGCAACATTTGGGATTTAAATAGGTCCTTACCTTTCATTTCCAGTTATGTGATTAGAGATACCATCAGAGGCTTGTGGGCAGCTACGGAATCCCCACAGGAAGCATCTGGTTTCACGGGCCAGAGGTTCCCCATCCTATACATCAGCAGGTTTAACATTTCACCAAGACTGAGTTTTGAAATTCATTCCACTGAACTTGGGAGCATAAGAAGAGTTCAATGGGGGTTGGACTACAGGCTTGTCTAGCCCCAACATTCTGTGCATTCAGTGGAAAACCAATTTCCTGTGAGAGGAGAAGACCCTCTTATTTGTGTGCCCTATGAATTGACAGAGGTTAATGGAAGCAGTGCGAATCCATCATGACTAAGAGAGCTGGCCACTGATACTGGAGAGGGGATATAATACAGCAGGTTATTTCCTCATGATAATACCAGGTCTGTTGGTGGTAAGGTCTCACCCAGTGGTTCACCAAACCTGGGGCTTTATGTGTTACTAGTTGACCTTGTCAGCACATCCAGTGGCCAGGTCTTCTGGGAATGATAGTACAAAACTATCAAGGGGCCCAAATTTGAGGACCTATATTCTAATCTGTGTCCGGGACTAAACAAAACAGAGTAATTACACCAAATACGTACTTTCAAAAAGAGAGTCCTACTTAAAGTTCCTTCTCATAAGCAGCCCTATTATAGAAGCTGCTCTTTCGACTTTCTTCACAATGCTCCTCAAGCATAATGGGTGCACACGCACATACCCTGTTTCCCCGAAAATAAGACAGTGCCTTATATTAATTTTTGCTCCCAAAGATGTGCTAGGTCTTATTTTCAGGGGATGTCTTATTTTTCCATGAAGAAGAATACGGTACACATTTATTGTTATCTTATTATCGGGGAGGCCTTTTTTTGGGGGGATGCATTATATTTCAGTGAGAGGCAAAACTGTAAGTAGGTCTTATTTTCAGGGGATGTCTTATTTTCAGGGAAACAGGGTACACTTTAGTTTCGTGTATCATTAGGAAGCTGTCAGCAATCCCATTCAGAATAGCCCACTGGATGCCTAGAGGGTGGAGCTCTGTCTGTTGTTCCTGTCTTGACACATCTGCTGCTCTGTATTAGCATGTTTAAATGTCAGGGCATACAGAGGTATGTGCACAGCACCGCCATGGAGATAACCACTGCTGGATATGGTACTAATGGCTAGCAGTTGAGAGGGAGCAGCAGTGTTGTATTGGGATGGTTGTGAGACCTGCAACTAAGTGGTGTACTTGGTAAGTGTGTGTGTGTGTTTTTCCTTGAGACTGAAGAATAGTGCAGACTGTACTGTCGGCCAAGGAAGCCCAATGTGGACCAAGGAAGCTTGGGATCATATAGTTTCATGCTTAGTATCAAACAGGAACTAGCTTTCAAGATACGGTATTGTGCACCAAGAATAGTAACTAGAGATGGGCACGAATCAAAAACATGGCATTTTGTTTGTCGTTTGGAGGGTCCGTTTCGGTTTGTTTCCATTTTTCGCGAATTTTTGCAAAAAAATCATTTTTGTTTTCGTTCGTTTCATTACCATTTCATTACCATTTATTTCAATTTTTTGTGAATTTTTAGGATTTTAAGCAATTCACTCATATTGCAGTAACGGAAACGAAACCCACGACAAAATTTCCAGTGTTTCTGTTCGTTTCGTTTCATTTTAGAGACAAAATTCGTTTGTCGTTTCGTTACGTAACGAAATGAAAAAATGACAACGGAAATGAAAAATTGTTCGTTTCGTGCCCATCTCTAATAGTAACCCTTGGCTCATTCATTCACATTAATTGAACCGCCATTTTAGTATTCTTCCTGGCCTATGTCTTTGGGGGCAAGAAGTATTTTAAAGTATTTTAGCAGGGCATAGTTCAAGAAAGTGTAGAGAGATGAGGACAAGAATGATCAAAAAGAGTGATCCATTCTTTTTGTTTCCAACAGATTTTTTGGGGGGTGGAATTACTTGCAGTTAATTTGTTGGAAAAGATCATCACAGGTGGGCATGGGAAAAGGAAAAGGGGAGAAGGTGTGGTAGCTGGGATGCATGCTGTGGGTTTGTATTCATGTAAGACAGAAGGGCATGGGCATGTGTGTTCTAGGGTGAATCTCAGGCACTAGCATCAACGTTGGCAATGGTTCCAGTACCAAACCGTGGAAGAAGGAGGTTTTCAGGACTAAAATTCCCAGAATTCCACAGCTAGCACTGGGATGCACTAGGAGGCACTAGGATTTTATATCTTATACGTGTTTTTAATTTGTTATATTGGATTTTGTTGTACTCTGTTTTGTTCGTTGGCGCCTGGACGCTTTTGTTCGCCGCTTAGAATCCTACTTTGGAGATAAGCGGGATATAAATATAACAATAAATAAATAAATAATAAGTCTTAAAATAAATGTACCACACTCTGTTCAAGATAGTGTCCTGCTCAGATTAAATTTTGAATCATTGAATAATTTAAGGCTCTGAAAAACTGCCTTAATGGCAAAGAAATATTTACTGTTACAATAGTAAAGTACCCTTGTTACCAGATCCTGCTGATATAATAGATGTGTAACACTGAGTACATATTCAAGTTCAGTTATTACAGATTAACTATCTCATAATCCTATTTGTAGCATCATCTTGTTTTTCTTAGTAGACAAATTTTCTCTTAAGTAAGATGATCTACAAGAAGCAGGCTGAGCAAAAATCCTAATGTGATTACATTTGCTTGTATTCCAATGGCATTCAAGTATACACAGCTCAGAAATACCTATGCCTGCAAATCTATATGTGAATGTCATAGGATGGCTGTAGTCCAACTGATTCTCAAGTTACCAAGAGTTAGCATGACAAAATTGCTTTTTTGGACTTGAAGTCCTGGGAGATGTTGTTGCCAGGAATTCTGGGAGCCTGAAAAATTAAACAAAAAAATCAAAACAGCTTTACCAGGATCATAGCAGTGGAAGCTGTGGTGCTTAGCTAAGAAAGCCATCAAAAACCATCATTCCCAGGTTACCTGCCCTTAGTGTGTTTAATAGCTTCATTAATATATATTCTACTTTATCTACATGTCCCTGGGCAAGTATAAACTTGGGGACATCTACGTATAAAAAATTGGGTTGCACCACCCTTTTGCGCTTAGAAGCAGAGTTTGGCAACCGTGTACCTTTCCCCAGTGCTTTTTGACAGCAAAGGAATATCTTGATATAGCCCTTTAGATCTTTCTTCAGTTACCCAGAAGGAGAAGGTCTATTTTTTGCTATTCCTTTCTGTAATTAACTGTGATCAAGATTAAGATGGTCTCTGTGGGCAGATGTATGAATCATTCTGTCTGGAGGCAGCTGAGTTGGATTTGTATTAGTGTTCTGTAATTCACCCTTGCCCTACTGTATTTCACTGGAATTTTTTTTCCATGGGTAGAAAATGCTGTCAGTGGATCTAAGAATACCCTGTAATTTGCGAATGTATGGCCTTTTCACTTGCAATTTTAGCATCCCCAGGACAAATTGAAATTCAGAAGGTGTAGCTGTCCTCCTCATGGTAATTCTAGACCAGGGGACATTTCACCTACCAAACTGCTGCCTTTGAAGCTGCTAAAATCACAGAGAGATACTAACAAAGGCTGGCTCTGAAATTCTTGTTGGCCTGTAGCTCCCATTAGTCCTGGCTAATGTAAGTTTTAATGGGAGTTGCAGCCAAACATCTGGAGGGCTGTAAGTTACCCTCAATGAGGGGGGGGACCACACAACATCACAGCTGGTGAGCAACTCGGAATTGTCTGGGAACTTCCATTTCAGTGCTTTTTGTAGGAAGATTTGAACATGTTTTCAGTTCTTTGTTTAGGACCAGGCCAAGTTCAGAAAAGTTATATTTTGGGCTACAACTCCCAGATTCCCCCAGCCATCATGGCCTGAAAAGTAACTACCCAAGTTCTAGTACTGAGTAGTTATAGGGATGTTAGATACCACCCACCTTTTCTTTATATCTGTAATGAACCAGTGATGAAAGTGGAACGGTAGAGAGCGGTACTATTTTGAATTCTAGAAATGGATCGGCTTCCCTTGTTATCTTTTTCTTGCAGAAACAGTTGAAAACAAATGTTGGGGAGTTAGTGATTTGCTTCCCGTTGTGATACTATTTTTCAGGGAAGCAGCAAATCTTAAAGCTGAGAAGGTGAGCCCAATGTCAGCTTGAGCCAATTTTCCGGAGACACAGAAAGCAGGAACATAAACAGAACCAGGAAACTGCTGTTGGTTCAATAGAAAATATCTGCTTATTGATTCTGACTCATTCCCAGAGAGCAGCACCATAATAAACTTACAGACAAACATGTTCCCAGGAAAGGGGGGGGGGAATAAATAAAAAGAGTGCTCTCCTTTTACATACATTCCCCAACACCATTGCCATGAGAACTGTCACCCAAAATCTAAATGAAAGGGCTCTTGGCAGACCAGGATTTTGCACTCCTACATAAGGCCTGGAATTGGATGTATGCTCTATTCCATTTTAATGGAATGGCACGTGGTCACTGACAATGGCTCCTGGCCACAGAAGCTTGGAAATATGAGCCCTGCCCCCCAAAATACTATTATGCTCCCAAAGAAAATCTTGGTCTGGAATAGAAAAGTAGATACTTTTCTATTCCAGACCAAGGTTTTCTGGGGAGGAATAGTTTTTTGGGTGCCAGGGCTCATATTTCCATGCTTCTGTGGCCAGGAACCACTGTCAGTGGCCATGGAGAACCTAGAATACATGAGGATCCTGGGTACTGTAGTCCAACAAATTAACTTTTCCAAGCGTGAAGCTGGACTTGTGGAACACGTGACAATAAGCCCAATATATTATCTGTCCCTAAGTTTTTAAGCCACCTACGTAGAGTCATTAAGGACATGACTAGATTGTGAGCTTTGGATTTGAGAGAGAAGTAGGTCAGCCAACCCACCTTTATTTGCATTAGTGTTCCAGATACAAGAGTCCCAGTCCCAATAAATGGTGAGGGGGTTTGTAGCCAGCAATGTCTAGAGGGATGAATATTTCCCAGTCTTGTGATAGATCATGTAGTTGGTGGTGGGGTGGGGCAGAATATTTGTTTTAAAAATAAAAATGAGACTTTTATGGCCCTTAACAGTTGGGAACAAAAGGGTTTCCGTGTATTTGGTACAAAAGAAGCAGCTTGAAATGGTATGATGAGCCCAACAACCACAAGACACGTGTAGATTCAGGTACATACCATATAATTAATTGCAATATATGTGTAATCATTGACAGGCCGTAACTGTTGGGTGGTGTTATATGCTCTGTGAGAAAATGTGGACTGTAAAGCATTTGATTCTGTACTTTGCTCAGGAGTCTGAGAGCATTTAGAAACACAAGTATCTGCTTTGCCACCATAGTTCTTCAGCCCATGGGTGCGCTTCTGAGATTCTTGTTCTTTAGATGTTCAAAGTTATAAATGAATTCCTTTGAAATACGTGAGGTAAAGTCAGAAGAACATTTCCTCTGGCTGCTGAGACTTTCATCTGTTTTTGTTTGTTTGTTTGTTTTGTTTTTTCCTGCTTCTGGAAATGCCCATTGAGAGGAAACGCAGAGTACCTCAGAAACCTGACTGTTGGCTGCATTGTAAACTCGATTCCCTACAGGGTCCAATTTGTGACTGTGTTTGTTCATCATTCCCATGTTGCCCTGAGGATGGCCCATCTTGTCTCATATTAGAAACTAAGCAAGACCAGGCCTGATTTGTTTCTCAGTGGAAAACTTGTAGGGAATGTCAAGATCTCAAGGTAGGGATGGAGAGATGGCCTGAATGCCTGGAGAGCTGCTTTCAGTCAAGAGTTCACAGGGCTGAGATAGACCACCTGACACCATGTAAGGCAGCATCCCATGTTCTGCTGCATCCATAGGTACTGATGGGTGGTATGATTGGCTGGAATGTGGAGGGCGCTAGATTATTTCAGGGATTCAGCAAGTTAACAATTCAGTTTTCTCTGTTACCTGGTCATCAAAAAGCTTCTTCGCCTCCATCCACTGAATGGCATGAATTTACCTTTTTTGAGCAATATCTGCATCAGGATATCATTGTCTTTGATAATTTGTATTTTTCAGATTTGAAATGCAGTTCTCTGCTTAAAAGTATACAATGAAAGAAATTTTAGGATGGATTTGGAAATGAATGCCTTTGCGTAAAATGTGTTTATAAAAAAGTACGTGAGAAAGTACTTCAAAACAGTTAAATATACTATATTTATGTATAATTTTCATGTAAATGAAAGCATTTACAATGAGATATTAATATGAGTTTAGGACATGGTCAGAGTTATTCATCTCTACATAAAAATCATATTTTAATGTGTTGTTCCTTTCAGTATCTGTATTTGGAGATGCTCTGGGAAGTTTCCATTGCAGATTTAGGAGTAGGGTATGTAGAGCAGGTATTAGCTGGCTGGGTGTGAGATGAAACACCTAACTGCAGAGTAGAGATGGGCACAAAATGGAAAAATAGCATTTTAAATTATTTATTTGGTAGTTTTATTTAATTTAAAATGAAACTACTAATTTTAATGATTTTTTTAAAAAAATCATGAAATTTCAAAGCAGCTTTGTTGTGAAATGTAACGAAACACTATGCCCCCTGGGTCCTAAAGGGCCAAAATGGCAGGGGAGCTTCCTCAAGCTCTTCCCTGTAAGCACCCAAAATTTGGAAAGGTTTGGGAGGTCCGGGGGCTGAGTTATTAAGGTCCAAAGGGGTTGACCCTAGGAAAAAATCCTTCTAATTCGAATTAGAACTTTGGAAGCCAAGCCACCGGCAAGCCCTATCACAGGGTGAGGATGTTTAGCTTTCCAAATGCCGTTAAACTGCAATTCCTATCATCCTTCACAGTTACAGTTGCTAACGATTTGCATAATGTTTGGTGGGAATAACGAGGCCTCCACAAGGAAGGGAGGAGTTTGTAAAACATGCCTCCCACTTCCTCTCACAGGGCAGGAGGTAGTCAGAATCCAGCCTAGTTGTTGAAACATGTAGGCCTCTGAACCCAGAGAGGGAGTGAGTCATGGATAAAGAAAAATGTTGATTCCTTGCCTCATTTTTATTATTTGGGAAGTGTTTGGACCTGCCCCCCTTTTTAACGGAAGAACTGTGCTTTATTTTAGGTTGGTGGAAACAAGCACACAATGAATGAACACCTACATACCGTCAGCCACGGGCAGATCCAGGTTCAGCAGCTCTTTGAAGACAATAGCAACAAAAGGACCGTTCTGACAACACAACCAAATGGACTTACAGCGGTAGTGAAGACTGGATTACCGGTGGTGCAAGATAGACAGCTGGATTCTGCTCATCGGCGTCAGGGAAGCTCCACTTCATTGAAGTCGACAGAAGGGCCAGGTAAGATGAAAACCTCTCCGATGACACCCGAGCAAACAATGAAGCAATACATGCAAAAGCTGACCGCCTATGAGCATCATGAGATCTTCAGCTACCCTGAAATATATTTTTTGGGTCCAAATGCAAAGAAGAGACAAGGTGTGATTGGTGGTCCAAACAACGGAGGATACGATGATGACCAGGGCTCTTACATTCAAGTACCCCATGATCATATATCATACAGATATGAAGTCTTGAAGGTGATAGGGAAAGGGAGTTTTGGGCAAGTGGTGAAGGCCTACGATCACAAGATGCATCAGCACGTGGCCCTGAAGATGGTGCGGAACGAGAAGCGTTTCCACCGCCAAGCCGCCGAAGAAATCAGAATCCTGGAGCACCTGAAGAAACAGGATAAGGATAACAACATGAACGTGATACACATGCTGGAAAACTTCACATTCCGTAACCATATCTGCATGACATTTGAGTTGCTGAGCATGAACCTTTATGAGCTCATCAAGAAAAACAAATTTCAGGGCTTTAGCCTGCCATTGGTTCGCAAGTTTGCCCACTCCATTTTGCAGTGCTTGGACGCGTTGCACAAAAACAGAATCATTCACTGTGACCTTAAGCCAGAGAACATTCTGTTGAAGCAACAGGGGCGGAGTGGCATCAAAGTGATTGATTTTGGCTCTAGCTGTTATGAGCACCAGCGTGTCTACACTTACATTCAGTCACGTTTTTACCGTGCTCCAGAAGTCATCCTTGGTGCTCGTTATGGGATGCCCATAGACATGTGGAGCCTGGGCTGCATTCTAGCTGAGCTCTTGACAGGTTATCCTCTCTTGCCAGGAGAAGATGAAGGAGATCAGCTGGCTTGTATGATAGAACTGTTGGGCATGCCTTCCCAGAAACTACTAGATTTATCCAAACGAGCAAAAAATTTTGTCAGCTCAAAGGGTTATCCTCGGTACTGTACCATTACTACCTTGTCTGATGGTTCTGTCGTGCTCAATGGTGGTCGTTCGCGGCGGGGCAAGTTGCGCGGTCCACCGGAGAGCCGGGACTGGGGCAGCGCACTGAAAGGATGTGATGATCCCCTCTTCCTTGACTTCTTGAAACAGTGTCTAGAGTGGGATCCTGCCTTGCGCATGACCCCCGGTCAGGCGTTGCGGCATCCCTGGCTGAGGAGGCGTTTGCCAAAGCCTCCCACTGGGGAGAAGACGTCGGCAAAAAGAATAACAGAAAGCACTGGTGCTATCACGTCAATTTCCAAGTTACCTCCAACCTCAAACTCAGCTTCAAAACTGAGGACTAACCTGGCACAGATGACAGACGCCAATGGGAATCTTCAGCAGAGGACAGTGTTGCCAAAACTGGTTAGCTGAGTTTGAGTCATCGGATGCTAATAAACAAACAAACACAAGTAAACAAGAGATATTACATCACTGAGCCTTATTCGAACGAAAAAGTAGCTCAGATTTCTATTTTTATTTGCTTGGTAACTAAACATTTGTATTTTTTCAGTACTCACTTTCAATGTGTAAGAGAAGTTGGGTTTGATTTTATAAAAAAAATAACATGGGGACAATGCTTTAAGTTTTTACACTTTTTTTAAATGAAAAGTTTTTTTCTTATATAATTAACAGTCCGCCTTACTATGGGATTAGTGTGGCACAATACTAAAAGCATCAGTGGCAGGCCACTGATTATAACCTAACCATCATACATGATAGTTTGATGGGGAGAGGGAATTGTCTCCTTCCTTCAACCCAGATTTCATCTCGGCTTTTCCTTGGAGTGGATGTTTAATACTTTCTTGTTCCTAGGGGTTTTGTTGTTGTTGTTGTTGTCGTTGTTGTCGTTCTCACAGTAAATTCCAGTCCTGCACACATTTCCCCCTATTTTTAATTTCATCAATATAGAAAATATTCAGGGGTACAAGTGAGATTCTGTATGGCTGTAGAAGGTGCATCCCAAAACATGGATAATAAATAGATTTCCACACAATATTTTCTATAAATGTTTATTACATAACAAAGAGCAAGTTCCTTCGGTAGAGGGCTTCCATCCAATACACCCAGACCTGCTCCTGTGCCTGCCCCAGTCTCCACTTGGCTGCCCCCTGTTGGATTTCCAGGGAGAAAATACTGAAAGTTGGGAAAAGATATATGCAATGCTTTCTTATCAAAGTAAAGCTGATTTTACTACACTAAACACATAAATATCATATTCTATAATCTAGTGTGTAAAATCAAACTGTTTGGCAGAAGTAAGACCCAATTTGTTTAGTGGCACTGAATCACAGGTAAAGTGTGCAAAGAAATGGACCTTCAACATATAAATGCCTTAGGCTTCAGTCATAACTCTGTTTGTGCCGAATTATTGTAGTATTTTAGCAGGCTCAGGGTTCCTGTCTTAGTTTTTTGAAAGAAGAGGCAAAAACGTTGACTGACTGGGGTGGGCAGGTCGAAAGGGCACCAGATGCAGGATCTTAGCCTCGCTGTGGTTGGTTGAAGATCCTAAGAAGAAGGCAAGCAATGAAGGCCTTATATGTCCTTCTTATGATGGGTTTGCCCACTAAGTTGGTGACAGGCAGTTTGGTGCCACATATACACTTAAGGACCACAGCTTCCATACGTGAGGGCTAGGGGTCAAGGATTATGAGAGTTGTAAGCTAAAATATCTGCAGAGTGTCCGCTTGACTCCCCCATTTAGTCGCAGGAACAAATTTGGGATTTGAATTAAAAATGTGTACAGCCTTACCTGATAACCTGCAGATTTTTTTTCATTAGGCAAGATTTTACCAAAAGCAGCATTAGTGGAGGAAAGGTCCCCTGCCATACCCTTGTTTTCTGTGACAGCTTCCATATTTAAGAGAGCGGGACATATTAAATAAAGGTCAGACATGCATTTTTATGCTCCTCTCTTTGGGGGAGGGAGCTGATTCAGAGGTTACAGTGGTTTCTATTTGGGGGGGTTTCTTATGGCCAACGTAGCTACTTTTGCCATTTTCTGGATGGGAGTTACAAAAAACAACAGCATCTAGAGAAGACCCTTCTCTATGACTTTTGACACACGTCTTGCCTTAAAAAGCATTTTATTTATTCTTGAAAAGAATATATTTCATAGGACTGTTTTTCAGTGTTTTTCCAATTTTGTATATTCCTATACAGTATGGGGCAAAGAAAAGGAAAGAAAAATCCCTGGATGGGGAAAAATATGACCACCCCCCTCCAAAATCCCGGGGGCCCCCCCAGTCCTTCCTTACATCAATTCAAGAGTGCACTGATACCAGCATTCTCTAGAGTGTGGTGATAGGGCCTAGTAGCTTCACTGATGGGCTCCATCATCATCCCCCTAGCTAGTCATTTCGGGACCTGTGGCTGCTTTCCCTGTTGTTTGTTCTGACCCCTTGGTCCCTTGCTCTTTGGCCCATTGATCCAGTTTCAGTTTTACATGTGCTTAATGGTTTAAAAGTGCAGTATAATAGAATAAGCTACAACAAATACTGGAGTGTGTCAAATGAGGTACAAGTGTAATTTAGCTTTTATAGGGTTAGACCGTTGGTTCCAAAACTGGGGACTGCAGATCCTCTTGGACTACAAGTTCCCCACATCCTGTTCTCCACAGCCAGTGGTCAGGGATTTCCGGAGGTACTGTAGTTGTTCTACATAAGACCTTTTTTGTCTTATGAAACATGAAAAAACAAATATAGATATGATAAAGAATGGAGAAATGGTGTCTGCTTCACTCCAGAAACAATATAAACAAACTGGTTTATTTCTATGTGGGGAGACCTCCTTGCCAAGAGTAGACTAAGGCTTAAATTCTAAGATTTAACTCAGGCCTAGGGCTAGATGCCCTAAGCACATCTGATCTCACCTCATTTCAGAAGCTAAGCAGGATCAGCCCTGGTTAGTACTTGGATGGGAGACCATGAGGGAATACCAGCAGCTGTAGGTGCCTGGAGTAGGAACTGGCAAACCACTCCAGTATTCCTGCCAAGAAAACTCCGTGGATGTGGAATCACAAAAAGACAGTCTCAACTGTAAGGACACAACACAGGCCAGGAAGAGGCAGTGTATCTTTTCAGAGTCTAACAAACCTCTCTCCCAATAACTTTGCTGCAAATCATCAGCAATAAGCTGGGGAGAATCCCCCCCCCCCGCCAGAGCCTTTCTAAATATGAACATGACATTCTTTAAAACTGATGTAGCATCTCTACCCAAGGCTAGATTTTGTGTATTTTTTTAAAGTGGAAAGATGAATGAGAGTGGGGTGGAATTTCCTCTAAATTCTGTTGTTTCTGAATGGAAGTCATGCAAGGCAGAGGATGTTATGATGCACTTTTGAGCATTTAAACAACACACACAATTTCCCCCCTTTCTCTTGCGTTCTTCTATCTTTTCCCAAAATAACATGGAAGTCTTGGCATTTTCTATTCAAAATACATCTTTGGTTGTGAAACTGTACCTCCCAGATTTTTTTTTGTACTAATTTCAGACTCTGTGTGATTCCAAGATTGTCTCCAGGCATATCCCATCAGAAATGGAACTCCTCCAAGAGCATTCCCGTGTTCTTTCATTTGAGTGGAGAAACATTCTGATGTACTTGACCTGTCTGAGGATCTATGACCTCACTGAGATGTCATACCTTCTGATCAATAAAGCTGTCTGTGACGAACAGTACTTAGATCTTTTATTATCTATTTCATTGAAAACAAGACCTGTTTGAAAACAATGTACTGTCAAACCAGTAGGGCTGTGCTTAAAAATTACAATAGTTTTGGGATACATCTTCAAACACTCTCATAATACATATCTGGGAAATCTAAGCCAGATTCCCCAGATGTATGTACGGGAATCTTTGGGCTCATGAGTTTATCATCATTTTTACCATATTGCTAGAAATCCTGTTCATTCTGGCAGGATGTATAGTTATGCCAGCAGAAGGATGCTGGGTTTTGCACCCAGGCAAACACTATTACACAGTCCTTTACTGTAACATCAGTTACTCACTCCCAGTCATGACTGCTGCACAAAATGCATGTTGATGAAGTGCTTCGTAGATAGCATTTTTTCCCTGGTGCTACGTTCCATCCCACTTCCATGGGTTTGCATTGAGCACTGGAAACTGTGCAGCAAGATTTCAGCTAGTATGTCTCTGATGTTTCCCCTAACAGTTGTATTGTCTGACACTGCCCTTAGCATTTGGATGCAATACTTGAATATTTAAAGATAAACCTGGGGGATAGACCAGTAATTGATGAGGCTGTGTCTTTTTGTCGCATGCCCTTCCATATAAGGGATGCACCAAATCTGTCAAAAAAAAAAACCCCTCATTTAAGTATTGAATGGTCCAAGTGAGGAATTGGTTGGTTGGTTTTAAGCTTATAGCCTAAATTAATAGATAAGAAAATAATAAAATGATTTAAGTACAGGAGGTCCTTTGATCCTGCGCATGATTAGGATACCGGAACCTTTTTTACGTGAAGAAAAATCAAAAGACAGTTGCATCGGTGTCATTCTTTTTTGGCTGTACTGCAGCTAAAATTGTGCTCACAGCCTGGGGTTCAATCCCAGGTAGCTGGTTCATGGTTGACTCAGCTTTCCATCCTTCCAAAGCCGGTAAAATGAATCCCCAGCTTGTGTTGGGGGGGGGCAATGTGTAGCCTGTATAATTAAAACAAAATGTAAACCCAGAGAGTGCTTGAAGTGCTATGGGGTGATATATAAGTAGAACACTTTGCTTAATGGTTAGAGAAAACTCAGAAGGAATAACTAGACATTTACATAGATCAATTCCATTTGCTTCTCTTCATTCTTATATTAGTTGTTTTCATGGAAAGACACTCAGGGTTGTTACATCTTTGAACAGTGCCCAGAATCTACAATGACTGGGAGATTCTGGATGATGCTCTCCAAGAAGGTAACACACACAAACTCTGGAAAACCCATGAGGCCTGTTCGCTTATACTGACCTAGGAAGATGAAATGTTCATTCGGTAGATGCCATAGGCAAGGAAATGTAGCCTGATCTGTTTCACCTCTTTGAAATTTCACACCAGAAAGGAATGAGTGAACACAATCTTGCATTTCAAGGTTGTTCTTCAGTACAACAGATGTTGCTAAACTGTGTCACATATGCATTGATTATGGTATTTGAAAAGGCATTTTAATAAGTCTTAGGCTTAAACTAAAAAGACTGGATGTTAGATTAATGAGAGATTATGGTTTGGTTACAGAAAGCTTCAATAATAATGTTCATAACTCTGTTGATATGCACAAATCTATTTATAATAATTATGTAAATGCTGATTAACTACTTAAAGCATAGTCCCCAGAGAAGCCAAGAAAGTTTCCGATCAATTTGTGTGTGTGCTTAGGGTTTTGTTTTGGGTTTTTTTTAAGTGAACTTGTTTTTGTTAATTTGTAATTGTTGGAAGTGGGCATAACAAGGAAATGATAAATACTCAGGAAACATTTTTTTAAAAAAAAACTGCTTGCCAAAAAAGAAAGAAAGAAGGAAACTCAACATGAAGAGACCCCATTTCCCCCAGTAAAAAAGTGACTAAAATGTTTTTTTAATCTTTGACAGTTTGTTACTGTCTTAATATTTAATCGCCCTTTTTTGCAAATGTGATTGCTCTGCAGACAACACTAAATTATTTATCATATTAAATGTACACCATTTTGTAGTGTGTGGCTATGCAATGTGTGTGTGTGTGTGTGTTAGTAAAGTGGCTTTGGGAACTAAACTATTCATAGCTTATGATGATTAGTGGTTCACTGTGGCTATGATCTCAGTTCTTCACATGGAGTTCTTATATATGCAGCTTTGCCTTACTAAAATGGTAACGCATTTCACAAAATCATACATCGTAGACATGTTGAAATGAATGAGAACCCCTTTGCATCTGTGAACACTGTATGTGCACCTGGGTGCACCTTTCTATATATGGTGCTCCAGCTAAATCTATGACTTCCTTTCCTGCCCCCAAAGAAAACACATTCGCTCTATTAAACTGAGGTGTCCATCATATTTTTGACAGAACTTTGCAAATGCTAATGTAAAGCTAAATGGAGAGAAACAGAATACTGGCTGGCTGATCATTCCACATGATGATCACAGATCATTCAACAGAAAATTTTACTTTTCCGCCCCAAACATTTAAGTTATAAATGCCAATTGTGCATTTGCCATTGACCATATTTACAATGCTACCAGAAACATTTAGGCCCTAATTCAGAATGCAGAACTATTTTTAAGTTCCTATTTGATGAAAGCTGTTATTATTCCTTGTCATAAAAAAAGGAAAGAAAGAGCCATCTCTGAGTGTTCAGTCACTTGGCTTTTTATTGTAGTTTTATCAGTTGGAAGAGGGATGGGGAAGTGGAAAAGAGAAAGGATTTTAAATACTTGAGTTCTTGTTTTGACATAATTTTGTTTCTAAGGGTTCTAATTACTCAGGCTGATAGATGTTGGCTTGGAAACTTTGCTTTGTGTCACATGTTAACACGCATCTGGGGACATTTGAGCTTCTTTGCAAAAGCAATAACAGCACAGTGATTGGTTGCCATCTTATTTTGCCCATTCTTGCACCCACTAAGTGTCAGATAGTTTGCTTTTTCAGTGTAGTAATATAACCAGGGGACAACAAGAGTGGAAGACAAGGAGAAGAACCACGGAAGACAAAACTGTGCCCTCAGTGTTAACAATGTGCCTTTTGTTATGAAGAACGTCATATGTGGCGAATGCAGCATTCTGACTTTAACCCTCTGAATGCAGTACTAGGTAGTAAGGTTGGAAACTGGTTCAGGATATTAAACTGGACTGAAGACCATCAGCGTAATCCACTGGGAGACTCTCCTCGTTCTGCCCGGTGAAATTAACCATGGTTCTAAATCTAAAAGAATCAGTTACACTGGTAAGCGAGGTTTCTGGTTGACTTTGTTGAGTGTTTTAAAAGCCTTAATAGAGACCATAAGGCAAGATACAATACACTCTTATAGGAATTTCCTTGCTCCATGAACGGTTGAATATGGCACATCATAGTAGTTTGCTATACTTTAACGTCAGATTGATTTTTTGAAGTTTCTTTGCATTTTTACCACAGCACTAGGCAGAATCAACTGTAAAATAAGAAAAATACCTCAAACTCTTTAATTTTATACTAAGAAAAATTAATCCCAGGGCATTTGGTGTGAACCAAAGTGCATTCCTTTTCTAAGCAAAACACTTGTGCTTTTGTTTCTGGCTCCAGCAAATGTGGCCAGTGATTTTTAAAATTTGGGTGCAAGGCATTCAATGCCACTTTTACCTTGGTGGGTGGTTTTTTGGGGGTGGTGGTGGTCATGAAGGTCTCTTGAAAAATGTCTTGCTTGTTCTGTTTTTCTTGTTTTGAAAAAAAAAACAAGCAAGCAAGCACTTCATGGCTGCTGACAAGGAACCACCACTGATTAGAGTTGGGCTTGCATGAAACCATATGCAGAGGCCACTGAAGTGTACGGAGGCTGGAGAGCAATAGTGCATTGGGGATTGTGTAGCAACAGGCGGTATTAGACTCTCTAGAGATGGGTCAGAGTACTTCGATTCTGTCTTTTTTTCATATGAATCGCTTTCTTTTACAGTCAGAAATATCGAGTTGACATTGTAAAATGTTTCAAACTTTTCGAAAAAGGTTCTGGGTGTCACTAAAAGATTTTAATATTGCCCACACAAAATAATGGTAGCATTGAAACGAGGAAGCATTTGTGAATTGCATTGTTTCTAGGGCATGTACGTTCTACAAAATATAAAGTACTATGAAAAAGTCATTGTATTTACTCAGCTCAACTGCTGCAATTGTGTCTAAGGTGTACGCTGGGTTTTTTTCTTTTTTAAAAAAAAGAGCAACGACTTAGACACGTGACTGTAATATGCTGCAACTGTGTGTACTGGAAACGTGAAAAAATGATTGAATGTGGATGGTGTATATATGTATGTAAAATTTTATGTGAGATGCTGCTGACACAGCCACTTCACATTAAATACGTTGTAGCGGTTTTAATCCTTGTGGCCAGTTTTATGATACAGTACATAAGTATTGTACAGCTGATGGCAGGAGTTAAGACTATTTTAGTGAATATTTGTTACATTTATTGTTGTGGCCAGAGATCATTTCAGAATAAAATTTTATGTCCAATCTATCCTTTTTTTCTGTATTTTTAAAAAATTTATTATAACGAATCTTATGAGTTGTGATAAGCCTTATGCCGGTCAGGATCAGGAAGGGAACGAAATCAGGAAGCTAGCGTTAAAAATGATTATTTTACTTTTGAGTCAATTATAAGACTACCTAATGACACCGGCCTTTTTGTTAAGTAAAAAAGGCATTTTTGGAGTAGCAGTCCTCTAATATCTCAATGGGCTGCATAGGGGATTCTGAGAGCACTGGTCCAAAATACATAGATAGATAGAGAGAGAGAGAGAGAGAGAGAGAGAGAGAGAGAGAGAGATCACTTTAACAAGTTCTGTATTTTGTGTGTTTATGAAACTGACTTCCTGGGAAATTATATCTCTTTACCCTAGAAATACCCCTGCCAGACACATGGCATGTGATTCTCCTGACAGCACTAGCCCCACTCCACCTTTTTTCCAGTCGTTGGGTAGTTTGTACGGCGTGACGTGTGGATCTTACACATCTATGAGACCAAACTATATATTCCCGTGTATACACCAAGCCTTTTTACAATTGGATCCAGAATGATTAGATAAACTTCAGACTGCATTAACTTCCTAACTTCATTATCTATGACGTTAAACAGTTCTATGCTGCTGCTTCAATCTTGCTTGCATCCACCTAGCAGGAGCCAAGCTCCACCAATCTATAGGATAGACAAGAAAGCATAGGAGTACACATTTATTGTTTGTATTTACATTTTGGTGGTTGTTTAATTTTGTAACATACTTTGGAAAGAAAAGGCAACATTTTAAATAAATGTTGGGTTATATTTTTGTTGAAATTAAAAAAATCTAAACTGCTTTTTTTGGTAGAAAACCTCTTCAAATTTTCCTGTTCAAAACAAATTTAGAACTCTGCCCCTTGTTTATCAGCCTATCAATAAAGAGAGATACCCTTAGAAACCTGTGATTTCATTCTGAGAGTTCAGTGATACAAACAAGCAAAATATGTGGCCTCATACTTTTGTACAAAATGGGCTGAATTGGTATAACTCCACTGTAAGTGGAAATCCAGAGTCATGTGGAATAATTAATGCTATTAATATTTTAGTTGATGTGTTACATCTACTCTGTCAGTTTGAATTAGGGTTTGATCAGAATAACATTTGTCCCAGGGCATATTCCAGGCATATTCCAGGGCAGGTTTCACTTTCCCCCCTCTGATGATCAGAGCGTGTAATCACTATAGTGAACCAGTACATCCCCAGGGTCTCTTTACCCACACTTTTTTGAGCCCATGTCAGGGCTCCCACCCCCTGGTATAAGCAGGACCACTCTACCTTGGTCCAGTGCATGCAGTTGCCAGGAATGGACCAAACTGAGCCTTCCAGCTGTCAAAATCTGGCAAGGTGCCTTGTACTGTCTATTTCTGGAATTATAAATCGGCTTAATGAGTGATCCAGTTCAAGATATTGGCAAATTGAATGCGCCCCCTGTTCCTCTATGGAGGGAGAAGGGAAGTGAAATCCCCCCCCCAGGTAGATTATTGCTGATGTGCAGCATCGCTTCAATTAAAATTTAAAAAATATTTTTCTTTGTGAAGAGCCAAAGAAAGAAGCAGTGTCTCAATTGTCACTAAGCATAAAGCAAGGAAAAACATGCTTTAAAATATAATCTGAAGTGCTTCAGCACACCAGAGAGTGCCAAAATAAATAAATAAACAAACAAATAAAACCCACTTCATCTGCTCATCCACAGAGGAGCAGGGATAGTGTTCAATTTACTGCAAAGGAAGCCAGACTAAATATGGTCATTTGAGGTTGCTATGTTCTTTGGATGTGAGGATCACACCGAATGTTTTATTGCTCCACCTACTGACCCCAGGTGCCCTTACTTAGACCAAACCAACCGGCTCTAAAAGGGCCAGTGCAGTGGCAGCCTTAGAATAATCAGAAAAGAAAAAAAATATGTTTAATTCTCCCTTTATGAAATTCAGCAAGCACTTAACCTTGGATATGTATGTGTCTAAACCTAGAGCAAATTTGGATAGTTCAACGAAGTTCAACATACTCTTGATCAACTGAGAATTGGCACCGATGTTTTAGCAAAAGAATCCAATTAGCTCTTACCTCAGTGATGGTTTCTGCCCAAGGAACTAGGCATTGGATTGACTAGAGTCCAAGATAAACTATCATTTTTGCTAACACCGTTTAAGTTGATAATTTTCTCTAATCAGCACCACACTCTGCTGAACACCCACTCAAATGTGTTTTTTATAGCTTCTCCTTAGTCATTTTCCTGCTTTCCTTTTGTTCATTTCTCTGTGTCTCTCAGCACTTCCTTCCTCAATGTAGGCACCCTCTTCCTTGCCCTCTCCTTCTGCTCTTTCATTAGCATATACTGTACCAGAAAGTGCTGAAGAGATTTTTCAATGAAGCCACCACCACCCCAAGAAAACAAAAGGCAGCAGGAAAAAGAGATGAGAGAAGAACTACATGCCATCCATACTACAAGTTTTTGCAGATCCCCTTCCTCAAATGGTTCTTTAATTATTTCCCATGTATTGTTTGTGAAAGGGAAGAGAGGAAGTAAAGGCTAATTATCATTCTTCAGCAATTTACTCATTTTAAAGAGAGAGAGAGAGAGAGAGAGAGAGAGAGATTGTCTCCTGTTGGTAAAGAAGTACAGTAGGACCCCTTTGTTATCCACTGATTTCAGTTATCCACAGTTGGCAGGGTGAAAATTAAATAAATTATTCAGCAAAACAAACTACTGTCACAAACAGCAGCTGTAAAGCAAGCTACTATCATAAAACAGCTTCCGTAAAGCAAGCTACTGTCACAAAACAGAAGTTTTGGGGCTTTCATTATCCACGGGAAGGCCTGGAACCAATCTCCAGTGGATACCAGGGTCCTACTGTATACTGGAGTGGTGCAGGACTGTAACTTGGAAGATCCCAGTTCTAGTACCCACTGAGCCATTAAAAGTTGATGTCCTTGGGCCAGTAGATGACCATGGGCCAGCTTTTACTTCCACCTACTTCACAGGATCAAGTTTGGAAGAGGAGAACCTTTACACCACCTTGAGCAACTTGGTCTATGTACATTAGTAAATCTTCAGGATCTCAAAGGAGTTCCTGCTGCTTTAGTTTATCATCTAGGGGAGAGAAGTGGTATCTCACCTTTGGCCCTTACTTAAAGAGTCTCGTAGGACCTCGTCCAACCCTTCCGAACCTGGTAATCACAAGATGTATTGAACTACAACTCCTAGACCCCATCAACCACCTTGAGATAGAGACTTAAGTTGTATTCGCCTATCCTGAAAGGAGAGAAGATGCTAGGTGGAGCTATATGCTGTTGCAAACAGAGAATGGTTGGGAGCTTTTTACGTGCCATGTTTTCAGTCTTGTGGTATTGGAGATTTTAATATTAAATATTACTGATTTTAGTGGGACTCCAGTTGGGTGTTTTTTCCAGTTTGGGGGGCAATGGGTCATGGAAACACCTGCCAGGTAGTGTTTTGTGCTTCATACGAAGCACGAAGCACCTATATCTAATTACATGTAAGTTAGAGACATGTCTGGAATTATTTATGATGAGTCTCATTGTGCAACTGCTTATCTTTTGCAAATGTTAATCTCTGGGGACAGTTTCTATTCAGATCAATCTTTTAAATTTGATGTCTAGATCCATTAATTATCTGATACTGTCTTCAAAGATCTGCCGAAGTTCAGAACGGATTGATTCATTTCTCATCAATATGCATGACAAATCTAAACAGACTTAAAGCTGTAAAAAATCTCCTGAAACATGGGACAAAAGGTGTAGAAGGTTACTGCCTCTGCAGTTCTCAAGGCAAGCCCAACTCTCTGGAAACAAGCCTCCCAGGAAATCACTAAAATCAAGATGTGTAACACCCAGAGACACATAGGCTCTGTTAGTAACCCAGACACAAAATGCAACATGCACCATTCTCTCTGGGAATTCTTTCCTTGTTCCTTCAATCAGAAATTTCTATTTGAATTAGAGTTTTCTTTCTGTATTGAGAAATGGCCCTGTGGTTATGGTTTGCACACTAAAAACAAACCATGGTACTCTGCAATCTTAGTTTGTTGGGAGACTTTAAACAGCAGTTTCTCAGACATCACAGGACGTTGTGTTCTTTTTGACAAGGATATCACCTCTCATGACAGGTGCACTAGGGAAGGAAGGGAGAAGATGAGAAAGGAGGAAGTACTGGACCTCATGTTTACATTCAAATAAACCATAACAGGCTGGAAGAACAGTACTGCGTGCAAACCAGACCATGGATTTCAATGTAGATATCTGTGTTTTGTCCATTCAGGTGACAGTATTACTCTTCTGGTGCTTTTCATTCCAAAGGCTGAATATCAACAAGATATTTTCAGCTTCAACACAGAGAAGCCTATAATGTGCATCATTTTGATGGGATAAAATGCCAGACGTGCTTGTGTTGATAGCATGTAAGCAAGCACAATTTAGAAGGGAATGTGTGTAGAACACCAACAGTTGCTATGCCATTGATGTAACCTAGTAATCATCTGTGGCCCCCAGAATCTACAGGAAACAGAAGTGTCAAGTCTCAGGAGTGATGGCTCCATAAATAACTCATTCCAGTGTATTGTACTGGAGGGATTATTAACAAAGGAAGCAGGCTTGAGAAGGAAAGCAATGCTTTTCCCAGTGGCTGCATTAACCTTTCATTGATTCACATTTAAAAAATAAACAGCAAAGAGCTGCATTTTTGCACAACCAGCGATGGACTGCACTGAAATAGGACTCAGTGGGAAAAGTACGGGAAAGGCAAGACATGAACATTGACCACCAGAACTTGAAAAGGTTCGTGCCTAGACTACAAGTCCTTGGATTTCCTACTGGCAGGGCAAGTCTGTTTTCAGAAGTTGTGGCCTAGACATTAACTTTTCCAAGCCCTGGTTCTTATTTTGTACGTGTTCATGGGGAGGGCCAATGTGGCCTAGTAGATGGAATCCTGGACAAGAACCCAGTTTAGAACCTGGTTTGAAATCCCTGCTTAGCCATAGAAACTGGGAGGTTGTTCTGCAAACCACTCCTTGGACACAGAGGCATACGGTAGTTTCCTTTAAATTTTGTCTTTACATCTACCATCACCTCCTCCTCCTCCTCCTCCTCCTCCTCCTCAGCACCCTGGCTTTGCCTGCAGTATGGGTGCCTCAATTGGCAAGGCAGAGAGGGGGGGAGGGGGAGGGGGAGGGGGAGGAAGAGGAGGGGGGCAGCGAGAGGCGAGCGTTCTTCCCAGGGCTGGGAAGGATGGAGCCTGCAGCTGCTCAAGAGGATGCACGCAGGTGCCACAGAGTGTCTGGCTGCTGTGCCTGCGAGCGGGATGCTGGCATATTTGGCAAGCCCCCCCCCCCCAATGACAAGATCAGATCAATATTTTTATAAACAGGCATGCACCCACACGTGTAACAATTGTTTCGGAGCTGGCAGGCACCCTCCCCCCCACACACACACAACAGACTTACGGTATTCAGGAGAGGAAAGACAGAGGCATGAGAAAGTCGCTCCATATGGCCTGTGGGGACTGTTTTCACTTGGCAAAGGAGGCACGGCTGCAGATGTGAACACCTGCCGTGACGATTCCTTTATGTCTATTTAAAATGCTGCTGCTGCTGCTGCCTAGACAATACAGTATGAGAAACGTCAAAGGTATCCATTGAAAGAGTTCCCCACATCCAGAAGGGATCTGAGGTAAATCTAATGGACAACTACTAGTTTGGGGGGCAGATGTAATCTCAACTTGCATGGTAAAAGGAAGGAAGGAAGGAAGGAAGATAAAGTAGTGCAGAGAGGTATACAATTGCTTTTGGGGGAAGGGGAGGTAGCTTGTCACATTCCTTGACAGAAATGTTCATGAATAATTGGAAGTTATCGATTTTCCTCCCCCTCCCCTCTAAAATCCCTACTCTGAGAAGAGAACTGCTTAGATAGCATAATTAATCTTATCTGGCTTTTCAGTGTCTCATTGGGCTTTTTGACTCTGGCTTGACCTCACTGAAAAGAGCTTTCACATTTCATTGCCAATGTTCTTGTGACAGAAGGTGTAAATGATGCTGTTAATGTTCCTTGCCTCTTATATTTCGTGGTACCGGAACACGAGATGAAATCATCGCCATCTGAATATTTTTGGAACTGTGTTTGATCATCATGAAAGATATTGGGAATGATAACAACTAGAAACTGAAATATTTTGCATGGGTACTACTGATTTCTCATATTAAAGAAACTGTTGTGTTAATATCTTGAAATCAGTTCTCCAGAGCTCTTACCCGGGCCCGATGTTCATTAGCTTTTTTTGTAGCACATCTGGCAGACTTTTCTGTCACAAAAACTGCAATTAGGTGTTCCTTTGCCTCTCGCAATGAGCTAAGTAGTTCACCTGTTGTCCACAAGGCTTCTGTCAACTCTCTTGTTTCATTTAATCATGCAACAGCAATGGATGCATTGGCTGTGGATGCATTCTGGGAATAATTCAAAGTGTTCGCTTTAACCTACAAAGCCCTAAATGACTTGGATCCAAGCTATCTCAGAAATGATATTTCCCTTTGTGTGCCCACCTGAGTCATAGGATAATAGGGGGACATCTTTCTTTTGGTCCCACCGCCCTCACATGTGCACTGGGTGGTGAAGTTTCCTGGCAGCAAGATGTATCAGTGAGTGGCTAGGTAACCAGAAACCAGCCCTCGTTCCTTTCCCTTTCATCTCACTACTGGGCACCTTTATCTTTCTTCTGACTCAGAGACAGAGAGAGAGAGAGAGAGAGAGAGAGAGAGAATCCTTGTGGTGAGTATGCCCTGTCTAAAGCCCCACCAGCTCTGAGAAATTTGTAGGATATGCTGGGTCTTATTGCCCGATTTAGCATCATCATCAAGATGGCTGGGCAAATAACCACATCCACTTAATCCCCAAAGGTCACATCCTGGGTAACACAAGTGCTTTATTCATTGACTTACTTCTTCTTATGTTGAAAAAAAAAAACAACCAAGACCCAGCTGAGAAGAAACATGAGGTGCATGAGTGTGGAACTGGTGCTATCATCTTCACTTAGTGAGTCATCACCTTCATCACTCCCAGTACCACTGATACCAAGGGCACTGGGTTGTAAAGAAGGTAGAGGCAAAGGCAACTAATTTGCCAAGGGCCACATCACATGTTAAAATAACATGTATTCCTGCTGTTATATTGTTTTTCCTCTGGCTACATAATTCTTCCAAAGCACAATCAAACTTGCAAGTGAAGCACATGTTTGCCTCCCAATGACCAACCAGTCAACCACATAACAAAAGCCAATTAATATAGAGCAAAGCAAGCTTGCATTAAGATGGTCAGACATTTCCCATCACTTCTAGTGGCATGCTAACTTGTGACATTTAGTCACAATGGCCTTGGTGCTTTTCATGACAGAAACATTAGTTGAAAGAAATACTGGGCAGCCGGAATTGAACTGTCCCTCATTCAAAGCATTATTGCTTATTCCTCCTTGGACTTCTGTGTGGAGAATCTTTCCCAGGATGCTTTGCATTGGCATCCATTAACAGTAAGCGAGAAGAGTTTAACACATACGCACTGCACCGAATTATGTCAAGGTTTAGATATGCTCAAATACTATGTTGCACTTTAGGTGGTAAGATGCCTTGTGATTGGCTAAAGCTACATGGTCTGATCAAGTTCTCAGGCTAAAACTCGCATGTGCGCAGAAGCATAGTTTTGTAACTAACATTCTTGAGCATGCTCAATAATGTTAAGTTTTAGACAAAGAAATACCCTTATTTGGGCATTGAGCAATCGTGTAAGCTTTTGATTGGTTAAGAAACCGCCGCAAGGTGATATGGGAATTGTAGTCCTGTTGTTTCAATAAAGGCTCTTGCTGGGTGCAGCAAGAGAGAGAAGATGCTCCATTTTGCACCAGAAACACGTGTTGGAGTCCTTATTCTTTTCCTTTGTTTCCAACCCGCATTGGGCTTGCCGGCCAAGCCTTTTGTGGGTTCCCAATTCTCGAAGCCTTGCAGATCCAGGCTTCCATGGGAGGATTCCCAACTCTCCAAGCCTCGCCTACCGGGGCTTCTCGGGATTAATTCCGACACTTCTGGCTGAATATGGTGACCTGCCTTTGTTACCCATTCTCATCTGATGGGCTCACTTTGGGGTACCCACTGAGGGAAAGCAGAACACCATGCACAGGGCCTCTTAAGACTTGATGTCAGCTGTCCCCATTTTTTTATTAGTTCTTCACAGAATCTAGACAAATACGATCTTGTCCTTACATTGGGCAAGAGTTGTTAAATTGAAATTTCAGGTCCAAATAATTAACAATAATTAACAAACAGGCAGTTTAGAGCAAGTCAAAGGGGAAAATGCGTGGCTGAGATCTAGCAGACCTTTGGTATGACTGTAGCCTTAGGAATGTCTTTCACTTTCTCCTATTAGGAATGTCTTCACAGGCGTATTATGGAAGCACTACTCTTCAAGGCAGTTGCAGAATTTGAGAATGTAGAGATGGCAGGCCCAACCTTAAGCAGACATAGCTGTGACAGTGTGAATGTGTCATTCAGGCTCATTTTTGCATACTGCTGCTCTTACGCTTTCAAAAAATAATAATGTTGGATTGTAACTGACACAATCCCTCACCATTGGTATGGCTGGCTAGGGCTGACTGCAGAAAAAAAGAATCTGCAGTTACAATTTTGAAAGCTTAGACAACATATTTGGGCTGAGGGAGTGAGGAATATGTTTTGTCTGTCCCCTTCACCAGCTTTAAAAATACTGTATACATAAATTTATTATCATAGATACCCTCAAACTAATCCCTCCCCAATGTGAGGAGTTTCCACTTCCATCACCCACATGGTAACTGACACCAAATTGAGGGACACTGGATTAGTGGATACCTTTTCTCAATATCTGTTCATGTATTAAAAATGTTCCATTTCCTGTATATGATTAAAATGGAGATAGCTAGCCTACTATTTTTATTACATTCTGGCATATTACAGCTGGCTTTACTTAAAATTATAAGGCTCTATGAAAATTATTGCAGTCTTATTTTATACAGAAAATGCAATATGCCCATAAACAAACCGTGGAAATGTTAAATTTGTATTAAATTTGAGGCTTTTACTAGAGAAGAGAAATAATCCTTTAAAATATATTCCTGCTAGAAGGAGTATGATGATTTCCTTTAATTTCCTGTAATCTGTATACCAGAGCTCACTTGTCTATATTTCAATATGCCCATAAACAAACCATGGAAATGTTAAATTTGTGTTAAATTTGAGAATTTTAATAGGAAAGAGAAATAATCCTTTAAAATATATTCCTGCTAGAAGAAGTATGATGATTTCCTTTAATTTCCTGTAATCTGTACACAAGACCACACTTGTCTAAATTTCAATTTCAAAATATTCTTTGTAAGTTTTCATTCATACCTAAACTTTAGGGCTGCACTGGATTTTCAAGGTTTCCTAGAGTTTATAAGGCATTTTTTAAATGAAATGACACGAATGAATGGTGTGCTACAATGGAAAAGCCCTATCGCAAATCAGATTTTTTTTTCCAGTTGGCATCCTGTAATGGAAGACACGAATCCGTACTTCTGAGATCAGTCTTAACCATTGCAGAAATTCTTACCATAGAAGGTGATGCCATTATTGACTTCTTCGGTCAAGAAACCTTCTTCCAAGGTACCATATTGTGGAAGGTAGTTCATTTCCACAACACTAAAAGTATATTGTGTTCCAGCAGTTCTTTAGAACAGGGATCTTGTACTACCAAACCACATGTTGGTAGGAGTTCATCACCCTCCATTCTGGACCATTTGATTGATTTTTCCTAAACAGAGGCCTTATTTAAATTAAAGCAATAAATCAGAATATGGGTTGGTATAAATTTAAATTGACTCCAAGTCATGTGGCAGTCATGGCTGTTGCAAGCCCTGATAGAATGTTGAAAAAGAGTTGATCAAGAAAAGGGAGGGATGTTTCTGGCTGTTACTGAAAACAGAAGGGAAGCTGGCAGAAACAGGCCTTGGTCCCGACAAAAAAGGGTCAATAGGACGCTGTTATTTATATGGCCTTTCCTTTAGACTAGATAGCTGTTTTTGTCCAGCCCAATGCAGAGAAAAGTGTTCTGCTTATATATCACCCCAAACCACTTCAAGTAGTCTCTGGGTGGTTTACAGTTTAGTTACAGTATGCAGGCTACACAACGTGACTAATTCCACATGTGACATAATGTCCTCTCTATTCAATTGTACCTGGGACATGTTATAAGCAACAATGAACCCCCCCCCCCAAAAAAAAAACTGGGAAACTGAAGCTGGGTTTAAATCAGAAGTGGGTGTATAAGAAGATGTTGCACTGTAGAAACTATGCTTGTTCAGAGTTTGAACCTGCCAACCAAACCTTCTTTCACATTTTCACGTTCTACCACCACTCCAATCAGTTCTTCCTGTGATCAATGTGTGTATTCTATGGCCCCTTAGCATATTCAGACTTTACTTGAGCATTTTCTATCTTCAACTCTTTATTTTATTTTATTTTTGTTTTGTTTCGTGCTTTTGCAAACCTCCAGTATTCTACATATTTCGGTTAACAAATTAAATAGCACCTATGCATAAGTGCCACAGCTGAGTAATGAAGCGCAACAGTGATGTGATGGCTGAATGTTCCTCTCTTACATTTACCATACTGTTCCTTTATCCATTTCATTCGTCCTTTCAAAGAGTCTTGTCAGTGTCCATTCCCCACGTTTGACAGCAAAGCATAAAATGATGGAATTTTCATGCTAGCTGTTAGTAGGCATAAAACTGAATGATGAACTCTCTGATGCTGAAGCCTTTCTTATATGAGTATTTTGGCCAAGGAACCTCTGCCTTGAAATAAGCCGGTAACATTCCCGGCTTCTGTTGATTCCCTGCCCCAAAATTAATATTTTGTGAAGATAAAATGTTGCGCTATGGTAGTTGCACAAAGGGGGGAAAAGATACATTTATCTTTGATAGGTCATGCTGATAAATCCATAGATATTCATTAATGTCACTGTTTTTCTTTTTGGTGTATGCTCCCAGAAGAAACTTTAGTTGCTCAGGTGCTATTTCTGACTGCTTCCCCATTTTTCAAAGGAACACAGTAGCAATACTGGAAAGAGCTGGGTGTTGTGTTGGATGAGTGAGCTATGCTGTATAAAACCAATGACCTAGTTTTAGCATTCTCATTATGGATGTATGAATATTGTATATCAGCCGTTCAGATCAAGATTGACTGCCTTCCAAGCTGATTTGGGTGAAACTGGATACAATTTGTTCCTGGGCTTCTGAGCATAATTATGTTTCTGGATTAGGATGAGGAAAACACTTGAAATTATGGAAAATAAAAGTCCATGCCCTGGGATATGAGGCATTATGCTGCACCATCAGCCTTGGGGAAGTGGTAGGCTTTCAAATTTGTAAGCAAAGCTATTACAATCTACCTACTTACCTACCTTCCTCCAGGGAGTTATGCTCAGAAGAAATATATGTTTGTGGTGTGGAAGATGTCCCCTTAGTGTACCAAGTCAGCAGCTGGCTTGCCCTAGTGTGCCACCCCTACACCCCCTAAATGTTATGATTGTGCATTTGTGTGCAATTACACTGGGGATGGGGAATGGATCTGTTGTGAAAATATACTCCAGGGTAATTCACATCTACCATCCACACAAAAGCCATCAGAGAGAAGAAAATCAGCAAAAAGGGGGTTGAGCTGCATGGCAGAAAGTCAGCCTTATTTACAGCTTGTTGATAATTTCAATTCTGTCCTCCACACACCTGGTGCCTGCTTGTTTCCCTCTTCCCTTCAATTCTGAGAATGTTTTCACTTTAGCCTGTTTCTAGCTTGTTAAGAAAAAAAGTATTGGGCAGAGAGAGAAAAAGAAGGATGCTTTAAAGTAGTTGTTCTCTGACTAGATTTTCAGGGGAAACAGGGGACAGCTACTTGAAAACTTCATACTCTCTTCCTGTCCAATCCTCTTTCTTTTCTGTTAGCCCTCTAGTTACCCAAGTGCAAGATTTTTAAGCATTTAAAAGTAAAATAAAATCTTCCTGGGCTGACTTCACTTTAATTTGCACAAATTGTGGCCAATGTTGGACATAAAGACTTGAATTTGATGACTGGGTGACAGAAATAATTTCAGCAAGGCAGATGAAGTCTAAGCATTGGTCTGTTTTACCACGTACTAGTTACTCTGATAGGAAACAGCTCTCTGAGACCATAAGTAGAAGTCTACATCATTCTGCTCAAGATACAGAAATTGCATCTTGAAATCTGCATCTAAGGCACACACTACTATGTACTTTAATGAATGTCATTTACTACCAGTCTATGGGTCTTCTCTTCCAGAACTTATGTTATCTGCTGAAGTGCTGAGCTTTAATAAACTGTTTTAAGTGGAACTTCAAGGCGTCCTTTCTCTTCATCTCAGTCCTGAAGCCTTCATTTTCTTCCTTCTCCAGTGAATATGCCATATGCCATGAAAAGTACTAGGTCAGCCCAAGTGATATAAAGAGAAGCTGTGTTTCAACTGTTAAAAGAACAAGTGTAATAAGAGTCAGTTCCATTTAGCATTGAATTGTTAGCATAAGGATGAGGAAAAAAGACCAACCAACCAACCGACAAAACTAACTGACTGACTGACTGACTGACTAATTGTGGAAGAGGAACACTGATATGAAACACAATGTGAATTTTTTCCCCAAGCAAATATTAATGGGAAATCTGTAGAAGTAAATTTTACTGGAATGGATTTCAGGCTTCCTGGAGAAATGATATGAAAGTCACTGACCTGGCCTATAATTTTGGGAAGAACTGATGAGATTGCCTTGTTCTTGTTACCCGCACACTTCACACTTCCTTTTCTGAAATCATAGAATCATAGAATCACAGAAGAGTGAGGATGGAAGGGCTTACAAGGCCATCACGTCCAACCCCCTGCTCCATGCAGGAATACAAATCATAGGACAGTGATGGCGAACCTTTTAGAGACCGAGTGCCCAAACTGCAATTCAAAACCCACTAATTTCTTTTGCAAAGTGCCAATACAGTAATTTAACCTGTATACAGGTGGCTATGAAGGGGTGATGTCGGGTGCCCACAGAAAGGGCTCCGAGTGCCACCTTTGGCACCCATGCCATAGGTTCGCCATCACTGTCATAGGATATCTGCCAAGTGATGGTCTCAATTTCTCTTGTATGCTTCCAGTGTTTGAGCACTCACCACCTCTTGAGGTAGATGGTTTCATTGTTGTACTCCTGTAAAAGTGTAACCAGAGTCATTTCCACTTAGCATTGAATTGTGAGCATACGAAAGAGAAAGAAAGACTGTCCATTCTATTCTAAAGACTAACAGCCATATTGAAATGTGAGCTTTCTTAGATAATGCCTCTAATTCCAACAATGTCAAATAAGCATGCTTTCCCCATTTCTTCAGTATTTTTTTAAAGGAATTAGGGTCGAATGGCATACAACACACATTTTGGGAATGTATGATCCTCTAGTGTTTGGTGCACTGCATTCCCCTCCCCCCCCCCCCAACCCCCCCCCCCCCCCAGTACGTGATGAATGGTCATGGGAAGAGCAGTGTAATAACATCTGGAAGATACAGGTTTTCTATCATTGGTGAGTTTAAAAAAAACTAAGCTAATGCTCCAGTTAGGACACAAAGGTATTCCCAAAATTATGAAAAGTTCACGTGCCCATCTATTTGGTAACAAACAGTAATAGTAAATAATGCAGCATCTCAATTCTTCTTGGTTTGATTTGCATTAAAAAAAATAAAGTCAGCTATTCTGGAAACATTTTATGCACTTTTTCTTTGCTTGTGGGCAGGAACTGGACACTGGTAAGTAATAATTATGATTATGAACTCTTATTGACAAGACCTCTGGAAGTTGCAATGAACTCCTCTGAACTGTGCTAACCTGGGGGATTTATGGGAGCTGTAATCTAAAATGGTAACCTTTCCAAGATCTGCTACCCACTTTTGTTGGTGTATAATATCTGAAATAGCATTTATTCTAACTTTTATGTGCAAGTCTGTCTTTCCCCCTTAAATTTGCCAACACCAACACCTCCTCCTACTCCTCTAAAAGCAGAATGATTCCCACCCAGCCCCCAGCATTCTGTTTGCCAGCAAGAGCCAGGCTCTCGAGAAAAATCTGAACAGATTTGACAGCAGCTGTGTGAAAGACACAGCTTGCTCTTCCATGATGGGGGAAGATGTGCAACTTGATAAACAACCCCAGAAATCCTGTCACCCACAGTGGAAGAGGAGAATATGAAATGTCAGGAGGAAAATATGAACAATGAGCAATTTTTAGATGCTGCTTCTGGTTGAGGCGGTTGTGCCTTGCACCATTATGAGTAAACCACACAGTCTGAGCCAAGGATCTTCCGTTGAATGCTGCCTTCAAGAGAATATCTTTTGAGAAGCTGGACAATTTGTTTCTGTTGGTTCAGATACAATATATAATAGGCTTTCAGGAGGGTGGAGGTGAACAATTCCTTTCAAAAACTGTTATGTCAGAAAGAAGGATTCCCTTTTCTGTAACACCAGTGCACAGAACTGAAACTGCCGTGTAGATATCAAAGGAGGAAATGACATACATTGCAGCCATCCAATGTTTCAAGAGATAAACGTTCCTCTGTAGGGTGGCTCTGCTGGAGATTCCTTTACTCTGACTAACAAGTTGGACTTTTAACATGTCACAGGGGAATACCTGTTAACAACTGACAATATGAGAAAAACCGTAAATGATTTAAAGGCCCTTCATTATGTCAGTGGTTCCCAATTTGATCCCCATAATAAGAAAGAAAGAAAGAAAGAAAGAAAGAAAGAAAGAAAGAAAGAGAAAATGTATAGATTTGGGATTGTAGGGAATTTTTGGAGAATTTTGGGAACTGCAGTTTAAAACCACAAAAAACCACACCTGAAGTGATTTTGTATAACCTCAGACCATTGCCAAACTAGAAGTTTCCACTTTTGACAACTATGAAATATGTTTAGAAAATTCAAAGTTCTTGAAAAATATTTCCCTATTAATGCTGATGGGTAATTTGATTTTATAGATATCAGTAATTAATTCCTTAGCTTAACTATATAGCCTTCTGCATTCCAAAAGCTGCAATAATACAGTGGAACCTTGACTTACATACTGCTTGACTTGCATCATATTTGACTTGCAGCAAGAAGGGGCCTGTTTGACTTGAGTCGCAGGTTTTGACTTACATCTCGGAGCCCCGGCGCAAGGCACCGGAATTGGGCGGCAGCCACAACCCAGCATCGCGGCTGCCGCCTCCAAACTGCTCCTGCCTTCTTCCCCTCCTCCAGCAGCGGCGGCTTTGGTGAGGCCAGCTCAGAGCACCTGGAGCTGGTCCTCGGCCTCACCGAAGCCGCCACTGCTGCCGGAGGAGAAGAAGGGCCAGGAGCTCATGGTTGGCCTCGCTGGTTAGACAGTCAGCTCAGTCTTGTAAACAATCTGGTGCAGAAGTCTGGTCCACAATGGAAGTATTTTAGTTGGGGAGCTGTACAGTTATGGGACTCTAATGGTAAGCATAGAGTTGTTCAGAACTTGGAACGTCAGGTTAAAAATCAGTAAAACTTAAATGTTAGACATTGTTGCTATGAACATTAAAAAGTGGAGGCATATAACTTGTGGACTATAATTCCACTGTCTCCTCCTCTCTTTGAAGAGACATTTCATTTACATCCCCAGAAGGAATCTCCTATCCCAGTCAAATTTGTGTTAAATTGCTGTTTTGGGGGGTCTTTTTCATCATCTGGAACAGATTAATCCGCTTTCCCATTACTTTCTGTGGGAAATGTTCATTTGTCTTAAGTCATGTTTGACTTAAGTCTAGACCACTGGAACGGATTAATGACATAAGTCAAGGTTCCACTGTAATTTAGAATGGCATAGCTTGCTTGCTTGCTTGCTTGCTTACTTACTTACTTACTAACTATACCATGCCATCTGACTAAAGGTCACTCTGGGTGGTATACAAAAATGTAAACATAAACAATACAAATGTGCCTGTGAAGATTATCAGTCGTCCAGGTGAGTTTATCTGGAAGTTGAATCATGGCAACTGGACTACTTTTCTTGAGAGACTGAAACAAGTTCCCTTCACCTGTGTGGTCTCCTCTACGTCTGTTACAATGGATCATTTTAGAAGACATTAAACAGAGTGCCGGAACACTGGTGGTGCTGTAAAAACACAGGGTCAGATATGTGTGTGTAATGCACAGAGCTGGCCCAAGACTTTTTGCTGCTTGAGTCAAACAACAAGACCGCTTGCCAGCTCTCTTCCACCTTTAGAAACTGACTGGACAGACTAAGATTTCTTAGTTCAGCACTACCTTGTCCTCCAATACTTTATGGCCAGTCCCCTTGGCCCTCAGCAGCCTTTGCTTAACAGAGGGTCTAATGTTGCACTTTTGCAAGTATAAATATCAAATTCACCTGCTTCTCCTAATTTTGAATATTTTTAACTTCTCCCATTTTCTTTGTTTGTCCTTCATCCTTCTTGGCAATTTACTGCTCATGAAGGGTGTGGGGTGAGAGTCAGCTGTCTCCTCCTCCTCCTCCTCCTCCCCCACCCACCCAATAAGTTTATCCTTGTCTCTGACTGCCAAATCATTGGCTGCTTTCTCTCTTAAGCTTTCTTTTGTTGTAGCTCAGATGATGCCTCGTGGCTGAAATACGTGCTGTAATCTTCCTGTCATTTTGTGAACCAGTCATCAGCAAATTATCCACTTTCGTTTCCAGGAAGATGCTTTCAGGTGCATTCTCTTGCCCATCTTTTTCTAGGTCTGAACAGCAGGGTGAACAACATAAAAAGATGTTAATAGGGATGCTCTGAGCTATGCAGTGGTGAAGAGCAGGTGACGTTGACCTTCACTCAACGGCTCCTTACTATAATTTTAGTAGAACATGGTAGCAGCTCGAATGCCCCTAAGTCTCAGATTGAAAGCCGACAATCTGCCCTGAGGCGTTCTGGGGTTTCTTGTAACAGATTTAACTCAGCTATGCGACAGGATATTGCTTTGTTTGCTGCAGAAGGTTAAGGCTAGCTTGCTTAAACCATGTTTTCCTCCTCCTCCTCCTCCTCCTCCTCCTCCTCCTCCTCTTCATCTTCATCTTAGAACTAGTACACACACTTCCATGCCTAGAAATGTTATCTGTGAAGTGTACATTTCCACAGAGTCCTTTTTCAGACCCCCTAGAAAGACGGGGCCTGCACATCTGGGTGATGGAGTATAGAACATTCAAGAGACTCCTTGTCAGATACATGTGCAAATGAACTAGCACGTGATTTGGAATGATGTTCCGTACACTCTTAGCGAATAACGGATCTTGCTGCCTCAGTTGGCAAGTGCTGTTTTGCAGACATAGGGGGATGAGTTTGCATTCCCATGGTGAGTGTGGCCAAAAGTGAAAGGATGGTGTTAAACATACCAGTATAGTTTAATTTGAAGGTAATGACCCTAATTGACTGAAGGGAATGCATTTCTGCTTTTTTAAATGAGAAAAAAGATCAGTAGAAAAGCTGGGAAACCATAAAACAGGTCATCTAGAAGGGTGGAGGGGTGTATTGGTCTATTTCTATGTAATGAAGCCTAAGAGATTGTCAAACAGGGTCAGAGCTAAGAAAAATTACTTTGTTTGACCATAGAACCTTTCAACTAGCCCAGCCATTGGTCAACTGCAATCAATGTCCAATCCTCTCCTATCGGTTGTTGCTTAATACATAAGCTGATTTACATATTGGTCGTACTTGGAGCATTCTTCTGTGGTTCTGGATGCAAGGGAACAACATTTTAAACATCTTCCTCCCTGCATGTTCATCCCCACTCTTACAGAACATTTGCACACCAGCACGGCGTACATCAGGGTGGCAGTCTTTCAGTTGTAATGTGAGAGCAAGAGGAAGCTTTCCATTGTTACATTGTTAAAGGTACAACGCACAAACACTCATCCTTCATTTTGGCTACCAGAAGTGATTAAGAATCAGACAGTCATAGTGGCCAAGGGCAAGGGAAGACCACACGGCTATACTTTTAACACTTGGGCTGAAGAAGGGCTGGAGGTTGCAGCTTGACACAGAAAAGTAACACAACAGCAGAATGTGCTGATATTATTTCCTGTTCAGTATAACAATAGCCTTCTGTCCTCCCACTCCTGTCTTCTGGCCCTTGCACATGCTTTGCAATCCCATTCACAAGGATTATATAGCAAGGCATTCTCCTCCAACCGGGTTATCTCCCAGATAGGCTAGATGGAAAGCACCATCACCCATGCCAAACTGGCAGTGATAAGGGTTGTAGTTCATGGACACCAGGCTAGGAGAGACTAGTAGGTGAGTAGGACTTCCGTCTGAGTGCCCAGGAGACCACTGTCACTCATACAAGGCTGTTACTAAAGGACCAAGGTAGCTGGCTATATCAGAGCACCAAAAGTTCTTTTTTAAAAGCTCCTGCTCCCAGAAAAGCATGAAGCTTTGATAATGCCTGATGCTTTTATCAAATTACAGGGTAAAAACACATCTAGCTATCTTATTACAAAGGTCATTTCCCTCTTGGGCCAACAGGGAGTGCATAAGTTAATGAATAAGCGGTTGCCCAGCCAAAACAAACATGGCCCTTCCCAGATACTGATTCTGGAAGCAATGTTTGTGTGTCTTAGCATTGCTAAGTAAGCCACTTTTACTGGGGCACTAACGCTAACCACACCCAAGTTAATCCCCGAAGAAATAGTTCATAGTCTACCATTATTTGAACAGAAAATCTTCAAGAACTTTTCTGTTATTTGATATTTATATATTGTAGACTGAACAAAAGGTCACCATATGTCAGGACTAACTTGATGGCACATGATGAAGATCATGACAGCTTACATAGAGGACCTTCTGGAAATGAAATAAACAAAGATACTGCAAAGGAAGGCTAGACTGATATGCTGAAGGGATACCAAACACCCGGAGAACAGAGGCAGCAATCTTACTCATTAGAGTCAATCACAGTGGCTTAAGTGGATGGTGAATTACATGCATTGTCCTTCAAGAAGAGAAAACTAGTAATTTTAATCTAATGTAACTGAAGTGCTAAGCCTTGCCTAATGGCCTTTGCTTCTTTTGTTTCATGGCCTGTTTTGAGCATTTGTGATACTTTCCCATCTTATGAGACACCAAGGGATGTAACTATTTGTGATCGGAGGACAAAATGATGCAGCTCGAAATTCTGTGCCTTTTTAAAATAACATAAAGGACAGTGTGGTTTAATTTTTCTGTTTTTTCACCTCTGTGCTGGGGTGAGGCGGAGTGTGCCATTAATATGGCTGTCAGCTGAAGATGAGGACATATACTCAGTTGAAACCCTGAATTCCTCTCTGTATTTCAAGTAAGAAGCCACTGTTTGCCGCTTTAAGCACTGCACGCTTTAGAGCCAGATATATTCATGATTTGCTAGTGAGTAGGTTTGGGAGACCCCACAGCACGGCAGTTACGACATGTCCATTTTCAAGAGGGGAGGAATTGGTTTTCAGACAACCATTTTAAATACACAGTGGTTTTTATTTTCTTCAAAAGACCTGTTCCAAAATGGCAGACAATGAGGCCCCTGATTTATGGCAGATGTCCTCCAATAAGCTGCAACCATTTTGGGATTTGTAAATAATTGTTTTGCCAACAGATGGCATACCTAGAAGAGATGTCTTGCAGTGATAATTAGCTAGGCGAATTACTAGCTGTTGCCACATGGCCGTAGGGATGTGTTCTTATTGGTCAAGGGCAGATCTGATAGTTGCCCAGATTCTCTTTTAATACATTCACATTGAGCCAATACTAAGGCCATCTTATATCACCCTTTCCTCTGATGACACACATGGTTTTTGAAGGAAGAAACAAGAAAGAAGGGTTCTGGGGAGGCATAAATATAGAGGTTGAAATATAGCAAGGAGAGGGAATGTTTATTTGGCTGAGAATAAAATGTTTCAGAAGGGATAAAGCACAGCAATAATGAGAGGACTACTGGTACAATGGTGACAACATGATACGGTTTATAGTTGAGATTTTGAATGAGCAGGCTTGTGCCATTTAATGGGCAAGCTGGGAGGTTTGTTGATTGAAGAGCTAAAGGGAACCTAGCAAACTGAATCATGATTACTTTCACGGATGACCTGGATCTAGGGGGAAAGGGGGTCATTCATTAAAAGCCATTCAACTGCAAACCCGAGAAACTATTCAGTATGCTCTATATTAATTAAGAATGTTCAATAGACTCCAGTATGTGATTATGGTTTACATGCATGTTTTTAAAAAAGAAACTGCAAACCATTAGGAGAGTTTACTTTTATCAGAAAAAACAAATTGGTCTAAGCAGGAGTAGAAAATTGTTCACAGGAACAACCAATATATGCCTGTTAACAGATAATAAGGGCAGAGAATTCCCGGGGCATTTTGAAAAGCACAAGCGAGTAAATTCCAGATACAAGACTAGGGTTAATAAAGTGTTGCTTTCATGGGGCAATATAATTGCACCATAAATAGCTTTTAAAACAAAAACAGGAGCAACAGCAACCATCCCCACGCCACCTCTGAATGGCAGAACTGGAAGGGACCCAATGGGTCATTGAGTTCAGTCCCTCTTAAGGAGGAAAAACAGGGGGCTGAACTCTTAGCCTCTGATTCTGCGGCCAGGGATCTAAGTCACTGAAGTGCTGAAGAATTGGAACTGTATGGTGCTGAATTTTAGACGATAGTTTCATGATACTAAGTGTTCCTTCAGGCGAAGTGTGTTTCAGTGCAAAACAGTGGTTCTTCTCATCTTTGGGTTCCCAGATGTTCTTGGACTACAACTTTCAGAAATCCTGGCCAGCAGAGCTAGTAGTGAAGGCTTCTGGGAGTTTTAGTCCAAGAACATCTGGGGATGCAATGTTGGGAACTACTGGTGGGAAACATTATGCATCTCTCATGTCTACAAGTGCAAGAGCATGCGCTCACTATAAACTATTATTTTTCATTTCCTCTTTTTTTTTTGCCTCTTCTTCTTTGATGTCTTATATATTTGGGGCCTTTCATTTCACCCAGAACAACAAGCTCATCCATGTTATTTTGCTCATTTTTTACCATTTATGTTTACTGGATCTAGTAGTTCAAAAACAAACACCCTCTGGGTACCTCCTCCCAACACCAGCTAACTGGCACATATATTATGTGGTATAGCTAATATATAACCAATAGGATAAACAGCCAGCCATTGACAGTTCTTCATACCTTGAAGCAGCTACTGCCTGCTCTCTCCCTTTGGTGCCTCAACTCCACCTTTCTTATCCCAGAGTAGCCTGAGTCATTTGCCCTCTCCTTTTCTCTCATTCATTCGTTTGTTCGTTCACTCGTTCGTTCGTTCGTTCATTCATTCCCCATCTAGCAATCATTACTTGGGTGGTGCATAATAAAAGATAAAAAGACAATCAACTACCACAAACATACAAACTAGACTAGGTATACAGCCTAGTATCAGTTCTGTGAGATCCAATACATAGTCGTCGTCCCCTCTTCCTTCCTCCACTGTTTTAATTATTTAGGGGGGGGGGAACCATCCAAACATCTCACTAAACAGCTCTGTTTTGAATAGCTTTTTGAAGACATAACAAGGGCTCCTGGTGTAGCACCAGTACTTAAGTAGCTTTCCGTACCTGTTGTGACAGCATGTTTCCCACTATTCGCTGCCTGCCTGCCTGGGTGTTTCCTGCCATGGAGAACTGAGTTTGCCCCTCCCCACTCCTCTTCCTCCTGCTCCTCCCCCCCCCCCTTATCACACGCTGAAAGCAGCAATGAATAAGCCCAAATCAGCAGATCCTGCTCAAGGTGCCCTGGGGCGGGGGGTCGAACAAGCACATGCACCATAGAGGTCCCAAGAATGGCTGACAGGACCATCCACATCAGTGGGTTCCAACCCATCCAGGTTATTTCACCCATGCAAAAATCCCACTGCTGGGCATTCTGATTGGCTGCTGAGAACGGCCTTCGCGAGTTATTAGAATAAACATTACCCGGGTTATTTTTCACACAATGGGATGAAGGAAGGTTACACAGAAGAGGAAGCACAGAAAAACAGGAACCACTCATCTAGTCTTCTTTTGTTAACACTCATTATTGGTGTTTCAGAAGCTGTCTCCTAGAAAATGATGGGAAAAATATGAAGCAGGTAAGCAGTGGGATGTTTTTCCCCATTCATGGTGAAACAAAACTTCCATCCATAGTGCACACGTTCTTTTTTGTTAAAAAGTAACTTTATTGGTCAAGGAGATTAGGTCTTGTTTTGTTTTTATGGTTTGCGTCTTTCATAGGGGTCAGCAATATAGGCAAAAGCACAGAATATTATAATAGGGGGAGGTTATTATTTTGAAAAAAGAAGAAAGGTTTTAATACTCTCAAAATGATGTTTCTTTAAATTTTCTCCTTCTGTCTCAGACAAATGAATGGTGTCCATAACAGTTTCCTCTAGTCATGTGGCAATATATATTAATTTATGACAATACCAATTGCCTCCTTGTGCATCTGCACTAGGCATATGATTCAAATTCTGAAATTATTTATAAAACAAACCTCAGGGGGATTATTTGCCTATTTCTGAAACAATCCAAAGTCCCGTGGCGCAGTGGTTAAATGCCTCTACTGCAGGTAAAACTGTGCTCACGACCTGGGATTCAATCCCAGGTAGGAGGCTCAAGGTTCACTCAATCTTCCATCCTTCTGAGATTGGTAAAATGAGTACCAAGCTTGCTTGGGGGGGCACGGAATGTGTAGCCTGCATAGTGTAATAAAAATTGTAAACCGCCCAGAGACTACTTGAAGTGGTATGGGGTGGTATATAAGCAGAACACTTTGCTTTGCTTTGCTTTGAGGCAAAGGGGCCCAAAGTGGAGCGTGATTGGAATTGGGGCTCTCCCAAGTAACAAATATTGCTTTGATGCTTCAATGGTTTAAAAATGCTTTTAAAGAAAAGCTCATTGGGGAAAATAAAAGTAATATTGTAGTAGAAGAACTAGGAAGACTAAACAAGAAGGTTGACAGTTTAGGCATTGTTGACAAGCAGAAACCTTCCTAGAAACGCCAGTCCAGCAGCCAAATACTCCAGTCACCATGAAATTGAAAAGTTCCTTTTTAGATGTATAATGCCAAACAGTCCTCAGTCAGGATAGCCACACACTGAAGGATTCTGGGACCTGTAGTTCCCCTTGCCCCCAAAAAAGGAACATTTCAAAGCTCTGCTTGTGGGCTTGACTTAGCTGGAAGTCTGACCTTAATTACTTAGCTTGGTGGTTGCACAGCCCAACATATTCATGCCCATGTGAGAAAGATCTTGCCATGCTGGAAGCCAGCCTAGCATCCCAAGGAGACAGAATTCTTAACAGAGTGGCAGAGACTCAGAGGCCCTTTGTTTTGGTTTGTGTTGCTGTGCTTCCTGTGGAGTGGTTAATCCGCCGGCATTGTGTGTTGGGGGGGTGGACACTGCTGTGATACACGCAAGCCCCCTTCATCCTCTCGAGTAACCACTCGGGAGCTGATTGGCTGCTGCTCCCGACCATATTAGGAGTGTGCAAAGCACAGATTAGCCGCCTGGTCTAGGCAGCAGGAACTCTCCTGCCAATCGGGGCTATATTTAGCAACATCACGCAGGGGGATGGCAGTTTCCAGTGCGGCCAGGGTTGGGCGGGAAGCAACAATTCACGCTGAAGGGGAGGGTGGCCAGGCACAGAGAAACTCACAGATGCTAGATAACACAAGCCAGAAAGGCAAACATTTCCTATTATGTATGGCACATTCCCCCCCCCCCGAATAACCTTGTGCATGAATTCGCTTTTATTGCACAGAAAGATGCATGCACTTGATCTTCTACAGCAGGAAAGAGAGTTCACAGAGTGTTGTTGCTGTTGTTGCTATTAGAGATGGGCACGAATCAAAAAATGGTGTTTCGTTTGTCGTTTGTCATTTAGGGGGTCCATTTCGGTTCATTTCCGTTTTTCGTGAATTTTTGCAAAAAAATTCATTTTTGTTTTCGTTCGTTTTGTTACCATTTCATTACCATTTATTTCAATTTTTGTGGGGGGGGTTAGCATTTAAAGCAGTTCAATGTATTGCCGTAACAAAAACAAAACGGAAGACAAAATTTCTGGTGTTTCTTTTCGTTTCGTTTCATTTTAGAGACAAAATTCGTTTGTCGTTTCATTGCGTAACAAAATGAAAAAACAAAAACGGAAACGAAAAATTGTTCATTTCCAGCCCATCTCTAGTTGCTATTGTTTGAAGTAGATAATTAAAACTCTGGCAAAAGTTTACATGCTTTTTTATTTTTTGAACATGCATACGACGTTATGGTAGATTTGTATACAAGCAGGAATTCAGAAACCCTTTCTAGCTTTCGTTTTGCATTGGAGGAAGTGGATTTCTATGAAGTCTGAACATTACCCATAACCAAAAGCAATATGTAATGTGGATGGGTGGGTGTGGTGTGACCTATGTCCCTTTGTTTGAAGGGCTGGCGTGTGGTCCCAGTCCTTTACTTCAGATGCAGCTTCTTACAACAGCCCTGGTGCTTCCTACCTCATCAAAGACCGAGGTGCCTAGTAAAAATCATCTTGCCAAGAACTTGACATCTATGATTAACCTCCTGGCAAACCACATATTTTGCCATGTTTTGACTTTAGGTACTTGGCGTGAAGAGGTGGATATTGTCCACAAAAGCTTGCAATGATTTTTCATTAGTGGCTTATAAAGTTATCACCTGTAACCTAGTATTGCATTTGTATTTTCGAATGGCCTCACGGCTCCGCCTTTTCATTGCATATAGTAGAATAACTCCTGAAGTAATGGCGTGACTTTTATTATGCCATCTGTGTTTCTCCTCCTGAACTTATTCCTTTTGACCTAATTCCAGCTTGGCATACTTTCTTGTTAGTCTGCTTTTTATTTAATTTTTAAAAAGACAGGGACAAAGCAGACATACAAGGAGTGCTCATGTGCAATGTATTATGCCATTGTTCTTCCAGTCCTCCAGCAGAGGCCTAGCTAGGGTTTTCTGCACCGAGGGACAAAACTTAGTTTTCGCGCCGGTCTTCTTCCACCTGGCCTGACCTCGCAGGGCTGTGAGGAGGAAAGGGCGGGGGAGTAGGAAAAGGCACGGAGCCCCACCGAAGGCCTGACAGGGAGCCACGGATGGAGAGGTGGGTGTGCGCCCCCCACCCACCTTGGTGAGCCCTTTCCGTGGTGAGAGGAGGGAGGGAGGGAGGGAGGACAGGGGCCCGATGGGTGTTAAGGAGGGTGGTGCTTGGAGCTGGATGGGCCTTGTCGTCCACACTCCCCTCCCGTCTGTCCACCCACCTGCTTGCCCTCTGGGGGTGCTGGGGGAAAGGAAGGGGTGCTGGGGATGGGAGGGGGAGAGATGTCGCTTGGCAGCCTAAGGGTGGGAGAGGCGGACGGAGGGAACCTTGCCTTGGCCCACAAACTGGAGGCTTCCCAGCTCCATCTCTGCAGCATCCAGCAGCCCAGTCCAACTTTGATTGCTTCCCTCCCTCCAGAGTGCAGCCACCACAACCCCTGCCCCCCCTGCCTGAGAGCTGCTCCATTGGGGCAGGAGCACCACTGCTTGAGGTGCTGCCAGGGAAGCCTCTGCTGGTGGGAGGGTGCATGGTTTCCTCCTGCTGCTCCCCCTACAGGTGCCCTCGGATTGCTATGTGCCCCAGGGCAAATGCACCCTTCTGCTCCCCCACGCCCCGAGATACTCAGTGTCCTCCAGGACATAGTTGTTCTAAGCACTTTCTGGAAATGTAAGAATTACACCTCAAGGGCAGCCTGTAGCTGTATATGATACATGTACTTGTTTGTTTATTTGTTTGTTTGTTTAGATTCCATAATGATAATGCAATATCTCACAGTGGCCCCACCAAATATGTCTGGGAGCGCACGAGACTAGATATCTCCCTCCTGATACCACTCCCCTGCATTTGGCCCTTGAAGTACCCTTGTTTTAAGCCTGGAGATTACATATATCCATCATGGTTTGTAAACTGTGATGGGCTTTTCATCCAGGAATTTGTCCAATCCCCTTTTGAAGGCATCCAGGCCAGATGCCATCACCACAGCCTGTGGTAGGGAGTTCCACAGACTAACAACACACTGGGTTAAAAATATTTTCTTTTGTCTGTTCTCACCCTCCCAAGCCTCGGTTTGAATGGAAGTCCCCTAATTCTGGTATTTTTTGAGCGGAATAAAAATGTCCCTCTATCCACTTTACTCATGCCCTGCATTATTTTGTATGTCTCAATCATATCCCCCCTCAGGTGCCTTTTTTTCCAGACTAAAGAGCCCCAAATGTTTTAGCCTTTCCAGTGATTACCCATTATAAATGAAAAACCTCATTAAACACACACATACACACAGCACAATCAATCATGTAGAAAGCATCAGCAGTTAAAAATCCAAATATAAACCATCATGAACTCGCTCAAAAACCATGGTTCATGGTTCATTTTTCAAGTTTGTGCTTGGGGAAGGACTGCCCACACCAGTTTCAGAAGCCAGCCATGCTGCCTTGAGGCATATGCCTGCCAACCAAGTGGTTGGCAGGGGAATGCACAGAGACAGTGGCTGGCTTCTGACTCCTGCCATCTCAGATTATAGGAGCAGTGGCATCAGAAGAGGAGAGAGCAGTTGGGATACACCAAGACCAGGTAGGGAGGTGTTTGTAGTACAGTAAGACCCCCATACCCACTGATTCATTATCCACTGATTCAATTATCCATTGTTGGCAAAGGAAAAAATAAATACATAATCCTGCAGCTGCAAAGCAAGCTACTGTCATAAAACACCAGCTGTAAAAAGCAATGTTCTGCTTATATACTGCCCTATACCACTTCATGTAGTCTCTGGGCGGCTTACAGTATGCAGGCTACACATTCCCTCCCCCACCCCCCAGCAAGCTGTGTACTCATTTTACCCACCTCAGTAGGATGGAAGCCCAAGTCAACCATGAGCCTGCTACCTGGGATTGAACCCCAGGTCCTGAGCAAACAGCAGCTGTAAAGCAAGCTACTATCATAAAACAGCAGTTTTGAGGGATTTCCTTGGTGTTCTCTCTTATCCACAATTTTCTTTATCCACAGGAAGGCCTGGAACCAATCTCCAGTGGATACTAGTGTCCTACTGTATAAGGAAGGTGGTGGGTAAGAGGGCAGTCTCTCATCGCTGAAAGGATTTGATGCTTCATTTTGCTTTGGCAAAAAAGGATCCCCAAACTGGGTAGTGAACAGAGCCACAAACCAACTAGATTTGTTAGTTGGTTAGGTTTGTGGTTTGGTTTATGCCCATTTCTAGCCAGCATCACTTTTGGTCAAACTGCTCACACAACACATAGAGTGAGCAGTTTGCTTTTACAACACTTGAACAAGGATCTATCTAGGGATGCCTTGTGGGTGCATAACTCAGTTATTCCTAATGGGGGATATTCCCTCACTTAAAGGCATTGCCTACACAAGTGGGAAATCCAATGTTCCTGTGGTAGTAGGGCAAATCATGCCTCGACAATATCCCATAGAATTCCATCTCATATTGTAGGATGAACAAAAAAGTTCCCACACCGTGCATGAGGAGCAGAAATTGGTTTGGAGGAGGGGGGAAACATCTTTCTTTAATCATCTCCCATCTCCTTTTAGCCTTGGGCTGGTGACAAGAAAGGGAACTTATCTAATGGGTAAATGATTCCAAGAAAGCAAAGAGCCTGGTGGCACCTTAGGGGTTTTATTTGGGGCAATTTTTCATGGGCTCAAGAGTTGTGGGCTGTAGCCTGCAGAAAGCAAAACCTGCTAGACTTTACCGTTAGGGTTTTGGGGTTAGGGTTAGGGTTAGGGTTTTGGTTAGGGTTAGAGTTAGGCTCAAGATTGTTTGTTGTTTTTGCTACAGTGGACAACAGATTATGACAACTACCAATCTGGAATTTGTTAATAATTGATCTCTCTCCAGCACTGGGCTATATTATTTTCTGTTGGCAGGTTTAGTGGAGGCATAGGTTGACAGGGACACATAGAACCCTTAAGGGAACAAACAAGATATAGATAACCTGCCCGTAGAGTGAAAAGCAGATTTATCCGAGAGAAACTGCCAGTGGCTGTGAGAAAGGAGATTGCATCTGATCTGATATCATGCGCTGCAGCCCTCTCAAAGGTTATACCAGCTAAACATTGTTAGTTTTACCACAGGACTCCCTGTTGTTTGTGCTGCAACAGAGCTATGCTTTCCCTTTAATTGATAATACCTGAGCATGCTGATATTTCCCTGGTGTGTATTTGAAATGGCGTTGGATGAAGCATTTGTAAATATGTGTGCTGCTCTGCAATCCTTTTATGTAGAGCCATAGAGAATGCCCCACAAGGCTTTTTCCCCCACACAGTTTTCCCCGCCAGCTTGCTTTGTAGGTTAAATGATTAATTCCAAGGTTAGCTACAAACAGAATCTAGGATTCTCTGTACTCCCACTTTTTCACAAGCACAAATCACAAAAGTTGCTGTGAAAAGGCTTCCCCCTGAACTTTTCCATCCAGGTGGAAGAGGAAAGGAAGGGCATTCCCCCCCCCTCCTCCAAGTCCCAGAGGAACTTGTTAGTTTGGTCAAACTACTCTATGAGTCGCCGAAGAGCTGTGTGCAGGGTGCTGCTGGTACTTCCAAATATTTTCATATCACAGTTGGGATACACCAAGGATTGGCACTCTCTCCGCTTCTTTTCATTCTGGTTATGGTTGCAGGTCTGCACTCTAGATCTGCTGAATCCAGCACTGATGACATCATGATTGCATCAGAGAGTATGACAGATCTTGAGCGCCAAGCCCAAGTGACCATCCTGAATGCGAGGAAGACAGAATATCTGATGACTGACTCAAATGAATGTGGTATAAACCACAAAGGGGTTCAAATACCTTGGTTCCACAGTCACAGCTGATGGGAGTCTGAATTACAAAGTCACATCAAGGATCAACAGTGCCTGGCTAAAATGGCGTACAACATCAAGCGTCATGTGTGACAAAAAGATCACCATCCATCACACCATTAAATGACCTGTTATGCCCTATGGTGCAGAATGCTGGCCGGCAACTAAAAAAGTTGAATATTGACTTGGTGTCATGGTAACAAAGATGGTGCAATGGATCTCCAGTCTTATGTGAATGGATCATGTGTACAATGATGACATCTGATCGAAATATGGCATTGCACCAGTCACTGACGAGATGCGGAAAGTCCAGCTGTGTTGGTTTGGATATGTCCTGCATGCCGATCAGGAACCTTTGGCCAAAAAGGTCTCACCCTGGAGGTCAGCAGATCCTGACCGGACAACCAAAAGAGCACTAAATGAACACCCTTGATAACAACATGAAGTTGTCCTCGGTTCACCCAGACCTAGCTCATGACTGTGCCAAGTGGAAGGCCAAAACAAGAATAGCAGACCACATCACCAAGTAGGACAAATGCTAAGAAAAAGAAGATGTTTTGTTTTTCAAATCCCCTTTGGGGCCAGGCCAAATAAGATTTTTCATGAAGAAAATCTCATTTATCCTTTGAAATCCATGGATACACTTTTCATATTATGAGCCAGGTTTACTAGGCATAGAAAGGGAAAAATTTCAGAGGACCATAGCAAAAATAGCAAGTATATTTGGCAATGCAGGACCTCCAAAAGTCCCCTAGAAAAAGAAACTGGTGCAAAATATTATTGCCAGTCTGCTGATTGGGTCTAGATGGCTGGAGCACATTACTCCATGTTTGTTTGTTTGTTTATTGGTTTATTTATTTATTATCCAATTTCAACCCTGCCCATCTAGTGACAAGCTATTATTCTGGGTGGCTACATGGGAAAGGAACAAAAGTACACAGTGAACAAGATTAAAATGGCAACCGGGAATGAGGAAGCCCACCCAAAAACCAACTGTCTAACAAAGACCACTTAAATCACACAATTTTGGAAATAAAAGCAACTGTTAAACAATAATCAATGTGCATGGGGCCATCACATGACTAGATAATACTTAAATTAAAGGGGGAGTAAGGTTTTTCAAGCGTCATGTAAAGAGCCTTTGATTGCCTGTTTCTTTCCAAGGTGAGCTACTCAAGGGCTAGTTCTTTTAAGAGTCACAGGAATAGTTTCTACAGCCATAAACAGCTTTGGACAAAGGCTCTATGGAGGAGACCTCTTTGAAAATGAGGTGATTGGAAGTGTGGAATTAAAGACTTCCTCCTTCCACCCCACAGTCCCTACGGTTTCCAAATAACAAGAGATATTACACAGGAGTCAGAAAAAGTGCAGGGCAGACGTAGAAATTTTAATTAGTACAAAACACCCAGTGCTGATGACATTATAATTGTTCTGCAAGCATGAGTTAGACAACATTATTTCAGCCAAAGAGGAACAGACAACAGATTACGAGTCCGCAGTAATGCTTCAAACTCTCCACCCAAGACATCTGAGGAGCTGCTAACGCTTGTGGGGAAGCGACAAGCCTCTCTTGTTAAATTTCCACATAGTCACTCTGGACACTCAAGACAATGTTGCTTCAGAATAAAACAGAGTCCCCCTGCTGTTGGTATCTTTCTCCCCCATAACAACCCAGAGCCAACTTTTTTTATTCCCCCTCCCCCAAAATGTCATTGTCCAGCCTTTCATTCATACTGCTGAACCAGGTTATTCAGTTGCCAGTAGCTGTGTGTGTTTCACAGACTCTAACTCCCCTGTGTTTTGATCAGGAAGTATTATATGCCAGGTAATTTAAATGCTTTTAGTTCACTGCCACACTGGGAACTTCACTGTGGAAGAAGGAAGTGTTCATCTTTTTTCTTCATCCCCTTGAAAGTAATTACCTACAATTTAATGTTTGAATTCAAGGCTAGGCAGATCTGATCTCTTCAAGTGTTTGAGACTATCATACCTGTAATTCCTGAGCACAGAATTTGTAGTCCATGTCCATAACATCTGGGAGTCACTAATTTTTTTTACCAGCAATTGTATTGCTGGCTGTGGTGGAAAGAAAACCTCTGACATTTATCGATTGCAGGGGGTGATACTGTGGAATGTTTGCAAACATTTTCATTGGCCAAGGAAAGTCATGATTGTTGCACTGGTTGCAAAGTTAATAATTTGTGAAAAGCCTCCATGCAACATGCGGCTCAGAACATTTTTCCCAGTCCGTCAATCAGTTGCACAAGTGTCGTGTACATAATTTCCATCCTTATCCATTGCTCTTTTCATTGGTTCAATTATAGCACTTTGCCTTCTGTTCCCTTAGCAACACCAAAAGAGAGGATGTCTGAAAAGATTGCTCCTATGACATGGCATGGTGGGTTATTTTTAAGGATCCTGCATGCCACTTTGTCTAGAGATTCAGTAGCTTAGGGCGTCTACATAACCGTCCTTACTTTTGAAGTAATAACTGCCTTGAATCCATCTACAACAGAGAAGCAGGATACGAATTAAATAAATACATACACAGACAGTTACATATGTACACTATGGAAAGCATTCCCCCTGTAGCCATTTCTCCCATCAGTACGACTACAAAAGGAAGAACATTATTGTTCAAGTTTCCCCATCTCACTCCACCTCAGCCATTGGATGTGCAATGCATGTAGCCATAAGAGAGGTTACAGAGCAGCAATTGCTACATGCCATAGCAATTATGAGTATTTAATGATGGTCCAAAATGATATTTGACACACATGTTTTCACGTGTTAATTTTAAATTGGCTTCCTTTTGGGGGGCTGACTTAATTTTCAATAATCTGGAATGGCCATAGGACATTGTGTGTGTGTGTGTGTTTGTGTGTGTGTGGTCTACTTTGCACTGTTCCAGAATGGTGCTGTGGTAAAGATGTGGAGGTGTTAGAAGGACAGATTATGGTGTCAGGTCAATATGAGCCAGGAAAAGAGTAGAATGTAGGTGAACATCCTATGGCATAATGTAGACCAGGCATGTCCAAACTTCAGCCCTCCAGATGTTTTGGACAGCAGCTCCCACAGTCCTTTGCCATTGGAAATCTAAGCTTAAAATTCTGGGAGTTGTGGTCCAAAACATCAGGAGGGCCGAAGTTTGGACATGCCTGATGTAGACCAATTTTCTCCTATTCAATGAGTCCATAGTATTGCAATGGGGTATGCTAGACTACAACTCTCATCACACATTGTAGCATATGTATTTAGAATTTTAAAAATTAATAGCTATCACTTTGAATTCAACTTCAAACTACAGTACAAGTAAATATATATATTTACTTGTACTGTATATATATATATATATATAGTGATAGATAGATAGATGATAGATAGATAGATAGATAGATAGATAGATAGATAGATAGATAGAT
>JAHTLZ010003526.1:43170295-43208895 GCA_023846285.1 Phrynocephalus versicolor | reverse complement strand
GATAGATAGATAGATAGATAGATAGATAGATAGATAGATAGATAGATAGATAGATAGATAGATAGATAGATATTACATTTATACTGAGAGCTGAGTTCTGGCTGACAGTGTTTAAATTTGATCCAGGCCAAAGGTGCACCCAAATATAGATCAATTCTGCCTATTGACCAGAACAAGAGAGGAGAGTAACCAGCCAGCTGTTGTCCACACTGATGAAGCTATCCAGAATATGTCTGTTGCTTGATGCAGCCTGTATTTCTCCACCCATCTGCACAGGAGAGCCAACAGCTGTAGACAAATCTGTGAAAGGACTGACTGATCCTTCTCCTGTTTCCAAAAACAGCAGCAGCCTTCACTGCTACCATCTGAGAGCTACGTTGATTTTGATGCTAAATAGTATGGATAGAGAAGCAGCTTTGTCCCATACAGGAGATAATGAGGTACAATGTTAGATCAGATACCTTATACTGTATACAGTACTTGTATTTTGCAATGGACACACAGCTCCCCTTTTTTATTTCTTTTGCACTGTAGCACGTGTTGCAAATATCTTTCAGTTACTTCCTCCCCATGTTAGCCTACCATTGGAAACAATCTGACTTTTGACTCTCTTTTTAACTGCTTGTATTCTCTTGTAGATTTAATGTCATGTTGTCTTTTAATGCTGTAAGATGTCCTTCAATTCCCTGTTCTCAATACTTGAATATGTCTTAGTTGTACTGGACTATATATTATCCCTCATTACTGTAAGCTTCCTTGGGTCCTTTTCCAAGCAGAAAGGCGGGGTTAAATACTCTAAAATAAATAAATAAATAAATAAATTTTATAGCTGGGCTGTGAGATGATGAGAAGGAAGCAGAATAACCTTTTGGTGTGTGATCATAAGTTCTTCTCAATGAAGATATTCATACTGTATAGTGGTACCTCTACTTATGAGCAATCCAACTTAAGAGCAGAAAACTATTGGTGTATTAACTGCTACCTTACAAATTTTAGATGTGGTCTGCTCTAATTACATTTTTTCAATTTTTTATTTATTTTTTGATTTTTTTAGATACGGCTGCTCTACTTACGAGTTGTTCGACTTATGAGCATGCATTCAGAACAGATTAAACTTGTAAGTAGAGGTACCACTGTAATAATAATATTAATAGTGTACCATTAAGTACTTCTGCTCAATGTTTTCTAAGAAGAGAGGACTCAGAAGTGGTTTTCCAGTCCCTTGTTTTGGGAGCACCCTGGGACTGTGCAGTTTGCAATTCTGGGAGGCACGGTGGAGGATTCCATTCCCAATCTCTGACTAAAAACCCAGATACCCAACTCCCTACGATATCCAGCTAAAAATGAGGGTATTCCTTGTTATTATAATGGTATATCATCCCATGCATTTAATGTAATTGTAATATAACTCTAATATAATATAATTCATATATTTGTATTTTGTGCAATATAATTACAGTATAACTGAAAATTTATTTATTTCATTTGCATAACAATTTAGCTGTCCCACTACCAAGTGGTCTCTTAATTATGACACTTCATAAATAAAAAAATAATGTTCTCTAATGGTCACTGTAGCATGAAAACTTTTTTGCTAAGCACTTTATGGCTCAACATTCTACAAGCCAACATTCTCTTCTCAAGCTCTGCAGAAACTCCAGCCATGTCCCAATCCAACTTCTCATTCCACTTCAAAAGCTGCTTGGATCAGACAACATTATGGCCTTTGTTCCACTTTTTCTTCCAATAGATTTTTCTACTGACATGGAAAAAATGCCAGAAGAAGAGGACGACATGAGAGAATTACATTAGAGGAAGCCTCATGGGGCAGAGATTCTATAGTATTATGGTCAAAATGCTGCTCAGGGGCTGTGTTCAATCCTAGCAGATTCTGACAGCCATCTTGAGGTTCACTCAGCCTTCCAGCCTTCCAACATCAGTAGAATGGCTACCCAGCTCACCAGAGGTGCAAAGACAATGGGTGGACTGTAAAATTAAACTGTAAACCACACAGGAAATTCTTTAAGTACTAAGGACAAGTATGTGAACAACACGCTTGTTTTTTGTTTTTTTCTTTGCTTTTCAATTTGATGGGACCTGGACCCCCTTGTCAAATTCCATGAGAAGGACAGGGTAGTTGTAGCATCAAAACCTTGTCTGGAAGCACCCTAGATCTCACAAAGTCTTGCCTGAAAACAGTCTGCACAAGTCCTTTCCTTTTTGCAAAAGACTGCCAAACCCCATGACATGTAACTAACAATGTGGGTTCTGTTCCTGCCTTCTAAAAATACACTAAATATAATTCAAAAGAGACTAAATGTGCGCCTGTTGAAATTCACAAAGCTAATAGTTCCATCTTATACTCACTTAGCTGGGAATAAGTCTCCACTGAATTCAGTGAAACTCGTGTCTAGGCAGACATGCAGGCAATTGCTGTGACACACTACTGTTTTATTCTGACTTCTGGCCAATGGTGTGTCTTTCAGCTATAAAAGTTCATGGGTAAGGGCCCAATTCAAAGTATCATTTTTTTCTGTACCATAGTATTATTTTTCTTATATAGGCTAAGGCTAGACAATGCAGCCCTCTGCCAGAACAAAGCATACTTTATTTGGGTGGCGTAAATGGGAAAGCACGCATTAACTGCGTGGACAGTAAAAAAAATTCCGTGCTCAGAGCTAGGCAAACTGAAATAATTCTGTGCTGCCAGCTCAATTTCTGATTCATGATTACCGTTTTCAGTGTTTCCTAGTATCAGAAGTATCAAAGGTGGTCTACCTTTTTTGTTCTTCTGGGCGGGCTCCACTTGCCCCGAGCTATACTGTTCAATTTTCTGATGGGCACATTGATGGATTTGAACACCCAGGCTCGAGCTCTTCAGCCCGATACCTGACTCACTGAGCTGCGTAGCCTGCATAGATATGCATGGACTTTAATAAATGAATGAATGAATAATTTTTAAAACGCTACAGCATTTGGAGTGGGCCAATTTCATTGGCATAGGATCCTGATTGCAATCTTGTTCCCTCTAGCTTGTTGCTATTGCTTCTGAAATTGCCAGCATGCAACTGAATTTTTGCAGTGCGGTCTTCTTACTTTTGAAACAAGATGCATAGAAAGCATTTACCTCCTTTTTGATGTCATACCCTTCTTCTAAGCACCTTTTGTGGCCAAATTCTACTTTAAAACAAGATGCATACCTTATTTCAGGGAAAACATGTGTATCGGATCTGTTTTAAATACAGAGATATTTGCAGTCATCTATTTCTGAATAGGGTGGAAATAGTTCCATTTTTTAGAAAGCAAAATCATAGCTCAAAACTCCTTTGCCCAAATCTCCACATTTGGCACAGGGCAAGAACAGATTGAGTGTTACACCTATTCCAAAGCTGGTGCTGATCCAAAACAGTTTCAAAGTTACAGTTTTTTGTTTGTTTGTCTGGAACCCCCTCATGTTAAGAATTGCCTTGTAGAACATTGATTTGCTGTGCTGCACAATAACATAGATGTACTCTTGCACATTTAGTCTTGCACTCTTGCTTCGTGCAAATGCTGAATGAGATGGCAGCCTCAGGGGATCCATTTACAGTATCATGAAAACAGGCATTTTTCATCATTATATCTGTACATCCAGGATGGAATAGAGGTTCTCATATGATTTGCTCCATTAAATATCAAAATAATTGGGACAGGCTTAGATAATAAAGTACCTTGACTTAGAGAAGTGTGTGCCATTTGCTGTTTCACCCCAGGTAGCAAAATACCAGCAGCCAACCAGCCTTGTATGGTATCAGAACACTTCCTCAGAAGAACGATGCTGGATATACTGTGTATATGTATGTTAAAGATGTCATGCAGTTGGAGAGAATTTTGACCATTCACTTCAACCATCCTTTGCTATTCCTGTGAATTGGCATTAATAAGCTGGAAACAGGAGCTTTTTCAAGCAGTTTGCAGACCTTCTCCTTCCCTGGACGATAGGCTAAATTAGAGCAGGACAGTACCAGGAAAGAAGGAGTGGTTCAAGACTTCAGTTCTATTTTTAAAGCTAAACCTCTTCCAGATACTATATAAAAACCAAGGGCACTGTTAAATGTGATTAAATAAGCCCTTCTTGAAATTATTACATATATTTCAGGCAAGGGTCAGGACCTGGACTAGCTGGTATTCTCATGCAAAGGTCAGCCCCCAGAATGGATTAGTCTCTGAACGTAATATCCCTGCAGATGTCTAGCAATATTAATGACAAGTCTGGATTTTGTTGTCTTCCTTTGTTTATGACACTCATAAACATCTATGCTGTAGTCACTACTCTGGGCAACCATACAAATATAAAACATAAAAGAGCTAACATAAAATATTAAGAATGTGAAAAATCACTACAATAATATATGAGGAGATGGCATAAGCAGACGCATAACTGTCTCCTAAATATAAACAGGGAGGGGGCCAGCCGGAGCTGGTCCCATAGAGTGGGAACTACTGCAAAGAAGGCCCTAATTCTTGTAGAGGCCTCACAAGCTTCTTGTGAAGCAGCAGGGAGGGAAAGGGGGAGCTGACCATGGCAGCACCCCTCAAATTCTGTTGGTTTTTTTTTGTAGTAGTAGTTATAGTGATTTGTTTGCTGTATTTTTTTAAATATCCACCCGAATAAAGCATGCCCTTGCCCTTGACTCTTATTCAGCGACTTCAGCGGGTACAAAATGCTGTGGCCAGACTGGTGGCGGGTGTGCATCGATATGACCACATCACCCCAGTACTGGCTCGCTTGCATTGGCTACCTGTTGCATCCCGAATAAGATTCAAGGTCTTGGTTTTAATTTATAAAACCCTCCACGGCTTGGGACCTGAATACCTGACAGAGCAAATATCTCAAAGACCAACTGAGGCCCGACCAACCAGAATGTCACGGGTGCACTCACTTCAGGTGGCCAGGCCCAGGGAGGCCCAGAAAACAGCGACTCATAACCAAGCCTTCTCTGTGACTGGCCCCTTGCTTTGGACCCATCTCCCCAGTGAGTTGCGCCTAGCAGTGAGTTGCGCCTAGCACAGTCCCTGCCAGCCTTCAAAAAGGCCTTAAAGACCTGGCTTTTTTGGGAGGCGTTTGGCGATTGTTAATTTCCCCCCCTTTCCCCCGCCATCCTGCCATTGGCCCCTCTTTTAGTTTTATTGTGATGCTATTATGATGTTTTTATTTAATTGATTATTTTTGTTACTGTTCTTATTTTTATTCTGTTGTAAACTGCCCGGAGTTGCTCTGGAAGAAGGACGGTATATAAGCATTAAAATAAATAAATAAATAAATAAATAAATAAATAAATAAATAAATAAATAAATAAATAAATAAAAGAAGAACGGGAGCAGGATATTTTGTAGTACATACAATATATTCATTTGTTTAAGAGCACGTTAATACTGTGCACTGTGTTTCTTTTTTAAATGCCCAAGAATGGTTGACTGCAAAAAAGATGTGGCCAGTTGCCGAAGGTAATAAAACAATTGGGGGGGGGGTGGAATTAAGGAAAAAACAATTCACTAAAAACAGGGGCAGCTGACATGTCGGCAATTAAAGAAATACGGAGACAAGCAAGTCTTGCCTGCCTGTCTAGTTTCACTGGGGTGGTGATTCCACATGGCAGAAGGACCTTTTCTGCACCCATGGGCCCCCCGCACTAATGTAAAAACAGAAAGTATGGAACAGCCGGGAGTTGTGTGCAACTCAGAATGGAACTAGCATGCTGCTATACTAACAGCTGTTGGTGCAATAAAAAGTATCGCCTTACTCGTTCTATATTCCTTATTTTCTGAGACCAATATGGCAACAACTGTCTGCTAAATCTTCCATTAAGTCACACCTGCTTGATTTATTAGTAGCTTGCAATGAAAGATCCTTTTACTTACATTGAGTATAAACTATCAGATACTTATGCAGCCTTGCCTGTTTGTACATACAACTCCAGTTCAATTCAGAAGATAAAATTTAAGAGAAAGCTCCATGGAAGCTGAACGGACGATAGTCCAATAAAAGGTATCACTTGACCATCTCTGGCTGAGATATTGCAAGCAGACTGCTGGCAAAAACAGTGTCAACTGCGTTGGTGTTCCATCATTTATTTATTTTATTTATTTATTTATTGTTGAATTTATATCCCACCCATCTTCCCAACGGGAACTCTGGGCGGCGAACAGAGACAAGACGAATCAAGAAATACACATAATTAAGTACAATACAGCACAATAGAAAATATAATCAACAAACCAACATAAATTGATAAAAAGCTAAGTAAAAGAACTGCAGCAGGGGCGCACCCTTTAATTCAAACCTCACTGCTGCTATGTCAATTTGACCTAATTATCGATGGCGGAAGGAAAAAAAAAAAAACCTAAGCTAGGTCACCAAAGGCCTCGCGGAATAAGATGGTCTTCACCGCTTTACGGAAGGCCAGCAGGGACTCTGCAGAGCGCACTTCGCTAGGGAGGCTGTTCCATATAGATGGAGCAGCCACCGAGAAAGCCCGGTTCCGGGTACGGGACAACCTGGCTTCTCGGGGGGATGGAACCTGTAGCGAGTGCGCCCGCGACTGCCGAACCGGTCGGGCCGATGTTGACCGCTGGGCGATCCGCTCCGCCAGGTAGTCCGGGCCCAGGCCATGGAGGGTTTTATAAACTAAAACCAGGACCTTGAATCTGATCCGGGAGGCAACGGGTAGCCAATGCAGCTGGGCCAGAACCGGGGTGATGCGGTCATAAAGACGCGCACCCGCCACCAGTCTGGCCGCTGCATTTTGCACCCGCTGCAGTCGCCGGAGGAGAGTCAAGGGCAACCCCATGTAGAGAGCGTTACAGTAGTCCAGCCTCGAGATCACCAGCGCCTGGACCACTGTTCTCAGGGAGTCCCCGTCTAGGTAGGGGCGGATCTGGGCGATCCCACTGAGCTCACCCACTGAAAATGTTATTTAATTGTGATTGAGTAACTTTATATGCATACACAGAGTTATGTCCGATTGTGCCCAGTGGTGCTTACTCCAGGGTTAGCACGCATTGGCTTATAGTTTGATCAAACTCTATGCTATGTTAGGCATGGTGTGCAGGGATACATCCAGGACTGTATTAACCAATGGTCCTAGGGCACCAGAACAACAAAGGATGGGCCTCTAGTGCCTATGAAGCTCTTAGGCTTCAATCTAGTGAGCCCTATGAATCGTGTAAGCTTAAGTATATCCTTTTTAAAAAATCAAGACTACAAGATGGGGGTAGATGAGGCGTTATCAGTTTTTTAATCCTCATCTGTAGAGGAGGGAGATTGTTGAATAAAAAGCACATGGGGGACATTTAAACATTTGCCTGCTGTAGTCTTGATCAGTATTGTGCCATGCATGATTATTATCGGGCAGGGAAGATTAAACATGTTAAATTGTGTGATGATGGTTGATGAACATACCATATAGCTTGACTATAACCTCTTGGGCTTTTTCACACTCACTGTGGATGTCCAAATTTCTTCATTCTCTCAGCACTATGCCCAGATTCTGTTAGATTTCGAGGTTGGTTTCTTTGGCTCTAAAGTGTGTGCATTTAATAGAGGGAAAATCTTCTGGATCTCACAATACATTGATTTAATTTAAAAAATGGATTGTTCAAACCTAGGGTTGGTCAATGTTTGAACTGTTAAACAATGGATATGAATTTTAAATACTGTAGTAAAACAAAGAGGTGAACCTCCTTCTTTCTTTTCTAGTTTTGGTATAAGAGTGCATGATTTGATAGCAGCTGACTGGAGTCACATGTAAGTTATACTCTGACAGCACCCATAAAATATATGGGAACAGTTCTCTTCTCAGTTTTATAGCATGTTAGTGAAACATCAAAACTATTTCAATCCAGCTTTTAAAAAAAAATTATTTCTCAAAGTTAAGTTCCTCAAAAGAAATAAGGAGACTGGAAATACTGTAGTAGCTGTGCCTCCTTTCCCTTGCATTGTTCAAGGAAGCTTATTTGATGGATTCCACCACCACTGCCTCCACCACAACCACCAGTCATTTCTCCACAAGAGATAATAGTCTTTCAAAAATAAGGAGCCTCATGGTGCAGTTCTTCAGCTGCTGTACTGCTGCCAAAACTGTGCTTGCCAGCCAGAGTTCAATCCCAGATAGCAGATTCGAGGTTTACTCAGCCTTCTGTCCTTCCACGTTTGTTAAAATGAGTACCCAGCTTGTGGAGGGAGGGCATTGTACAGCCAGCATAGTTAAGTGGTAAACCACCCAGAGACTTCTTTAAGCACTATGGGGTGCTATATAGGTAGCATGCTTTCCTTTCATTTTTAATAAGAAATAAGAAGTGGGTTGGATTTACTTCCAGGTAACATGCATCTAGGTTATAATGCCAGTGACTCATGTACAGCTGTACTCTAAAAACACACACCAGTGAAAGCAGAAATTACGATACAGTCCACTCCCGCCATTTCGCAGTTCAGGTACTGCGGTCCCACTATATCGCGGGACCGCAGTACATGCGCCTGGGGCCGCGGGGGGCCGCGGGGGGTGATGCAATCACCCACGCCGCCCTCCCGCATGGCCTGAGGCTTCTCGGAAAAGCATGGGACGGCAGTGTTAGGTGCTGACAAGCAATCTCCTTTGAAATGTATTGAGCCAATGCATTTCAATTGAGAAAATTTCCCCATTGGAATGCATTGAGCTAATGTATTCCAATAGGGAAAATTTTCTCCATTGAAATGCATAGAGCCAATGCATTTCAATGGAGACGGCCCCGGACAAGAAGTCTTGGGGCGGCACGGCAGAGGGATCTGATTGCCCCCCGACCCCCGACCCCCACCTGCTTCCGCATATCACAAATTTTCAGGCATCGCGGGTCGGGTGGGTCCCTAACACCCGCGATAGGTGGGGGGGTACTGTATTTCCTTTGGGACAACTCAAAGCGCACCTAATGAGCCTTGTGGTGCAGTGGTTAAATGCCTGTACTGCAGGTAAAACTGTGCTCACGACCTGGGGTTCAATCCCAGGTAGCAGGCTCAAGTTTCACTCATCCTTCCGTCCTCCCAAGGTCGGTAAAATGAGTATACAGCTTGCTGGGTGGTGGGGGGGTAATGTGTAGCTTGCATACTGTAATGAAACTGTAAACCACCCAGAGACTACTTGAAGTTGTATGGGGTGGTATATAAGCAGAACACTTTAATGTGTGTTCAGAGGTTGTCTGAAGGGCTGCTGCAATACACTAGGAAAAGAAGACCGAAACAACCTGGAATAATCTCTTTCTTGCCAAGTTCTAGGAACTTGGACAGTTCTGTTGGGTGGGCAGTCTCTGTAACCACATGCCTGAAGTGAAAACATCTAGAGGTCAATAGTATATTGCTAAATGGTACGTTGCTAAATATTTGCTCAGCAGGTGTCCGTGCATATCAGTGAAGGGGATTGCTTTTAAAGATGCCTTGGGATTCACAGGATTGGCCGGTGCGGAGGAATAAATTTCCTCCCCACAACCCACCCCCGTAGAGTGCTACAGTATGAAAGTAGAACATAAGGAGAATCCTCAGGATCTCATCACCTCCCAGAGCTTGGAAAAATTAGTTTCTGGACTAAAACATCCAGAATTCCCCAGCAACACGAGTACTTTTATGGTGGAAAGATCCCTTTAACTGACATAGCGCAGGGAGGCTGTACTGGCCTGCACTTTACAAGGCATTGGAGAAGATGCTTGTTGCCTCCATGGCCTTCAACAATATTGCCTGTGCTGAAGGAGACTGGTAGAAACCCAAACTGATTGAGTTGTCTCTGCTGCACTTGATAAAAGGGAAAAACAGGACCTGAGCTTTACAAAATCCATCTGGACTGCAAGGAGCCTTTTGATTTGGGTTTGAATGGCAAGAGGAATAGGAAGAGGAATAGGAATAGGAATCTTTATTGTCATTGCCCCCTTGCAGGAACAACGAAATCCAGGATTAAAGCTGCATTGCTGTGCTCAAATGTGTGCTCAGCACCCTACAAGATTCAGGGACAGGCTATCACAGCCACAGCTCCCGTCGAAGTTAGCCAGGTGTTTTATTAAGGTCAGAAGTTGCTAGCTGTTAATTTTGTAGGATGTCCCCCATGTTACTAACTGTTGGCAAGAGATGCATGCTTCACGCACTAATGGTGTTCTCTGGACATCAACATCAAGTGGCCTAGGGGATGTTCCAGCCTATCAAGTCAGTCATTTAGCAACTGTCAGTACATGTAATTCAAGGCACAGGTATCTTATACAGGTCCCACTGGTCCAGAATGTAATCAAACACCAATTACTGTAAGCCGCTTTGGGTCCTTTTTCCAAGGAGAAACATGGGGTAAAAATACTCTAAAATAAGTAAGTAAGTAACTAAGTAAACAATAATAAATTCACAGGTGGAGCTTTATAAGCAGGATTATCTGCTTGACATCTTTCAAAAGCAAGAAGCCATTTTGAAGGGTGTTGCCTAGATACTGCCCCATAGGGCATAGTAAGCAGCAGCAAGGTGGTGATGGGAGATGCCAGCTAACCTTCTGTCACAAAGCAGCAGCGAGTGAATAAAATCTGGCTAGAACTGAGGGTCATACAGAACAGGAAGAAGCTAAAAGAGCCATCACTCAAGGAGCTGAGAGGGATGGCTTGTAGACATAGGGCCTTCTCGGCAGCTGCCCCCAAACTATGGAATACCCTCCTGAGTGAAATTTGCCTGGTGCCATCATTGATGACATTTCGGCACCAGTGAAAAACCTTTCTGTTCCAGTACAGTGGTACCTCGTATAACGGAAGGTTTGTATAACAGAAAATCCGTACAACGTAAAAAAATCCAGAGGTAGGGAATTAGCGCCACCTCCATTCACCAGATGGAGCTAAGGGCGCACCTGAGCGAGGTGTGTGTGTGTGTGTGTGAGAGAGAGAGAGAGAGAGAGAGAGGAGGTGGTCGGAGGACAGCCGACCGCCAGGAAGAGTTCATGGAGGCCCGTTGTGGCGGAGGAGGCCATGAGAGTGGGTAGGGGTGTGAGGGGGGTGCTTTCTTATCAGGGCCGTCTTGGTGGCCACGCTGGTATTCTCCACCATGTTGCTGCTGCTGCTGCTGCCTCAAGTTGAACTGCCCAGGAGCCCAGCAAAGCGACCCGCCGGCAAGCTGAGCCCCCGGGGGTGGGGTGGGGAGGGTTGGGGGTGCCGATGTTGCTGCGATGCTGCAACTTATACAATATAGATTGTGGGTCCACTCATGGCAATTTTAGTGTAATGATTTTAGTGTAAGGTTTTTATTATTGTTTTAATTATTTATTGATATTTTATGTTTTAACTGTTTTAATTCTTTTGATTGTAAGCCGCACAGAGACCTTTGGGTAGTGGGCAGCATGTAAGTTGTAAAAATAAAATAAAAATAAATACATTAAAATGTTCATGGCACTCCAAACAGCAGACCCAGTGTTCTAGAGGCCAAGTTCCTCATCCTTGCAACAAGAGGCCACGTTTCCTGTGACACTGTCAGGAGTCTATCCTGAGACATCACCCCAAAGGAAGAAAATGACAGAGGCAAAGGTAGTGGCAAAGGTTTTGGTATGCAGGGCCCTGCATACCAAAAAAAGACTAATCCTTTGTCAGAAAGGGCTGAGAAGAACCTTTTTGGGGAGGTGTGGCCAAGGTGTCAGCACAGTTCCCACTCACCAGAGGTTATCTGCTCCTCCAGCCTACCTGTCAGTGTTGCCCAGGGCATTTGCTCACTCCCCAATGCTCACTCTGCTTCCCCAATGCTGCTTGCATTTCTTGATGGCATTCTCACTATTCAATCAGAATGCCCACATGACAGGACATTTCCTAGTACCTAGCTCCTGCTGGCTGTTGGTCTGCACTCTTTATTTGGCACAACCGCTGGTAAGGTGTCAGACGAAACAGGGCAAATATTTAAAAATGTCTGATCAGTTTGTGCTTTTTAAAAAAAGGAAAATACAATGACTATGTGGCGTTCACATTTACTACAAAGGCATTCCGGATATCTGGAAGTTTGGAAAGCTTAAAGCTGGAAATTCCAAAGGCCTACTGTTCTGGATTTCATTTCCAAATCCAAATTGCACAAGCAGAAGTATACAGATAGTTTTATTTAGCTAGGATGTAAGGGAGCCAGCAACACATGTTACTGTACAGTACTTGCAGGATAATTCCCAGACGTTTTGGGAATGGTGGGCTTAATCTAGTTAGATGTCACCCCCCCCCCAAAAAAATTCTAAACATTTGCCATCTTACCTAGCATCATAGTACAGACATTTCTGTCCCCTGACACCAACTCTTACACACCCAGAGCTAACAAATCCCTTAAGTACATGCCCAAGTTATGGCTGGCAGGAATTTTATCAGCTTCATACTAAACTTCAAAAAAAAAACTTGTGGCAGGCTTGAATTTGCAAATGCCATGTTAGTTGAGAAGGATATACATATATGAATAAATAAAAATATTTAAGAGTAAGCCTTGTGTGCAAAATCTTGCGTGCACACACACACACACACACACACACACACACACACACACACACACACACACACACACACACACACACACACACACACACACACACACACAAATAGATATTTTTAAAAATGAAAAGATCATGTTCTATTGAGAATTCCTGCAGGATACTAAACTGCAGAATAGCAACAGGCTGCTGGAACATCTTTCTATTGGAGCAAATAAAAGTATGTGTGACAAGGAAGTCTAGTTGTCATAGCTGTGTGATATAAAGAAATGTAAAAGATGCCCACGGAGAAATATATCAGCTCTGAACATATGTTTAAAATTGACTTTTCATTTAAATGCATCTGGGGATTAACTGTACAGTACTCAGTGTAGTGAAAAATCACCCCCACTTTGAGATACATTAATGAGGGAATTTGCTCACATACAAGATCAGGCCAAAAGGAAAGAAAGAAAGAAAAATTTAAAATACATAAAATTAATCCCTACGTCCTAGAATGGCCAACATACATTTCCATCATGATGCTTCCCTCTTTTTACAACTGAGAAGCATGACAAACATGCTTCTTGTAAGTCATTTTCATTGATTATCTTGAGGATAGTTTAATTAAACTAATTAGCAGAACTGCATTCTAATTTTGTTCTTGTGCAACAAAAAAATCATTGCCTACAATTCAATTTAAAATTAAATTATAACATACTGGTAACCAGGCAACTATTGATATTCTGTGTTCAAAGATTAATGCCCACACACATATTTTCTATGAGAAATACTGTATGACAAATGAAATTGTTGGTTGGCTGTTTTCTGTGATTTGATAAGGTCCTCAGCATTTGTTCAAAACCATTTGTATGGGAGGAGGGAACCCCAATCTTTTACTTGGAAGTAAATCTGATCAGTTACCGCTTCTAACTTAAAAGTCTTTTACTATTCACTAGTCACATTTGGAACAGCTTGGTGAAAAAGTTAAGACCGTATTGTTTGATAGCTGTTGTGTGAGGGGTTTTTTTGGGGCTGTTTGGCCATGTTTTGGAAGTTTTTCTTCCTGATGTTTTTCTGTATTGTTTCTCTGGGAATTTAATGTATCCGTGCCCTCTTCGGACATTCTGTAGTTCATAGTGATACAACATTATGACTTTTCTTGCCCTTTTCATTTAAATGATCTCTAACAAACCTGAATTTGTCCCACATAAAATGTAAAATGGTTCCAATATTACTTCCCCTTAAGAGGTTGTGCATTGTTTTTGTAGTGACGCCAAAATGTATGCAGTGTGGGTTTTGTGGAGGTATGCTGTAAATGTTTGCTTTCACTCCTATAAAAGTAATTCTGCTGAATAATCAGACCTGCTTTGGCCATGTCAGTTCATACTAATTCAACTAATTCCTAATTATGCCTTGCGCATGGCGGCAATGTTCTGCAGAGTCAAAAATAACACACCAACATCCAAATGCTTCAACAACGTATTATGGAGGTTGAGAGGCAGCATGACCTGGTGGCAACTTCAAACAACATCTCTTTGGACAAAGCACTATTGTCCTTTAAACCAGCCACTTATCTCTCCATGCTACCAATTAAAAAACATCGTAGAGCCTATACCCTTGCCCGCTTAAATGTATTACCATCTGCAGTGTTGGAAGGGAAGTTTAAGAAAACCCCATACTCTCAACGCAAATGCCCCTGTAACTCAGGTGCAATAGAAACTGTAACACATGTTCTTCTGTCTTGCCAGTTTTACTCTGAAATCCGACGAAGACTCATTGAATCCCAATTAAAATTATTCCCTGGGCGTTCTGAGGCATTTTATACCCTATTACTTCTAACAAGTCAAACCTCAGACACTTTGCATAATGTGGCAAAATTTCTAGTTGCTGCTATTAAAATCCGGGAGGGGAAGGTTTTAACAAAATAAGGATAGAACCTTAATTATCGGTGGGATTTTTCCTCTCCTCCCTTCTCTCTTTTCCCTTCTTGCTCCCCTTCAAATTAAGATGTGAGTGAAAGGTGTTTATCTTTTCTGTTAGGCCATTTTAATTTTGTACCTAATTCTTTTAGAAATGTAGTGTTTTAACTTGCTCTTGTATAGTATTTGGATGTTGGCCTACGGCCGTATTAAAGATTTCGTATTCGTAACACACCAACATCAGCAGAGACTCCTGAGGCCCACTAACGACCAAAGCATTTCTTGTGTGGCACAAATTTGTGGGAAATTTCCTAGACCAGAAGCTCTCTTCATCAGATTTGCAAAGGTAGGCCAAAGGGCCAAGCAATTTGTGAGATGGCGGGGGGGGGGGTTTAATGTGGAACAGGGTGCTGAGAAGCAGTTTGGAATCCAGTCTAGCATGGAGAGAACAGCTCCCTATTTTAAGGCATCCACTGTTTCAAGGGCTGTTCATTGGAAGTTTATATTTACTTTACTTATTTTTATCGTTGCTTTAATTGCCCGAACACCATTCTGCAGAATGCTGAGGTCCATAGTTTGTTGAAGTCCAGAGGATTTTCAGTCTCAGTGTACTCCCCTTATACAGTGGAGCCTCGTATAACAAATGGTTTGTATAACATAAAATCTGTACACCATAAACATTCCAGAGATAGAGAAAATTTGCTTAACAGAATGGTCTATGGGGCGAATCCGTACAACATAAAATGGTCGCAGTTAGGGATTACTCTGTTTTCAATGCATTCCGATGGGAAATTTGTATAAAGGAAAATTTGCTTAACATAATTTCATTTGGAACAAATTAATTCCTTTATACAAGGTACCACTGTACTGTAAAAGCCTATGTAGAAGTGCCGTTTGCTCCTATCTGAGAGCCTCAAGGCATACCTCAGAATATGCAGTGGTATTTTTACTGATAGCAATTTAAAGTCGTATGGTATATTTGAATTGCAGTGTGTGTTCCCTTAAGGCACCTTTTATGCTGGCGCTTTTGTTTGTTTGTTTTGTTTTGCAGAAAAAGAGGTAAGGAAAGGAGGATTCAAAACTACACACCCAACAAAACTTCCTCTTTTCCTTCTTATCTTATCCTTCCCTTCCCTCTCCTCTCTCTCCTCTCCCCTCCATCTTCTCTTCCGCTTCCATCTTTCCCTCCCACAATCACAACTGAATGACGCTCCCATATGACTGCGATACAGCAATAAAGTAGACCTTAAGCAAGTGACTCCAACAACATAATCCAAGACAGCACCTTGTGTGGACGGACTGTTTGCTTAGATTGAAGATCACGAACTAACAAGAGGGGCAGCAGAAACCCTGAAGGTGCCCATTAGTTTCAGTTGGCCAGACCATCTGGTCACAGAACCTCCCTCTCTGGCTACTGCAGATATCTCATATTTCTATGTATTTTTTCCCATACTGTATCTATATGACTGTATCATCATAATTCAGTCAAAAGAATATGCTCTCCAATAAAGTTAGAAGATGGGCCCATTTCCAAACACTGGTGATGAACAACCAAGGGAGGCTTAGCACTGTAAATGGGAACAATAGCATGTAACAGCCAGCTAGCCATTGTTATAGCTTGTTGAGATAAAATTCTACCATGGCATGTTTGCTAATGAACTCCAAGATAGTGACTTTGCACTTGAGTGTTTGAATATCTGCACTGGTTTGCGTATATTGTGGGACTGTAAAGTTGAAAGGGACCAGCTAAAGTGACGGAGAAATGCTGTGCTTCCACAGATTCCCACTTGGGAAGAGACGTCTTAGGGTATGGCATGGTGGAGTAAGAAGCAGCTTAATGGTTGTGTGGGACCAGTGTATAGAACCTGAGCAACTACAGGTTGCTCCAGCCATTCCTGGTAGGCTCCACGACTGAGTGGATCAGTATGAGGCTCTTTTGGTGTTGGCTCTGCTTGCACAATGTTAGCACAAAAAAAGAGAGAGCCAGCAGCAAGGTGATGGGATGTGTACGTTCATTAGGGGAACATGGCCTTAACAGGAATGATGTTGCAGCTTCTTGGGCGCATTTTGTCACTTGCCCTGGCACCAAAAGAGTCACTAATCCGTTTTTTTGTTGCCATCGTTGGGTTTTAGATTCTGAGAGTACCTCCTTTTCAGCCTGCTTTATAATCAACTGAATGAGAAGTTATTCCACCCCTTGTCTTCACCCAACTCTATGACATCAAAAGGACCAATGCTGGCTTCCCTATATACCTGCAACTAAAATCTTTGGATATGTGATGCTGTTGAACAGTCAGCAATAGACTAAAGCAGTGATGGCGAACCTTTTAGAGACCTAGTGCCCAAACTGCAGTTCAAAACCCACATTTTGTTTTGTTTTTTGCAAAGTGCCAATACAGCAATTTAACCTGTATACAGGTGGCTATGAAGCGGCAATGTTGGGTGCCCACAGAAAGCGTTCCACGTGCCACCTTGGGCACCCATGCCATAGGTTTGCCATCACTGGACTAAAGGCTTACTTCTGAAGGCACTGACCAATAGTTGTTTTCCTTGGTGACAACAGTTCCCAGTCAACCTTTCTCACTGTATTTTACAGTATATATATTTAAACTGAAGGCAGGTGCTTTTTGTTTCGGTTTTTATTTTATTTTATTTTATTTTATTTTATTTTATTTTATTGCCTCAGAAAATGCAGCAGATGGAAACAATACTTTTTTGAAAAAAATCAAACTGGGTCAAAAATTTTTTTGAAAGGCATCAGAAATTGCAGTAGTTGGAACCTTTTTTTAAAAAAGGTATATATTAACCATAAGGTTAAAACTGTAGCCACAATGTAAAAAACTCTGCAGGGCTTGCTTGCCTCCCAGAATATAAACCTGTCAGACAGGATTCAAACAGCTGCGGCATCAATCACATGGCACAGTCTTAGTGAGGACCGTGTTAACAGGCCACTGTCACAGAATAAATGCTTCTTGCCTTGCAAATAATCTTCCTGACATAGCTTTGATGTTCATTTTGAGAGAGTGCTTGGCTTAACTTTGGGATTTGCCTGACAGCTGATTGGAGGAAAGTTGCCACAAGCCCTCAGAGACCTGAGAAAGCATAGCAATTCCCTCGGAGACTTGGCAGCCCTACCAGACACCCAAAAAGAGGATTCAGCAGGAAGGAGTGATGTGGTAAAATGTATAATAGGCAGGGTGTGCCCAGAGTACAATTCTGTATCCTTCAGGGAAGAGACCACTGGAAGTCCAAATGCCACCTCTAGGCTTTTTGGCTAGGATACAAAAAGCTAGTGCAAATACATGCATGTATTCTACCTCTCACAAAATACCAGAACTAGGGGACATACACTCAAATTGAGGGCTGGGACAGTAAAAACAGACAAAAGAAAATATTTTTTCACCCAGCGCGTTGTTAGTCTGTGGAACTCCCTGCCACAGGATGTGGTGATGGCATCTGGCCTGGATGCCTTCAAAAGAGGATTGGACGGATTCCTGGAGGAGAAGTCCATCACAGGTTACAAACCATGACGGAGATGTGTAGTCTCCAGGCTTAAAAGACCAGATGCAGGGGAGTGGTATCAGGAGACAGATGGTGGGGCCACTGTGAGATACAGGGAGCTGGACTAGATGGGCCTTTGGCTTGATCTAGCATGGGTCTTCTTATTTTCTTATGTTGAACCAAGGGCCAAATTAGGTGTAATATTATATCGATACCCATGAGATTTAGTGACAATTTGCAAACTATCAGAACTGTCAGATGTTTTAACAGTGCTGTGTTTCGCTTAATTGCTATTCATTTAATTAAAAGGCAGCATCTTAAATTGCAACATGAAGCTCAATGTTCTTATTTAAGAGAGAGGAAAGTTCCTCTTTAGCTTCTTGATCTTAGCTCATATAAACTGTGAGCCTTCCATGCTGCTGCCAATTATTTTCAAATGTGTGGTGATGTTCGTGATTTGTGATACTGAGGCTCGAAACCAGGGGTTTCGGCGGAACCATTGAGGATCAGGCCTTTTGCTGCAGTTCTGGAAGCATTTTTGCTGCTGCTGGAAGAACTTTTAACAGCCTCTTTGCTCTTTCTGGAAAGTTGCTTTGCCTCCTGAGCTGCCCCTGTCATAGGATCTCCAATTCTGAGAACTGCCCTTGCTAAATTAAAGCAGCAAAGTTGGCATAAAACATGATGCAATTGCTCCTGCAACCCTTAGAAGGGGCAAGAGGAATTGTGAAACAAGAAAGAGAGTTGGGCCTTTGGGGGGCCCAGAAATGTTTGAGCCCATAGCTAAGACCTCTTCGGGCCCTAATGCAAATGACAGCCCACAGCTTACCTACTGATTATTTTTCTTTTCTTTAAAGTCACGTGGATCCACATTTTTAAAAAAAACTGCACTGAGACAGTTGGGGAGAATTTTTTGACCCCATGGACAATTTTAATGTACAGTATTGAAGGTTAGCAGTAGGATTTCAGTTACGAAAATATGTCATATCAAAGAGGGGGTAATGGCTTGCTTTCCATGGCTTCAGAGACTAGAATTCAGAACAATGTTTTCAAACTACAGGAAAACAGATTCCATTTGAACATTAGGAAGAACTTCCTGATGGTTAGAGCTGTCAGGCAAATATGCTGCCATGGAGAGTGATGGAGTCTCCTTCTTAGGAGGTTTTTAAGCAGAGGCTGGATGGCCATCTGTCGGAGTTACTGTGATGGAGGTTCCTGCATGGCAGGGGGTTGGACTGAATGGCCCTTGAGGTCTCTTCCAACTCTATGATTCTATGATTCTAGGGGAAAGTTAGGGCAAACATTTTAGGTAAATGACCTCATATGGGGAGCTCAACCTATTGACGTGCAAGTGTGCTAGACTATCTGCATCATGACATGCCAGACCCTACAAACAAACTAAAGAAGGTACAAGTGTGGAATATTTTTAGTTCAATATGTTACAAAAGAATCAGAGAATAATTGAATTGGAAGGGGCCTACAAGGCCGTTGAGTCCAACCTCCTGCTCCATGCAGAAACCGAAATCAAAGCAGATCTGACAAAAGGTTGTCCAATTTTCTCTTGAATGCCTCCAGTGTTTCAGTGCTCAGCATTGGCAGACTAAGATACAGGGGACCAGAGGTCAAATGCCCACTTATCCATGGAAACCAACTGGGGAGTACCACAGGTAAAACCACTCCTTACATATCTCACATACCCTGAAAATCTTGTGTGGGCTACCATATGTTGGATATAGCTTGACCACAGATAGCAACAACAACAAAAAACAAATATTAAATGATATTTGAGAGTATTGGTGTAGTATTGTAGAGAGCGTGGTCAGAACACTTTGGTTCAAGTCTCCTCCATGGAAACTCACTGGGGGTGCTGGTTGGCACCGGTAAAACCAATCTTTAGTTATCTCACATACCATAGAAACCCTGCTAGGTCACTGTTGGTCAAAATAAACTTGACGGTACACAATATTTTATTTATTTATTTATTTATTATTGTATTTATACCCCGCTTATCTTCGATTCGGAACTCTAAGCGGCTTACACTGGGCGAACAAGCGCCAATAAACACAATTCAGCAGTTATATAATAAACAAAAAACATAAATTAAACAGTTAAAACCTAGTGCATCCAACAGACCGGCAGTACAAAACTATCTGCCCAAGTGACTCTAATTAAACAGATAAGCCTACAGTACAGATAAAAATACTCGCTTGGGGACTAGAGATGGCGGGACCCAAAAAGGAAAAAAAAATACACACTCTTCACAGTGTCTAGGACAGGGATGGCGAAACTTTTTGCCACCAAGTGCCCAAACTCGGCGGCGGCGGCGGTCGAGATTGGTGGGGGGGGGAAGGAGGCAAAGGCAGCAAGGGTGATGGAGGGGGAGGGGTCAGGGTGGGAGGGGCAGGGATGGCAGCGGAGGTGGTGGCATGTTGGCAGGGGCAGGGGCGGCAGGGCTGATGGCAGCGGTGGTGGTGGGGGCTGGGATCGGCAGCAGTGGGGGTCAGGGGTGGGGTGAGGTTGAGGGCAGCAAGGGTGACGGGGTCAGAGTTATCTGCAGTGGCAGCGGCAGCGGGAGGGGCAGGGATGGTGGCGGGGTTCACAAAGGCGGGGTCAGGGGCGGCAGGGGGCGGAGGTAAGGGTGGCGATGGCATTGGCGACAGCAGGGTCAGCCTGGCACCTGACATGCTCCCTGCCCTCCTGCTTCCCCCTCCACAAATTCCTCATGGCTGGTCCAGCGGAGGGGGAAGTGGGGGCAAGGAGCATGTCGTGTGCCAGGTGAAAGCTCTTTCCGTGCCACAGGTTCACCATCACCATCATCATCATAATCATCATCATCAGCAACAACAACAACAACAACAACAACAACATTGAGGTAGGAGATTTGTTGAAACTTTTTTTTTTGGCTTTGGTTCTTTCTTGAAAAGAGAGATCTGTATGTGGCAAGTGGCTGAAATCTGGATAAATGTCGCAGAATGCCTAATTATGGATCTAATTCTACTCGTGTCACAGAATGCCTAGTTATGGGTCTAATTCTACTCGTGGGTCAGGATTAAAATGTCTCTGGGGAACTACAATGCCACATTCTGGTGTATGAGGGTTAAAATGCCTTCTTAGCTTGTTAATTTCAGGGTGATTCAACAGTCTAATTGGTGAAACCTTCCCTTGAGCTAGGTCTTGCTGCACATGATAATCAGCAGGACTGGCTACCCCCCCCCCCGTACCAAATGCACTAGTAGTCCTCATTGTTCAATAAGTGTCCCCTGTTGTTGGATCCCTATGGGCATGCATGTCACTGGTACATATTGCATCATACAATCTGAAAAACACTGTGCAAAATCTAGATTACAAATTTTATTGTTGCATAATTGAAAAACACCCTCTGTGCAAGATTCTGATTGTGCTTGCATAACTGCTGGGCTATATACCTAATTTAAAAGCGCACAGGGAGCCAACACATTGCTCTCTACTTACTCTTTTGCTCTTCAAATGTTCCCTTTACTTTTGCTCATGGAAGGGCTTGTTTTGTGCAGAGAGCCTCCTGGTGCACCTGTGAAGTCTCCCAAAGTGCATTCTGCTATTTTCCTTCTTCAGCTAAATGCCATTAATTACTACCCTTTTATAGAGGAATCCAGTGTATAGAGACAAGGTGGGAGATGTTTTTAGGCACTGAAAATAACCATCAAAGCTTATATATTAATTGGACTGGAAAGTGCAGATGAGAAAGAAGCACAGATAGGAACCTGAATGTGGCTGTGTTTCCTTCTGAAATCTCACTCAGGTTTCAAAAAAGCTCTTATAAACACCTAAATGTACCGTATAATTAAAATAGTTGCAGTAATGTGTGCAGCATTAGCTGTGATAATGATAACGACTAGCCTATGGTAAATTATTGACTTGCATTTTTATTTTTGCGTATAGGGGCAAAGAAGGGGGAACCAGCATAGGAGCCAGGGGCAAACAACTTACAAATGCTCGTATCTGGTTGTTCAAGTGTTTTCCTCCATTTGTATTTCCAAATAAAGATGTGATATATGTGTCTTTGACTGGCGTCAAGAGTTATTTTTCTGCACTACAGTATCCATATCCAATATTCAGCAACCAATCTGGCCATCAACTGGGAATTCTGGATATGGTATTGCAAAATAGGTAAATCACCTTCCCACACTCTGAACACCATGTAGACAGGTCCAAGTTATCAATGGGATCTCTTCCTTCTCTGAAGTTTTCAGTGCACTCAGTGGCTAAAACATTTACCACCACATACAATATAGATGTATAAACACATGTTTTAGGATGAAATATCACTGAAGATGTGAACTCTGAAGGACAATCTGTTTAAAAATGTCTGTTGTATGAGAAAACATGCTCAAGTTATGTTTATTTAAATATGACTTTTCAAATACAGGCTTTAAAATAAATACACAAATCAATGTGCAGTTGGAAGAGCTAGACCTATGAATAAATTGCAAAACTTCCATGAACTATAAACAGACTAATCCATGCATCCTTAAGTAGACAGCCCTTCATACTTTCTAGGACATGTTCAGTAAACCATACTACAAAGGTGAATATTGTTTATGAAAATATCTTCTGTGTGATATGATTTAGTTCAGATGTAATCCCAGGTTATGATTAATTTACATAACGTAATATATTAATTTGGTTAATTTGTTAATAAGAGGGAGCATCATAAAGTCTTGGCTTGTGTGCTACCTCCTTCCATGTCCCTTCTCTTTCTTCTCTTTTCTAGCCTCACAATAACCATAAGAACATAAGAAGAGCCATGGTGGATCTAGTCCAGCTTCCTGTATCTCACAGTGGCCCCACCAGATGTGTCCTGGAGCACAACACTAGATATCTATCTCCTGATACCACTCCCCTGCATCTGCTCCTTGAAGTACCCTGGTTTTAAGCCTGGAGATTACACATCTCCATCATGGTTTGTAACCTGTGAGGTAGGTTAATATGAGTCAGAGTTTATCCTGCAAGGTTTATAGGAAACCATGAATGGCTAAGATTATTCCGTGAGTTTTGTGGGAGTGTGTGGATTTACATCATGTTCACCAGTCCACCATGGCCTTGGTCTGACTTTTTCATGAGACCAGCATGTAAGCTTTCTATAAGACCTTGTCGGGCGTTATAAGTAGAAAGCAAGGAAAGGTATGAAGGTGGTAGCCTCTGTCTCCCTCCTTATACTGTATGTAACCTATGTACAGTATGGAACACAATGCTAAGTCTGGCTATCGACTTATAGGTTCTGCTGATTTCAATGCAGATACAACACAGGATACAGACATGCAGAGCAAGGTTATTTGTTAAAATAAGTGAAAATTCGCTTTTGTTGCAAACCAGAGATACATAGCATGGATGTGCAGAATAAAACAGAGCTGGGTTTGTAAGTAATGCTTCGCCATCAACTTAATTTTAATTAAATCTTGCCATTCTGTGGCCATGAACTGATCTGTTATTTGCATGCATTGCACATTCCTCTGAGTGCACTGCTCAAAAGAAGACCTGCAGTTGCAAGCAATGCGTACATGAAAGAACAACCCTCTGAAGGCCATGAAAGCCCAATGTTACTATGTGGGGAAGTGGTTAATTCCAGCCTTGCCTTCAGGAAGGGGTGGTTCCCAAAATATCACATTTTATCAAGCAATCCTTGGTAACTATATAAAACTTCCAGGCATTTTGCCAAGAGGTTTACTGGGAGGTCATGTTGCAGGCACTGTCTAATGCTACATATTCCTGCAGGAATACATGTGAATATTTGGTTGTACCTTTGACATTATTCCTAACATATTAGCTTTGCATTGATTCTGTTCACAGCCTTTATTGCATTTGACAGGTTGATTTGGGAGTTCACCATTCATACTGGATGAGATGAGAATCACACTGCAGCCCCTTCTTTTCTTCCTCTGGTCCCACCTCTGCTGATCCCTTTATGGTTTGCTGTGAAGTTGCTTTCTGATTTAAAGTTTCAAACTGCTTCGTTGTTCCTGCAAGGGTGCAATGACAATAAAGATTCCTAAGAATCCTACTGCATGTATTACTTTCAGGTAATAAATGCATGCAGGAATTGCCTCATCACTGGTCATATCACGCTAATGTCATTTATTTATTGGTCTTCTAGTGGCAAGACACTAATCTTGGTGGCTTACAAACAAAAATAAATATTAACATAAAGTTCAATAATAAAGATAAATTAAACAACAGACAAAATGAAACCCTCCTTAAACTGAACTATATTTAACAACATAAACTATGAAGAAGTTGGTGACAGAATTTGGTAAGTGTACATTTTTGAAGGCCTGAGCAAAAAGCAATAGTTTACTTTGCTTTCTAAAGCTGAGTTAAGGTGGAAGCTAGACTCACCTCCAACAGGAGAGTTCCACAGTGAAGTGACCACCACTGAGAAGGTCCTTTTCCTAGTTGTAGTTTTCAGGGCTATCATAGCCACATTATTATTATTTATATTTTTACCTTTACGTTTCTATCCTACTTTTCCTCCAAAGAGCTCAAGGTAACAGGCTTGCCTTTCCTCCTTCCCATTTTGTCTTCCCAACAACTTTTGGGGGTTCAAGATTACGTTTCATGACCCTTTCATGGTCTAGCCAGGCTCTGAAGCTGTACCTCCTGAATCCCTACCGCACTTAGGTTTTGAATCACCTTTTGCTAAAAGTCAAATCGCCTTAAAAATCACCTACCGCATTTCTAATCGATTTTTCCATGGAGCCCCCTTGGCCATGCCCTTTTTCGGCCGCTGTGTCGATTTTTCTTGCAATGGCCACCAGGGGTGGTGTTTTTTAAAACCGATTTCTAGACCGCTTTTTGAAGTGATTTGGATCCTGCCATTGGAAAAGCCAAAAAAAAAAAATCCTCCTGCAGAGTAATCATTTCCGCCGACTTCTCCGGTCCTTCTACTTCCTCTTTTGAGTACAATTTTGCTTTTTCCAGTCACGGAAGTAGCCTATCAAAACCAATGTTTTCAAATCAATGCTATCAAAATTAGCTACATTACTTTGAATGGAAGAACAACGGCATGATGTTATCCTAAAAAATAATTTCTGAAGTTGAACCAGATAATGGAAAAATATCGGACTCAATCGGAACAAAAAGCGGTTTAGCAAAATGCAGACGGGGAAACCGGTTCTTGAGAAAACGCCCAAGTGCAGAATGCTGAATCGCTTCATTGACCACGTGACCGGGGGAGGGCAAAAGATGATTCAAAACAAAAAGTGGTTGCTGTTTGAAGTGTGGTAGCGGCCAGTCACTACTCAGCATATGCTCCACAAATTTTCATGCATCTGTTAAGGCTTCTATACTGCAATATGAATGGTCCATGCAGTTTTGTGTGTGTGTCCATATTCCATGTAGCAGATCTAAGAAATGCTCTTCAATTCACTTGAAATCTCAATCCAACCTTAGCTTGAAATATACAGTTTGATAATTATAAGTCTGTTACGAAGGCAGTTTCCCCTTACAAGCCTCATAAGGAATAGCTGGCTATCAGCCACAAAACATGCAAACCATTTTTGGAATATGACATTGTACTTTAAAAAAGAAAAAAATAACCTAGTATATGACAGCTGGCAGAATGGTGAAAGAGTCGGTGCAGCTAATAGTTCTATAAATAAAAATGCTGAGCTGGGTCATATCACTCCTTACCTGCAAGATCTAAGAGAAAACTCGGGTCTTCATAACAACAAAATGTGTGTGTGTTTGTGTGTGTGTGTGTGTGTGTGTGCTGTGAGATAGAAAGAAACACACACACATACACACATACAAATTACAAATAACCTTGGCTTTCATGCATGCACAGTATGTCTGAACTAGCATCCTTTCTTGTCTGAAATGTTGGTTTTGGATCCAGGGAGAAAAAGCTATACTGCATGACCCTCAGATTGTGACCAATGCCTAGCAAAGAAAAGCAGCCTGGAAAACTCAGACAGACAGCGGCATGACAGTTATTAGCTGAGATTGTAATTTTATTGCCGTGTCGCTTCCTCTCTTGCTTTCTGCGGCCTGCATCTGTTAAGGGGAAGCTGGATTAAGCCTGCCAGTCCAGAAACAGGTTGCATATTGGATCTGCAACCCATCAGATGCTGGCTACAAGGCGAATGTACAATCACTTTGGGGGAAACTGCATTGCAGGTGGGGGTCCTTGGAGAGATTCTCACAGCATTTGGGTCTGCAGAGATCCTTGCGATCATACGGTCTGCAGTGTACACTCAGAACCAGTGTCAAGTCTGGCTTATCTCTTCTTTTTAACTGGTGCTCACTGACATGGACATTTTCTTCTAGCATTGATCCAATAGAACGACAAGTGGAGAAACAGCCAATGGGATATTTTTTTTAAAAAAAACTAATGCTAATTTTGGGTAAAGTGATGAGAGGTGGGGTGGTTGGGTGAGTTGATTTTAACATGAAATCTCTTTAAGAGATGCTTAAAGATACTATCCCTGAATGGCATGTTTCTGAGGACAGTTATCTCTACATACCTTGTATTAATCTAAAAAAAAAAAAACTGACAGAGCAGTTCTTAGTCTCATAACTAAGATAATTTGTTCTGAGATATTTTTAGTCATATTTCTTTCCCACCTCTCTTCCAACCAGTTCAAGGCACTATGGATGGTTCTCTTCCTCCTCACAAAAATTTCATAAGGAAGGTCATTCTGGAACAAGCCTCCAGGTCACTCTGTGAGTTTCATGGTCTTCCAGTTCAACACCCTAACCAATATACCAAACTATACAGCAACTGAAGTGAGGCTTTCTATTTATGTGTTATCTATCTGTCAGGTGTGAAGCAGAGTTTCCAAAACAGGTGATAACTAGGATACACTCTTCTCGTTAAAGCAATGCAGAGCAAAACAGGCAAAGTTGTCTATAGTCAAAACATGTCCTTTCAGAATAAGAAAGAGAAACCATGTTGCCATAAATGTCAAGGTGTATAAAAGAGGGGTACTGTACTTGTTAATCAAATCTCCATGAAACTGCTCCTTCCTCTCTGTAGCAGCTACCCCTTGAGGTACTGGCCTTACTTTTTCTAGTGTTATTGTGGGATCTGCCTGGATTGTAGCCAAAGCAGACACTGGCACTTCTGATGTGAGGTCTTCTCTCTGCATGAACTCCATAGCTTTCCCCAATTTTTTGGAACCAAAGCAGATGGATGAAGTAAAAGAGGTAAAGTAAAGCTCTTGTAAAAAGAGAAAGAGAAGAAATATGTGATACATTTCCACAATGGAGAATATTTGAAAGGCTAGGTGGCCATCTTCTCAAAAGTTCAAAACCTAACTCATTTTTACAGCTTCCAGAATGTAACATTATCAGGAAGGATTTCAGTGCCAGCAATTTAGGTTTGTCAGTTCTAAAATATTTCTGGAAGTGCCACAGCCTAAGATAGATTTACAGGGTACTAGGGATAAGCTTCATCCCTTCTAGGAAAATGACCATCCATTTAAGGTCTCTGCTGAGATTCAGACAAGACACCTGTGATATTCCCACTTGTGTTCTACTTTTAAATCAAGTGGATGCAGTGTTAAACAGATCGGCTTGAGATAACTGCTGTGCAGATCAGAAACCTGTCTCTATATATGTCGTATTCCCAGTATCTTGCAGGACACAATTTTGAGCATACATTGTTAACCGAATAAAACAGAGGAGAGGAAGTTCCAGATGATGTCCTGCAGGATGTTTATAATTACATTTCAGTATCATAACTAACTGGATGTTCAGTCGTATGTGGTTTTTAAAAATCATTTTACCTGTGTCACCTATAGGGAGAAAGGCAAGACAGCAATGGGATGAAGGACGCTAGCTAGTCCTGTGGGAACAGTGGAATCCATGAAGGCTTCTGTGAAGAGCTTATTATAAAAACTGAGGAGAGCAGCACTGATATTTTTCTGCAAATTCCCCCAGGTAGGCCTTAGCCCTAGATAGGAACATTGCCAGCTGGCACAATCAGCACTCTCAAAATTCTTAATTCTCAGCTGTTCCCATTCATATAATAAAGTGAATCTGTCAGTAGTTCTGAGTAGAGATGGGCACGAAATGAACATTTTTTGTTTCCGTTACCATTTGTTGTTTGCGTTACATAACGAAACGACAAACAAAAATTGTGATGAAAATGAAACAAAACGAACAGAACCATGAAAATTGTGGTCGTTACGTTTCGTTTCCATTAATGGTGACGCGAATGAAATGAGCTGTTTTAAATGTTAAAAAATGCCCTGGACATCCGTAAAAATGCAGCGATAATTATTTATATTGTCTGATAATACCTACCAGGGGGGTTGGGGTCCTTAAAACGTTTGTTTTTGTCTTCTCCCATTGCAATGTATTTTTCTTTTCCCTTTAAAATGGATGTCGCCACCAGTCACAAAATGGAGGCAAGCCATGTGATGGGATCATGTTCAACCAATAGCATGCCCAGGTTGCAGACTGGGCGGGCCGGTCTGGCAGCCACAGAGGGCATAAAAAGCTCTGGCAGCCCCAGTCCTCCTTGCAGTCTCTGGTGGGAGTTAGGGTGGGATTGCTGTCTCTGCGACTCTAGCTTCAGTCCTGCAGCCTCCCTGTGTGTGTGCATGCTGTGTACCTCTCGGTGAGTACCCTCCCTTGCCCCACAGTGCAGTCACTCTGCGGCTGCCTTGCACCCTGGGCAATGCCCACCGCTGCCTTTGCAGCCTCCCTGCATACCTAGTCTATACTGTGTCTCTGCCAGCATCCATTTTTTTTAGTGTTTTCCCTCTGGTCTGGGGCATTGGGAGATTCCTGCGCACTGAAATGCTTTAAAAATCGCGCAAAAAGCAGGTAGAAGCGACAAACAAAAAAACGAAAAACGGTAACGAAATTTTTCCAAAAATTCGCGACAAACGGCAATGAACCGAAACAGACCTCTCAACAACAAACGAAAAACCGAAATGCCATTGTTTTGATTCATGCCGATCTCTAGTTCTGAGGGATTCGAACATGAGTAGAGTGTTCTTCTTTCAGATGTCACCTCTTCATCCAGGGTGGGGAGTACTGCCTTTCCTCTTCACATATGCCAGCTCAATGCTAAAGAGGGTTCCAGCATTTCTAGGGAAAGGCAAAAATGTCTTAACAAATTAGAATTGCAAGAATACTTCAGGAAAACCATGATAGTTGCACTTCACCTGGTCAGTTTTTAGTATAAATAGGATAATAGAAGAACATTTGCCGATTTGCTATACGTCTATTAAATCTGCAGTAATCTGATGATTAATATTCATTGAAATGCTTACCCAAACAATTCACATGAAATGCTTAACCTTTTAAAGCAATGTGAAAAACCAAGCTGCCTCATTGTGTCTTAATTAAAAACTCTAATTGCTATTTTCAAATCACTATTATTATGCAAATGACATGTTCATATTTATCATATTACCAGAGGTCACATAGGAAGTCCATAGTGAAATAGTAAGTCATTACTAATTGTCTACATTAATTCCTGCTGGAAAACATTGTTTAATTACATTCGGATACGCGCTGGGCAGAAGCCATAGGCACGCTCAGCTTTATTTTTATAAAATGAAGGCTGGTAGAAACATCAGCTGCAAGAAAAAAAATTGTTCCTGTTTTCCACTGCCTTTTATGGGAAATCACTTGTTTCTCACCAACATTTGGATGCTTTAACATTTATAAATAGTGCTAATTCCTTCTATACACACTTTCTGTACCTCAACATGTGTAACTCAAGACCAAACAACACACAAGGTTCAAAGAAATCTGTGGTTTATCTCACAATTCTTTTTTTAAAAAAAATACAGTGGTACCTCTACTTATGAGCAGCTCTACTTTGAGCAATTCAACCTAAGAGCTGAAAACTACTGGTGTTTTAACAGCTGCTTTACAAATTTTAGATGCAGTCTGCTCCACTTACAATTTTTTTATTTTTTTATTTTTTATATATATTTTAGGTACTGCTGCTCTACTTATGAGTTGCTTGACTTATGAGCATCCATTTGGAACGGATTAAACTCATACAGGTACCACTGTGAATCCAAATAGGGTGAGGTGGTGAGAGTTGGGTTGGGGAATTGCCGAAGCAGTACAATTTCACCTTTTCCACTTGTGTTATGTTTTGTTCATCTAAATCACTCCCTCTCAAGCGTCTCTTGGATGGCTACAGGAAAAAGACCCAGGCACCAAGGTCAGGTCCATTTCTTCTCACCAAGAAGAGGGCATGGGAATGTTCATGCTGATCTTGTACATTATCGCTGAGGTGGGACACATGGAATGTGGCTCTCTACAGAATGTGAGGATTTGAGACACATTTGGGTGCCCCCTGAGCAATGATAGCACCCAGTGGCCTGATTCTTCCACTCTAGAAGCATCATCAGAGATTGCATCTGACAGAGGGGAAAAAAGAAAAAGAAAATTGCTAAGGTTAAATTGGGGGTTCATAATTACTGTTTGTTAAATACTAAACCTATAAATTAATGTATTGTGTTGACACTTGCTAGCCCATCAGTGTTATTTACCTTTAATTAAAAAAAAAACTCATTTAAACTTAGTATACAGTGGTACCTTGTATAAAGGAATTAATTTGTTCCAAATGAAATTATGTTAAGCAAATTTTCCTTTATACAAATTTCCCATAGGAATTCATTGAAAATGGAGTAATCCCTAATTGCAACCAATTTTATGTTGTACAGCTTTGCCCCATAGGTGATTCTGTTAAGCAAATTTCCCCTATCTCCGGAATTTCTTATGTCATACAGATTTTATGTTCTACACACCGTTTGTTATATGGGAGACCACTGTATTTTGTAATCCCAGAATATCAGATTATAACAAAGTAAAATGTTATTCACCAAACAATTAGTGCTATAATCGTTTAAGGAGTAGAGTAGCAACTTCTAAGACGGAAGAAAGTCCAGACAGCCTCTGAAGATTGTTTTTGTTGATCCAGGCTCAAGAGAATCCCCTTCCCTCTAGTAAAACATGGTTTTCTTTTCCAGAAAAATAAAAGTGAATTGCATCTTCTTTATCAGTGGTTCCCGACCCTGGGTCCCCAGGTGTTCCTGGTCTACTACTCCCAGAAAACCCTGGTCAGTACCGCTAATAGTGAAGCTTCTGGAAGGTTGAGTCCAAGAATAACTGAGCACCCTTCACTGATCTAGGTGCTTCCAGGGGCAGCACATTGTTGCCTCTTATAGGTCACGAGGTCCTTTAACTCCCCTAAATAGCCATCTTTCAAAATTCAAAGTGGGTTTCCTATTATTTCACACACACCCCATTTTTTTCACATTTTAGTGGTCTTTGACCCAGCTCCAAAGGATGCAGGGGGAAAAATTTCCCCCAGGCAAGCTAAATTGGTCTAATTCTTTATTTAAAAAGCAGTTGTTTCCCTTTGTTGTATAGGCTGGAGACCTCTTCGTTCTGAGATGTCCCATTTATGAACTATGCAATTCAGGATATTTGTCGATTGAACAAGGAAGTTTTTACATGTAAGCACAACTCCACTCAATGACATTCTTGCTTGAGATATGAGTGGGGAAAGCACTGTCAAATGTTATTATTATTATTTTTACCTCTCTACAATGTACATCACAGGAACAAAATGCATGACTATGCACCCATTGTTTTGGCTGCTCCATAATGTGTATCCATTGAAATTGTAGTGTGTGGCATGACCCTTCCATTGTGACCCCTCTGGGAAGGGAAAGTGCCAGCACTTCTCTGCTCTATGCAATGGCTAGCACACTTCTTAATATTTTTAAATAGTAACCCTGGGAAACAAATACTATGTAGTTCAGTTGATTTTCTCTCTCTCCCCAGCACTACTGCTCAGAGCTTCAGGATGAACTAATAACTTTTATTCGGGGATTTTAAAAATGATTCCCCCTTTCCCACTATTATTGAAAGAACAAAAATAACTGTAAAGCATGGAAAGGGATTTTTTTACCCACCCCCTGAAGCTATTTGGGACTACAGATGCCACAATCTATTTGCCATGATGGGCATGGCAAGCAAAATCACTTATGTTACCAAAAATTCTCCATATCTATTGTAACTTTTCCCCCTCCTAATTATTTTCAGATAAAAATTGAGTTCTTCATTCTTTGCACTTCCGTAGACTTCATTTTCTAATCCACAGTTGTAGCTTACTATTTCTCAAGTAAAAATAGAATTTTTTCCTGAACTTTCAGTTTCAACAATGCTCCTGTATAATCATGCTGGTCATAATTGTTATGGATCCCAAGCTGCAGTCAAATTTCTATATCTGTATCAATGATGTTTTACATCCACTCATTATCACAGGTGTAAGTGACACTGACAGTTCATAACAGCATCTCAGCGCTCTTCAGTCTAAATTGTCCAGTGGCACCTAGTGGTGAACAGTAGAATTCAAAGTACCTTTAGGTATGGTCTTGGTAATGTTGATTCATGTGAACTCCTCATCTCCATATACTGTATCTATTCTAGATGCAAAATTTGTTTATCTGGGGATGGCTGCAATTTTGCATACACACTCCTGGGAGAAAGCCCTATCAAAGACATGAGAGGGACTCCTATGTAGAGGCATAAATAAGTGTGTTGTTAGGCTTCAATAACATATATGTTTATTGGATAATAAGTCCACTGAGTTAAACTGAGACATGCATGGGATTGAACTGTTTGGGACATTCAGTGTTGACCCCAGAATATTCTTCATGACAAGCTAATCAACTCCAAAATATATTTATATATAGATTGCAACACACTTTCCCAACCTTCTTCTTGTTTTGTTTTGTCTTGGGTATAAATGGCTATATCATGACCCCACTAGCACATTTCCCTAAGAATATTTTCAATTATAAAGGTCTGCTATGAGTCGGGTTTAAAAGAGGATTTGATGCTGCTTATAAAAAGAAGTGCTGACGAACACCTTGAGTTTGTTGTGACAGAACAACTATGAACAATAGATGAATCTATTTATTTATTTATTTATTTATTTATTTTAATTTTTGCCCATCTGAAGGCCAGGCCATTACTCTGGACAGCTTACAATAAAATCATCCATGGTATAAACTAACATTCAATAATAAATAACAACTAAGACATTTTAAAAAAAACCAAGCTAATCAAAACTCAACTTAAATTAAATCTAATTGGTGAAAGACCAACAACCAACCATATGAATGTGGGTCATCAAAAATTAAAGAGACTAAATTTTAAAAAAATGTAAATTAAATTAAATGAAGAATAGAAGGCTTCCTGAGAAAACACACTTCACTGATTTGTTCACCAAAGTATTCAGTAGACAGATCTTCAAATCAAAGTTAGAGGATTCTTGTTTGATAACAAGGTGGACCTGTTTCCCCACGCACACACACACACTTTGGCCAACTACTTTGTTCGGCCATATGCCACTATGTATATAAAGTGTCTATCTCTAATGACTATACATAGGATGGTAGTAATGGCAATCCTAATAAACCGGGTTTAAACACTATTTCAAAAACATTTTTTAAAAAAACACAGTCTTAATCCTGGAGATCAAAGGCTCTTCATACCAGTACACTTTTAGATGTCCATCAAAAACTGAACAGATGGAGCCAGCTAATCTTCCTTGGCTGCTACCAAGCAAAACCATATCCCATGTACTCAGTAACCTAGGCTGTTGAGCTGGCGGGACCCATAGCAGGGCCTCTGCTGAAGGCTTCAGTCTCTACACAGGAGTGTATGGAAGAAGCTGGTGTTTCAGGTATCCTTGCCCAAAATTGTTTTGAGCTTTACAGAGCAAAGCCAGCGCCCCATGAAATGATGAACTGCTGCCCAGTGTCGTTAGTTCAAGACTGGAGTTACACAAAGTTCCCCACTGACATAGGCATCTTTGGGCCTTTTTACACGACCCCTAAACTCTGCGGCAAATGGCTCCCAGCTCCGGAGCTTAAAATTGTTTCCCCACCAGCTCTGGAAGTTACAAAAAATTAAGTGCGACCACGCCCACCTAAGCGCATCCCAGCGCACTTTTTAGGTACCTGCTCTCTGGGGGTGAAAATCCCTGAGGCGGATGTAAAGGAGTGAGTGCCGGGCTCTCCTCGCTTCTGTTTGTTGTTGTTTTTGCCCCTGCCCCTTTAAGAGACAGGAATAAGGATGACGACGGGGCTCGGGGCGGCTTGGACCGGTGGAGGTGAGCCTGCATTTTTTCCTCTCTTTTTTTCTCCCTCTCCTCACGCAGACAGGAGCAAGGAAGTGTGGAGGGGGTGGGAACCCAGGAAGAGCAACGAACCCCCAAGATCTCTGGTCCGAATTTAAGTGGCCAGCAGATCTTAGGGGTCGTGTGAAAAGGCTCATTAACATGGAGGATTTGGGCTTTTGCCCAGCCATATCATATGGTATGATCTGTGCCAGGCCTTTACATAGCAATCTGAATGCATAACAGACCCCCAGACTCCATCTACAGATAAAGACACTTCAGTGTTCTTATTTTTGTGAGGTCGTACATAATGCCATTGTATAAGAACTTCTCTGGTGATGTGAAAGGACATGCTAGGCATCTTGTCCTCAGCTGAACCATTGGTCATGTCAATAAAGACGTTGTACAAAGGAAGAACAAGGGATGCTTTAGAAATCTATTATGACTTGTCCCAGTTGCGTTTAAAACAAAAGATTTAAGTAACTAAGGAGTGGGATATGTTTTAGCAACACTGAGACACTGAATAGGAAAAGTGTCCATATAATCCAACCATAGGTTTTTTTAAAAAATCAGGTAGGTTCAATAAATATCTTTGTTGTTTCAATAAAAAGTTCCAAGGTCAGCTTTGATGTTTAGGGAAAATATCCTAAAAGTGGGCCACGTGGGATGCCCGTTGCTCTGTCCTGAAACTTAGATGGCTAGAAGGGGAAGCAAGTGTTTCCATGTTACACATGAAACAAGGACGCCATGAGTATCTAATACACAACCAAGGTCTGGCTTGGATTCCTGTAGATCTGCCCATTGACTTATGCACAGCACAAATATCTCTTTGCAAGCTTGAAAGAGAATTTCAGTCACCTGGAAAAGCTTCCTTTTATGGCAGGAGAATTCCTCTTGTTATGTTATCTCCAGCAGCAAACAGGAAAAGTAACTAAAAGAACAAAGGCTGATCTTCTGTCGCTTCAATGTGGAGAGGAAAAGTAAACACATATGTTCCACCACCACCACCACCACCACCAGACTCCCCGTTGCTTGATCAGTCATGTGACCAATCCTGCAACCAGTGGGAGAACAGGCATGCAATAAGGAGCCGGCTAGAACCAGATGGGCTTTTAGAGAACAGGATTTCCCTTCCACACCCCACTGTGGCAACAGGATGCTGGCAGACGTTCCGGGTTAAGTAATAACTTCTGAGTGATAAGGAAGAGTTCTGGAGAATGTATTATCCATCCCATAGAAACATGCTTGTATGGGCGGACCATAAAGTTGCACGTCATGTAGCCTTCAAGAAGCACTTCTTTGCTCTATCACAGAAATAGCCTCCATTAATTACAAATTAATAATAAAAGGACAAAATGTACCAGATAGGGGATTCATGGAATGTGCTTCAAAATTACCCATTTTGAACATTTTTTAAAATTACATTTCAAATATTTTAAACTACTACTGTATATAAAATAATGAAAATAATGTCAAATAAAAGTCATAACAAATAAAATTCTACAATAAACAAACAGACCAGCCACTACTTATGCTTACTTCAGGCAGGACGACTATGCATCACTCCACATGTTTTTTCTTTTCAAACACTGGGGTTCCCCTTTTTGTTCCTCCTCCTGCCCTGTTTTTCTCCATTGCATGCCTGCTTTCACATTATCCTCTCTCTCACTTCCCACTCCCCACTTGCTTCCTTGCTTCCTTGCTTGCTTGCTTTATTTATTTAATTTATTTATTTATTTATTTTGAATATGCCTATCAACTTTTAAAAAGTTGCCATGTGGACCACTAACCTGAAATATCTGCTGACACTTTCTGTGGTGTTATCAGATGAGTGAATGGAACAGAAACTATGCACATGAAAAATCCCTTGCACTGTTCAAATAGCTATGTCCCTTTTACAAATCTGCAACAATGCCAAGGCATAAGTCAAAAATGCCAATGTTACACTGGAATGGATTTTGAGGACTTCCCTCCTGCTGTTTGAGTGAAGGCTTGCTTGCCTCTGTGCAGGTATAAAGTCTGCCCATTGTCTGTCTGTCTGTTTGTGTGTCTCCCTCTCTGTCTGAATATTCACTCCCCCAGAGCTGCCTGTTTGTCCTGGCTTCACCTGTCTGTATTATGTCTTCTACCTCATCAACCAAAATGGGCCCAACAGAGTGCTCAGAAATGATAACATCACTCAGAGACTATTGGTGTCTTTTTATCATTGTTTAGTAGAAAGTGTATTGATGTACTGTGTATGTATGTGGTACGCCAGTTGCAGAGTGGCTCAGAGTAAATTGCTCCAGAGGGTTATCAATATGGCACAGAAGATCATCGGATGCCCACTCCTCACATTGGAAGAATTACACAGCTCCCGCTGTCTTAAGAAAGCACAGAATATTGTAGAAGACATTTCTCATCCTAGACACTCTCCTTTTGTACCGTTGCCATCAGGCAGAAGGTGTAGATCTATTAGAACAAGGACAGAAAGATTCAGAAATAGTTTTTACCCAATAGCAGTAACCATGCTAAATTCTCTTAAAAATTAAGTTGACAAGTAATATCAGTGTTGAATGTTTAATATATATATTGTATGGAGGATTGTGTATGGCTGTTGTTTTTTAAATCGTAGTTTTTATGTATTAGGTATGAATGCTGTTGGGTGAAAGAATGTAGAGCTGTGTGTGTGTATGTTTGGTTTTTATGTCAGTTTTAAATGAGTACAAGTGATGTTCTGCATGTGAATGTAGGAGTATGTGTATGAATGTTTTGTTTGTGTATGAATGGTAGCTTTTATGTCTTGGATTTTTATACTGGGGTGTGTGAATTTGCTGACTACATGGCACTTTTAGTCTTGTATTTTTATACAATGACAATAAATTCTATTCTATTCTATTCTTGTCTCAAGCTCCTGGGCACATATAACCACAGTGCAGTTGATGGGGAATGAACAGAATGTTCTTGTCTTGTTAATTTTTCCATGGCAAAAATAATATTCTGGGATGACATCTGAAACTCTTGTAAATGTGGCAATGCCTGTAATGTGAACTATTTTCAGGTACGATGGGAGCATTTCCGTTTGTGGTAAATAGGCTAGCAGATGCTAAAGTCTCCAAGCTTGAGGGCTGCTAACTCGTACAGGTACTACTGTTGGAAATACCCTTTCTTCTCCCCATAACAATTTTCAATATTACTTGTGGGGGAAATAGACTTTTCATGATTTATAAGCCTTTATAAGCCCCAAGGATTTTTCAGCAGCCCATTTTTACTGTAGCCATTAAATAAATATTGTTATGCGTGCACCTACACTCTCCTTCTTTTCTGGAAATATTGCTCTCCCTTCTTGCTTCGTTCTGGTGGTGGTGATGATGTCCATGCACCAGGGTGAAGTAGGTAGAACAGAATGCCATGTGCCTCAAAAATTGCTGGTTACACTATAGTTACAATTGGTATGTCATAGCTTCAACCTCTGACATCAGCAGCTAGAAGCATCAAAAAGTGGACTTGTCCATAAAAGCTCACATCAAAATATAGCAGCCTTTTTGGCTTTAAGGTGCCACGACAATTTTGTTTTATTTAGTTTTCATTTTCATTTTGTTTCTGTCTAACGTGCCAAAAGGATCAAGTAGTAGTGATGCTAAAAAAATCTCCCCCTGCTACCATGGACAGCAGCTGCCTGTCGCAATAGACAATACTGACCTACACATATCACAATGGACTTGTGAACAACAACTTTCTGTGTTGTTCCATAAGCAACTGTATTACAAGGGGAAGACATCTCTTATTGGGTTACCTTGCATTCGCAGTTCAGATTACAAAATTCCAATTTAGCACTTGTTCCCATAATAAATATAAAAGAAAAGACACAGGAACTGAAATCTCGCTCAGTGTTCAACAGGTAACGTCTTCAGAAATGTCTTAACTTACAGCAATTCGCATCTAAAAGTTTTCCTTTTGTGCAACTCCACAACAGGGTTTTAGCCATTGTATTAGATAATACATTTGAAATTATGTCATATGGAAATACATTTTTCTTATAAAAAGCAGCCATTTGGAAATAACCTCGAAGGGAGTGGCTTCTGTTGGTAATTATGCATGTTTCATGATAACATCTGGAATAACCCTCACAATGTTATTTCATCACCTCTTTCTTTGCAGCTATTTAACCACAATCCACAATCTAATGAAACTGGGTCAAATCTAATGTCTTTCAAGCCAACACAAACAATGGTGAGTCAGGTCATGCATCACTTCCAAAATCCCTTTTCTATCCAAGTTTGAAAATACTGGGCATCTTCTAAGACCTGACATACCATGGTTGTGCTCAAATAAATCTTCCAGAGACTACCAAAGATTCCTGGGCTTAGTCAGCAGAAAATGTTAAAAGGAGAGATCAGCAAGGCACCCTCTGAGAAAGCTTTTCTCTGGCTGCAACTGAACTGTCAAAGCGCTTTGGCATTGCTGTGGTATGATTTGCAGCTCATCTTTCTCTTCCACTCAGGTGTAGTGACCACATGGGACCATGAGTTGATTTAGAGCCAGCGTTCACACTGGCTCCTCATGAGCATCATGGCTGTTGTTCCTGGGTCCTTTCCCTGGGTA
>JAHTLZ010003526.1:43152456-43170285 GCA_023846285.1 Phrynocephalus versicolor | reverse complement strand
ATCTATCTATCTATCTATCTATCTATCTATCTATCTATCTATCTATCACTATACAGTATATATATATTCACTCGTACTGTAGTTTGAAGTTGAATTCAAAGTGATGGCTATTAATTTTTAAAATCCTAAATACATAGAGCAAGAATATTTAAAAGACATGGGACCAGAATTCTTTAAGGACTGAGCCCAATCACCCGAGATGCCCTGCTTTCTTAGGACACCTATGACAGGACCTTGTCTATGTCTGTCCCTTAGACGGCGGAACGTCTTGACTTGAAAAATCTCCCTACTCTTGCTTAAGGAAATAACCTTAATTTTTCTTGGCAAGTATCTGAGCCATTGTAGATGTGCAGGCATAGGCTAAATCTACTCTACCGCTGTGAAGATACACTCCAGATATGATCAGAAACATCTGCATGACTTTGTGTCTAAGAGATGAATCTCGAGATCCTGAACCTGAGCTTCCCTAACACTTAGGGTAAAGCAAGTAGTACGTTTTTGCAAGGAGTGATCTTGCAAAGTGGCTAGAAATACTGAAATGATGGATGACGGAAGTGCAGGGTGATGGGCTGGGAGCCAGCGTGTCATCACACAATGGCATATGTTCCATGGCTGCAGTGGCCAATGTGGTTGCAACATATGACTAATTACAGTACTCATAAGAAACACACACAAAGCTATATTTTGGTTCTTTTTCCTTTGTGGGGATGTTCCAGGAAACATTTCAGCCTTTACATGCTGTTTTATTACTTGTGCAAGCTACAGACAAAGCTTGTAGAACAAAAGTTGCAACCCATGGAGCATGCATGGCCCATTTGCTTTTTCAGCACTACCACTTTTACTGACTGCCTGGGAAAGAAAACTAAAACCATTCTTTTGCATTTGTGCAAAAGAATCGTCGTGCAGATGATTTTCCTGCTGTACTTTGACTCCATTACAAGAACTCTCAGGAGTAAGAAAGGAAAAGAACTGAGAGCTTCCCTTACATCACAGGTACAAGGTTTAGAAAGATTCCTTTTTAGATTACAGCTCCCAGAATCACCAAGTCAAGGTGACTGATGCAGCAAAAAGTGGCACCTTAAAAAACTAGCATGGTCTAGCTGGGTTAAGCTTTTGTGAACTGCATTACAATTCCTCAGACACCTGTCTCACACAATTAACTTTTCCAGGTACTTACAAATATACAGAAGTGAAGCAAGATAGCACAAGCCCTATTCTTGTGAACCCATCCAACTGCAAAACCTGAGACATCGGTATTTTCCAGTGACTACTTTTAAGGCTGCTGAAATGTTTTCCTTTTAAGTGTCCTCAATCAGGTTCCATGACCCAGAGACAGTCAGGAACAACTGAAGAATATTCATGCTGATTTATACAAGCGTCTTGTCCTACCAAAGACAATGGACCAAGATCAGGTTATGTAAATCCTCTGATAAAAGAGGGCTAGCATAACACCATGGGAGAACCAAAAGCAAAAGCAAAAAGTGTTCTGCTTATAGAGAGATACCACTTCAAGTAGTCTCTGGGCGGTTTACAGTTTAATTGCACACAGTATGCAGGCTACACATTGCCCGCCCCCCAGCAAGCTGGGTACTCATTTTACCGACCTCGGAAGGATGGAAGGCTGAGAACCATTATATGGCTACCTGGGATTGAACTCCAGCTTGTGAGCACAATTTTAGCTGCAGTACAGGTATTTAACCGCTGTGCCACGAGGCCCCTCAATTTCTCCTCAGCTACACCATTACTTTTAAAGAGCATTTTTGACAGTCTTGTCTAGTGGGCAATAATTCAGCTATGATTCCATGTGCACAGTTGGTCTCACAATTGTTATAACTATCGTATTATAAACCAACATCAGATTGTGAGACTGGAGGAGAGCATAGGGTAAGATTAGTTAAAGTGGAGTGATGGCATTAGGGAGACAGAGTTGAATGTAACTTCATTAACAGTACCCATCCCCTTCCATTACAGCACTCAATGGTTTGTAATCATTGCATTGTATGCCTTTTGCCTAGAATAAATGAGAGAGTTGTCTCTCATCTTGGTTCAGAATGGTTGTGTGCTGGCACATTTGATTCTAGGATGTACTGTGCTGCTGACACACAAACCCCATGGCTTGGAAGTGATCGAAGTGATGGAACTAGCCTAGCATGTTCTCTGCAGCTGGCTCCTATCATAAATCCGGCCACAGTATTGTGACCACCTGAAATTTCCAAACAAATTCTTTAAGCATCATTAAGTACAACAGAGGACACATTACAGCAATCGTATACAAATGCAAAAATAAATAAATAAATAAATAAATAAATAAATAAATAAATAAATAAATAAATAAATAAATCGAAATGGGACTTAACTAAGGCTGTGGCTACAAGTTGAAGTACTCCTAGATTTGTGCTGGGTTAAGCTCGCTTGAAATCAACATAACATTCTCAGTTTATATGACGTACAGCTAAGAGTGCAATTTTCTGGTCAGAAAGCAAGTATTTTGAACAACAACAAAGAGGGTTGTTTATTTTAACTGTATTGCTAAATGATATACAGTGGTACCTTGTATAAAGTAATTAATTCATTCCAAATGAAATTGTGTTAAGCAAATTTTCCTTTATACAGATTCCCATAGGAATGCATTGAAAATTGAGTAATCCCATTTTTATGTTGTATGGATTTTCCCCATAGGCGATTATGTTAAGCAAATTTTCCCTATCTCTGGAATTTTTATGTTGTACAGATTTTATGTTATACAAGCTGCTTGTTATACAAGGGTCCACTGTAGTTTGATTTGTTTTGCTATCTGCTAATAAATGTGCCAGAGTAAATTGTGGAGGAGGGGGGTGCTAGGTGTTGGATGCAAAGATCACCTGTTTTGCACTGCAGGATAACCTGCAGTCTGAACTCTTACTCCCCACCCCCATCTGTTACTATTTTACTGATGTATCAGTTAAGTGATAGACATGGGCATGACTTAGCGGAATTCCCGTTTCCGTTTCCGTTCCTCGTTTCCGTTATGTAATGGAAAAGGAAACGACAATTACTCCGCCAGAACTCGCCCTCGAACCGACAAACGAATAATTAGGTCTGATTTGTTGTTGTCGTTCCTGGCATCGCGCGGTGATCGCGCGATGCCAAGCAGCACAGAAAAAAAGTTTTTTTTAAAAAAAAAAACCCGATTCCCGGCCAAAAAAGCAGGCGGAAATATGCCTGCCTGAGTGAGGGCACCTACCAGAGGGGTGGTTTCTGGGGGGGGGGGTCCCCGGCCTCCCCCCTCTCCTCCAGTCCTTCCTGGGCTCGGGCTGCTCTGGCGGAGTGGCGGGCATCCTCGTCGTCCCGCCAAAGTCGCCGCCTCGCCGCCATTCAAGCGGCACAGAAAAAAAGTTTTTAAAACCCTGATTCCCGCCCCCCCTCTCCTGTCCTGGGCTGCTCAGGGCATCCTCGTCGTCTCACCAACTCGCCTGCCCTGCGGTGCGGGCGGGGGATCCAAAATGGGGCGGGCGACCGCAATCTTTTTTTTTAAATCGTGGTCCAAAAACACACCAAAGCACCACAGAAACATGCGAAAATTGCTATTTTAAAACTGCCAGATTTTTTACAGTAGCAGTGGGTTTTTCTTGCAACAAAATGTCTCCTCTGTCCTCCTCTCCATTTATTTTATTTTATTTTATTTTATTTTTTTACACCTGCGCAATGATGGGCTGGCCATGGGAGTGGACCATGCAAATTTTTGGAGCCATTCCACCAATCGCATGGCCACTTGGCCAGGTTTTGACTAGAGAGACTTCTGGGATGTGCCAGTGGGGCATAAAAAGCCCACTAACCCTAGCCCGAACCCTAACCCTAACCCATACGCCAGTACACTGTCCTTCTAAGTGGGTCAGAGAGGCACCCAGAGGTGCACCCCAATACTCACCCTAACCTTACCTGTAACCCTAAGCCTAGCCCTTGCGCTATCCCTAACCTAAAGCCAGATCTGTGTACTCGCATTGCACTACACGCAAGTACGCTTCCCTTCTTAGTGAGACACAGTGGGTGCACACTGAGCCCGCCAATCTCTCTGACTGACTGATGCAGGGGAGGCACCCCAAAGAGGGGTGCCTCTGCCAGTCCACTGCTGCAAAGTCTGCAACTTGGTATGCATATCCATATGGCTATGCATGCCATTTTGTAGCGGGTGAGGAGAGGAGGCACCCACGAGGTGCCTCCAGGAGCCCGCTTTCCCTTCATAGCGGGCCAGAGGAGGCACCCACCCCACAGAGGTGCCTCCAGGAGCCCGCTACCCCCCCTAAACCAGTACTAACGACACGAAGAAACGACAAATGAAATGACAAATTTTTGAAAAATTTCGCGACAAACGGAAACGAGCCAAAACGGACCCATCCCGAAAAACGACAAACTCGGAAAAAAAATTCCTGGTCGTGCCCATCTCTATGGGGAAATACTGCCAGTTGACTCCCTGGTGACTTCTGTTCTTTGACCTCGCTGATCTATCGTTATGCTACTGTACTTTGAAATGCATTTTTAAAAATTGTGCCAAGCCAGCTGTCTCAGCTAGCAGAAGATGAAGGGTGAAGTACGAGCCAAGGAAGTAAGCAAGAGGGCCAGCCAAGGGTGAGATGCCAGAAAACCTTGACTCAGCAACTATAGGCAAAAGCCAAGGCAACTGCTGTTGTAAGGTGGAGCTTTATTATCATGCTTCATGTGTCTCTCACACAAACTATAAACCATAGGACTTGTGCAAGGTTGCTGCTGCTTCCCCCCCCCCCCACACACACACACACATGACGGGACATGGTGTGAGTTCTTAAGATGAATATTGTGTACATTCTGGCCTTGTATTAGATCTTGTCTAAGGTATGTAGCAAAATAGTCATAATAAGCTAGCAGCGCAGGGAATAGTTACTTACCATTGGCCAGTTATGTCACATGATATATGGAAGCTTCGAGCAAGAAGATGAGAGAAGAGACAGAACCATGATTATGCTTAGGATCACTTTAAGCAATGGAGTTTACCTTAGGTAGAGTAAGGTAATTTAGATTAGTCAGAACGCTTGAATGTAACCAGTTAGTCAGGATGACTTAGATTTGTTATTTTTAGGGAACTAAAACTAGGATTGAGGTCTGATAAGATCTACTTAGATCTGTTAAGATGTTGATACTTTTTGAGTTTTTTTTCATATGCATGATTTTTCTTTTTATAAATTAATTTAGAAATAAAATACAACTTTTGAAAAGATACCGTGGCCTCTTGTTTTGAACCCAAAAATAAATCAGATGAGGAAGATGTTTTGAAGTATTTTACCGTAGAGAAAAGGAATTCTCTTTATTTTTGAACTCAGTCAGTGAGTCAATCCTTTTGATTTACTGTGCAACCAACACATACACACACACACAAACACACACAAACACACTGAGAGAGAGAGAGAAAGAGAGAGAGGCAAAGTAATCCTGCAACCTGTCCAGATTGGATGGTTGGTTCGTTTGAAGGAGAAGATGCCCTTCTCTTGAAGGGGGTTGTTTTGTAATATTCGTTTGCTCTTTCATTCTTTTACTCCTCTAGTACTTTGTCTCAGTATCTCAACAGAGGCATCCCTCTCTACCACTATCCTACACAGCTTACAACCAGAATAAAGGTTGTTCCAAGAGGATGCACACAATGAACTCTAACCCAAGGACTTTAAAGTTTGACTTCAAGTACCCCAACCCAGATCCAATAAACTTTTTTCAGTAGTGTGACTGCACCCTAAGAACAGATCTAGTTGGTGCATTTTAACTAGACAAATGTTTTCATGGCCACCACTGAAAAGTGAACTTGCACCTTCAGTAAGAGTATAAACTCATCTAGCACACGATTGATCCTTAATCTGCCTTTCAGGTCACCGGGAGCATTACTGCCTTGTACTGATTACACTTCAGTTTGTTTGGCCTCATCCAGTCAATAGGCACTGGTTTAGAAGCTTTCTTGGATCTACATGTAAAAAATTTATCTAATTTTATCTAATCTCTATTATCTACTTTTCTTTCTTTCTCACTTAACACTTTTCATGTACCTACCCTTCTTGCTTGTTCTTTATATTGGGAGCTGTTTAGCAAGCAAATTTCCCCAATATGGGATTAATAAAGATTTATCTTTATAAAACAGATAATCTTGGGTGTCATCCTCTTATGGTTACCACCAAGATCTGAATCTCCAGATAACTTCCCCTTTTCCTTATCATGAGTATGTTAAATAATATGGGAAATGCAACAGAACCTTCAGAGCTCCACAGATTGGTTACCCTTGTGCTAAGGAGTCTGTTACCATTGTGGCAAGGAGGAATCTGCTATCATTACTGTCTAAACTCATGCCTGTGAAACACAAAAGCCGCTGTGCAGCAGCTAATTCCAAACATGGCTGAAAATCATACTACCTAAAGGGAAAGGGATATATGTATTATATTTAAAGGAGACTGGAGAGAATGACAAGGAAATAGTAACATGAAAATCTGCTTCCACTAGATTCCTAAATCAAGATCCAACCCTCTGTCTTGTGGGGCATGTTACCAAAAACTACACACACACTTAGGTTGCTGCAACGTTTTATGCGACCTCCCATTTCATCCTTTTTCTTCTGCTGAAGGGCACAAGGCGGAAAAAGGTTTCACAGAAATAACAGCTAGATGTTGTGGGCAAACAGATGCTCTCTGTGTGACAAAAGAAATGAACATCATCCTACATAGTCTGCTGAAGAATGCATTTGTCCAATGTGGTTCACAGTTACATCCGGAAAGAATATTTTTAAAGGTCAAGGCATAATAATAGCAATGCCATCTACTTTCCTGTAAACATACACTGCAAAACGTTGAGAATGTACATGATAACATCCGGGTAGAGACTGTATCTGCTCAAAGGTGGACGTGTATCAAAATAATGACAGAAAGAGCTATCCACTTTTTTTAATAGGCCTCCGTATACTTAAGGAAGTTTCATTGGAACAGGCTTTCCCTTAAAGAGTTGTGTGCCTTAAGGAGAAAGAAAGAAGAGGACTAGACAACGAGCTCATGGCATTTGTTTCTACCAAGGCCACAAAGTTAAGAAAGGTTTGATCACCTGTATTTTTCCCTGAAAGAAAGGACAGAGGCATAAAGACTAAACCAGGAGAGGTGTGTCACCACCAGCTCTTGGTAAGTCAACCCATAACATAAGAGAACTTTTAAGCTAACTTTTCTCCATGGGTCCTCGGGATACTTAAAAACATGCAACCTTAAGTGAGCACAGAGCAGAAGTACGATATAAAAAGTTAACGCACCCCTGTTAAAATGTCAACTGTCTGTGATGTAAATAAATGAGGCAAAGATAAATCATTTCGGAACTTTTTCCACCTTTAATGAGGCCTCTGAACTCTTGAACCACAAACTGAAATCTTTTAGGTGGAGGAAGAAAAAACAAAAAAAACCTAAAATAATATGATGGCATATGTGTGCACACCCTTAAACTAATTGTTTGTTGAAGCTCCTTTTGATTTTACTACAGCATTCAGCCTATGAATCCATCAGAATGGCACATATTGATTTGGCAATATTTTTCCACTGTTCTTTGCAATAATGCTCCAAATCTGCCAGATTGCAAGGGCATATCTCGTGCACAGCCCTCTTCAGATCACCCCACAGATATTCAATCAGATTCAGGTCTGGGCTCTGGCTGGGCCATTCCGAAGCATTAATCTCCTTCTGGTGAAGACATTCCTTTGTTGATTTGGATGTATGCTTTGGGTCATTGTCATGCTGAAGGATGAAGTTCCTCCTCATGTTCAGCTTTCTAGCAGAAGCCCGAAGGTTTTGTGCCAGTACTGACTGGTATATGGAACTGTTCATAATTCCCTCTAACTTGACTAAGGCCCCTGTCCCAGCTGAAGAAAAACAGCCCCAAAACATGATGCTGCCACCACCATGCTTCACTGTGGGTATAGTGTTCTTTTGGTGATGTGCACTGCTGTTTTTGTGTCAAACATATCCTTTGCAATTATGACCAAAAAGTTCAGCTTTTTCCTACATGATTTTGGGAGACTTCATATGTGTTTTTGCAAAACTGATCTGGGCTTGGATGTTTTTCTTCATAAGAAAAGGCTTCCGTCTCATCACTCTACCCAACAGCCCAAACATGTGAAGAATACAGGAGATTGGTCTCACATGTACCACACAGCCAGTGCTTGCCGGATATTTCTGCAACTCCTTTAATGTTGCTGTAGGCCTCTTGGCAGCCTCCCTGACCCATTTTCTTCTAGTCTTTTCATCAATTCTGCAGGCATGTCCAGTTCTTGGTAATCCCACTGTTGTGCCATATTTTCTCCACTTGATGATGACTGCCTTCATGGTGTTCCATGGTATATTCCAACGCGATCACGGAAGCCAAGTCATCGTTTTTCTCCTGAGAATTGGTGAGGCCTCTAACCGCCAGGCGGAGCTCTTCCGGGTGGTTCGGGACCTCACCAATCCTAGTCTGGCTAGGCCTCCTCCTACTGATTTCAGTAGTGAGAATTTCGCAGCCTTTTTTAGATCTAAGATTGAGGCCATCCGTGCCGGCTTTGACTCCGGTTGCGGTAGCACTGCCCCGGCATCCCCGGTTGCTGGTCCGCCTTCGTCGCCTCGGTTGGAGGAGCTTGGGCCTGTTTCTGCTGTTGAGGCCTCCAGGGCTATGGCGCACTGCCGGCCGGCGTCCACTCCTTTCGACCCTTGCCCCTCCTGGCTTATTAAAGCTGCCAGCGGGACCATGGCTGAATGGGCTTCTGCCATCGCCACCGCCTCTTTCAGCGAGGGGGTTTTTCCCTCTCGTTTGAAGGAGACGGTGGTTAAGCCCATTCTCAAGAAGCCGGGCCTTGCGGCGGACGATTTAGGCAACTATCGTCCGATCGCTAACGTCCCGTTTATGGGCAAGGTCATCGAGAGGGTGGCGGCGGTCCGGCTGCAGTCATACCTTGAGGATTGGCAGTGCCTCAATCCATGCCAGTCGGGGTTCAGGCCCCATCGGGGGACTGAAACAGCTTTGGTCGCCCTGCAAGATGACCTGCTCCGGGCGGCCGACAGGGGTTGCTCTACCCTGTTGGTCCTCCTGGATCTGTCAGCGGCCTTTGATACCGTCGACCACGGTATCTTACTGGATCGGCTCTCTGAGGTTGGAATCGGGGGCACTGCTCGCAGTTGGCTCCGATCCTTCCTGGAGGGCCGTCCCCAGTATGTTCAGCATGGGGGGGAGCTGTCGGCCCCGTGGGTTCTCCCTTGTGGGGTCCCGCAGGGGTCGTCGCTCTCGCCGTTGCTGTTTAACATCTATGTAAGGCCGTTGGCTGGGGTCATTAGGAGTTTTGGAGTGTGCAGTCATCAGTATGCTGATGACACGCAGCTCTATCTCTCCTTTTCCACCTCTGCAGTGGAAGCTGTGAGGATCCTCGATGGGTGCCTGGATGCCGTGCTGACTTCGACCGGGGCGAACAGGCTTAAGCTCAACCCCGGGAAGACGGAGGTCATGTTCTTTGGGGGCTCGCCGTCTGGGTACGGTGGCCCTTTTCCCTCTCTGGGGGGAGTTTCCCTCCAGCCTGTGGAAAGGGCGCGGAATCTGGGCGTGGTCCTGGACCCGGCGCTGACCATGGAGGCCCAGGTGGCGTCGGTTACCAGGGCCGCGTATTACCATCTTCGCCAGATTGCCCAGATCCGCCCGTACCTGGACGGTGACTCTCTGAGAACAGTGGTCCAGGCGCTGGTGATCTCGAGGCTGGACTACTGCAACGCCCTCTACATGGGGTTGCCCTTGACTCTTCTCCGGCGTCTGCAGCGGGTGAAGAATGCGGCGGCCAGGCTGGTGGCTGGTGTGCGTCGTTACGACCACATCACCCCAGTCCTGGCCCGCTTGCACTGGCTGCCCGTTGCGGCCCGGATTAGATTCAAGGTCTTGGTTTTAGTTTATAAAACCCTCCATGGCTTGGGACCGGACTACCTGACAGAGCGTATCGCTCAGCGATCCACCTCAGCCCGACCTGTTCGGCAGGTGCGAGCGCACTCGCTGCGGGTTGCCACCCCTCGAGAAGCCCGGAAGTCGGTCACCCGGAACCGGGCTTTCTCGGTGGCAGCCCCCTCCTTATGGAATTCCATCCCTAGCGAAGTGCGCTCTGCAGAGTCCCTGCTGGCCTTTCGAAAAGCTGTAAAAACTTATTTATTTCGAGAGGCCTTTGGCGAGCCCTGAAATTCTTTTTTTTTTTTCCTTCTGTTAGGTCCCGCCATCTCTAATGCCCAAGCAACCATGTTAAGTGTTTTATGTTTATGTGTGTGCTTGGTTGATAGCTATTACGCTGCCGGGTTTTTTGGATGCACCGGGTTTTTAATTGTTTAGTTATTTTGTAGTATATTTCATAATTATTGTTTGTGTTTATTGGCGCTTGCTCGCCCGTGTAAGCCGCTTAGAGTTTCGTACGAAAGATAAGCGGGGTATAAATACAATAATAAATAAATAAATAATAAATATCTAATGCCTTGGAAATTCTTCTGTACCCTTCTCCTGACTGATGCCTTATAACAAGATCCGTCTGATGCTTTGGAAGCTCTCTGCGGACCATAGCTTCTGCTGTGACTAAGAAAATGTCAGGAAAGACCTACTAGCACAGCTGATCTTTATTAGGATTCCTCAGAGGCACTTTAAATGATGGCAGGTGTGTCCTGACTCCTATTTAACATGAGTTTGAAAGTGATTTTTTTTATTGCTGAGCACAGCTACATCCCCAGCTATAAGAGGGTGTGCACATATATGCCACCATATTATTTCAGTTTTATTTTATTTTTCCTTCCTCCACCTAAAAGATTTCAGTTTGTGGTTCAACTGAGTTGTATAGTTCATAGGTCTCATTAAAGGTGGAAAAGGTTCTGAAATGATATATCTGTCTTATTTATTTACATCACATACACTTGACATTTTAACAGGGGTGTGTAAACTTTTTATATCCACTGTAGTCCAGGTCAGGGAGTTCATCCAATGTCATACTGAAGAGATTACCAATAGCTTGAGCCAAGTCTGTTTTATTTTTATTGTAAAGTACATGCTTGATATAAACATGGAACTCCAACTCAAGGATACCTTCTTGAGTGCCCACTGCCCAAAATTTCCCTCCCAACTCCTGTTGATAGGACTAAGCTAGGTGAAACCAAGGTCCAACTGAATATAAGGCAACTTCCTGTGTTCTTGTGACCTGCAGTGCCACCAGAGAGATGAGAAGATGAGGGTATTGATAGAGAGATCAGAGAACCTCTAGCATTTTGTCTGGGAGAAAAGACCCTTCTGTATAAATTTCCCTAGGAGTGAGTTTGTTGACTCACTCTTGCCGTCTGGAAATATTTTCAAGTATCTTCCAGTGATGCGCTCTTTCTTTCCCTGACATGAGTGCATGGTGGTCTAGATTGTCTCCGCTGATCCATGCAGTGCTCTATAGGCAAAATGTTTCAGTCTTGCAGCAAATGCCAGACGAGGTGGACATCAGCTCCCTGGCCTCCCCACAATTTGTATATTTGTGGCTGTGAGATGAACGAATAATGATCATCCTTGTGTGTGAAGAGTTTTCAACTTAGGTTTCACTTTGTATTGCCAGCCCACAGGACGTTTACAGGAAATACTGATTCATAGGTAATAGATTTACCATACCATCACAACATGCTGTAGACCACAATGACACTGGGGGGGGGGGAGGCTTAGAGGAGAGAGAGAGAATGTACACAGCATAGTGCTCATAATGATATTACAATGCATTATGTTGATGTTAAATGCTATTTAAAATAAACAGGACTTTAAGATGGAAGATTAGCACCTGCTAATGTTAACCACTGTACAGTGAAATCTTATACTGTACATTGCCACTAAGAAACAGATCCTATCAATTTGAATTCTGAGTCTACATATTTATAATATATTGGACTGCAAATTTCAGTATAGGCAAAGAGGATTCTGGAAGTTGCAGTCCGTAAATGTTTCCAAGCTGCTTCTCTTATTTTTATGTTCTCTGTAAGAACAGAAGAGAGATGAGGGGAGCCTTCAAAATAAACACATTGCACTTGGCTTAAGTTTTGAATCTGGTAAAATTGTCTGCATTTTGTGAAGGTGCACAACAGATAAAAGGTGTTGATGTTCAAGGGGGCACAACATTCTTTTGCCGTTGTTTTTCTACAGTAAACTAATATATGTTGTCTAACATGAACACTTTTGAGAACACATCAGGCTTGGGCATTCAGTAGACAGAAGGGAAATACCATGAAGGGAAGGAAGAGGCAAGCTGGCACCATGTGGGAGAAAGACAGTGTTGTATGTGTCACAAGGACTGCCCAATGCTAGCTGACTGGGCCTGCAGTCCAATGGTGGTTACACGATTCATGACTACTAGAGACCCATTGATTTCTATAGTCTACCCTTAAGACATGCTTGTAATCATAAGTGACTGGAATGCAAATCTAGGAAACATTTGGCCAATGGGAATGAAATGAAGCAGGAGAATGATTTCTAGAGTTCTGGAAAGCCAGTGATGTTTAAAACTGAAAGTACATGCCTCATGCAGCTCAATAGATGCCTCAACCCATGGAAATCATCAAATGGTCAATACAGAAATCAGACTCCAAGACTGAAAGAAGGAGATAGAGATGTGATCTCTCTGCCAAAACAAGACCAGGAGTTGATTACGGTACTGACTTTTACCTTATACAGAGTAAGGAAGGGCTGAAGTAGAAACTGAATTCCAAAAAGGAAGAGGCACTTGAGATCGTGTTGGCTATTGGATCTGCTGGCTATTGAATCGCTTTATAGACCACTGCAAAGCCTTTCACCATAGAGGACAGAAGGAACTATGGGTTGCTCTGAAAGAAATGGGTGTGCCTCCGCAGTTGATTATCCTGATGAATCAAGTTCGGGGAAGGGCAATTGGAATGATCAGAGATCAGCTGGAATCCAAGCCCTGTGAGGAATGACAGAAAGAACTTGGCATGTTTAGCCTTGGGAAGAGAAGAGTGAGGGGAGATAGGAGAGCATTTCTCAAATACCTGAAAGGCTGTCATACAAAGGAGGGGCAGGTCTGTTCGTGATCATCTATTCCCCATTGCGCCTCCTAGGAGACAAGCCAGTTCATGAAGCCCTGGGGAAGCTGCATAATCTCAGAGTGTCCCCAGAATAAATGAATCCTAATCCACTCCTCAATACCCTTTACCTAGGAAAACTTGGAGAAGGTCACCATTGATCAAAATCAAGCTGACTGCACATAATTTAATTTAATTTAATTTAATTTAATTTAAAATTATGCCAACTGCAAATGTAACATACCCAACTTCTTTTCAGAGAGAAGAAACAAAGGACTTCTAAAATGTATGTGTTCAGGAAAGCAATCAAAACAGCTGAGACTTAGGCAGGACCTGCATATTTCAGACAGCCTGCAGTAAGTTTTTCTTTCCTTTCTGAAAACAGTCATGAAACTGGCTGTCCCACATCTCATGTTTTCATGCAAATCCTTTCATGAAAGCAAGACTCAGAGTAGTGATTTCTGTGGGTAATGGGAACCGTAGCCCAAAACACCTAGCAAAACCACAGGCTGGCCAGTTACAGATGCAACATCCCCATCTTGTTTTCAGAAGCTTCCTACCATTATGGGACAGCACCAGGGTCAAGACAGCCTTGCCTTCCTGCCTGCCATAACAGGACAAGGGAGCCACTGGAGTTTTTTCTTACCCCTGCAAACAACAACAACAACAACAACAACAACAACCCATAGCCAGCCAATGCAAAGGTGCCCGTAGCACTAGCAGTGGCCAGTCGTTGATGCTGTTCTTACCCCCAAGGCAGCTGCAACAACTCCAGTTTTGCCTAATGATGAGCCTCAAACCTGGCACCATCAGTTTTTAGGAAGCCTTCCAACACTGGCAAACTTATATTTATCATAAAATCATGTTTAAGGTAATATATTCCCATATTTTACAGCATTATATGTTCTGACAAAGTAAAAATTAGTAAGCATATGCTTTGAAACCACGGCTGAAATCCAGTAGTGAATTCCAACTAAAGAAGGCCTATTGATTCCATGGAACCTAGGCAGTTACTTCATGTCCGTTTTGTCTCTGTAAGTGTTGCGCTTTGGACCAGTACAAAAAAATGTTACTTCATGTCCATTGCGCAACATCTGAAATTTGTCTCGATCCCGCCCCCAGAGTGGGATCAGAGCATGACAATACTGTACCTGGTGCTGGGTTGTGGTATTATCTTGTCATGTTTTGTTCCCGGTTCCTTTTCCGAGACAAGGGACCGTATGGTAACAACTATCATGCAACAGCCAGTGTCCACCTAGTGGTCAGCGGCGGAAGCAGCATTCAACATTAGTTTCCCTACGGGAAACACCATGTAGCACAAATGTTTATTAAAGAAAGTACTGAAAACTCTGTAGCATTGACATGTAAATCCCGAAAGACCAGTAAATCGAAATATTGAAAAAGTACATATTTTAAAGGGGTTAAGAAAACAAGACAAATTGAGAATTTGTCATGGAACAAGACCGTGAAGTAACAGTTGTCACGAGACAAGTTATCACAACCATGAGAAAACAGAAATAGGGACTAAACAGGGACAAAACCACATGATCGCGACCAATGCTGTCACAGTACAAAACTCGTTGCGGAACAAGGAAGGACATGAAGTAACCACTTTAGAGAAGAGTGGACGTCGAAATCCCTCAATCAACCCACTCCAGTTGTGACCTATTGCGAAATCTCAGCCTACACCCTCTATCCTGAGAGGCAAGGTAAAATGTTTGTGTGTGTCAAACACTTGGGCTTTCCATACTTCTTTGGGTTTAGAGCTGATCTGAAAAAGTATAGGTTCTCCTGTTGGTGGCTAAACACTTCAGATGCAGTGTGGCAGATGTGGTCACATTTCTTCTCAATGGTAAGGCTTGTAGCATAAAATGTGGCTCTTATTTCCTGTGGATTAGCATATACTGTATGTATGTGTGTGTGTTTTTTTTTCCTTTAAGAAGCACAGGACGAAGTCACCTCCTTTATAGTAACTGCAAAAATGTTATGTAAGGCTGAGGTATTTCTCTAAAAACCACCTTTCTGCTCACTCATCCTGTGAGACTGATAATAAATCACTCAAACAGATTGTAACGATGAAATTAAATAAAATTATTTTTGAATGTCAAAAGCAAATTGCAGGCATCGCCATCAGAAAGGGTTTGGTGGTGATTATAGATGGGCACAACCAGGAAATTTTTTTTTCGAGTTGTCGTTTTTCAGGACGGGTCCGTTTCGGCTCGTTTCCGTTTTTCGCGAAATTTTTCAAAAAAATTATCGTTTCGTTTGTCGTTTTTTGTCGTTAGTACTGGTTTAGGGGGGGTAGCGGGCTCCTGGAGGCACCTCTGTGGGGTGGGTGCCTCCTCTGGCCCGCTATGAAGGGAAAGCGGGCTCCTGGAGGCACCCATGGGTGCCTCCTCTCCTCACCCGCTACAAAATAGCATGCATAGCCATATGGATATGCATACCAAGTTGCAGACTTGCTTAGTGGACAGTGACACTGGACCTCTGCATCAGTCAGTGAGAGAGAATGCGGGCTCTCACTGTGTCTCACTAAGAAGGGAAACGTACTTGCGTGTAGTGCAATGCGAGTACACAGATCTGGCTTTAGGGTTAGGGTTAGCGCAAGGGCTAGGCTTAGGGTTACAGGTAAGGTTAGGGTGAGTATTGGGGTGCACCTCTGGGTGCCTCTCTGACCCACTTAGAAGGACAGTGTACTGGCGTATGGGTTAGGGTTAGGGTTAGGGTTAGGGATCGGGCTAGGGTTAGTGGGCTTTTTATGCCCGATTGGCACATCCCAGAAGTCTCTGTGGTCAAAACCTGGCCAAGTGGCCATGCGATTGGTGGAATGGCGCCAAAAATTTGCATGGTCCACTCCCATGGTCAGCCCATCATTGCGCAGGTGTAAATAAAATAAAATAAAATAAAATAAAATAAAATAAAATAAAATCAATGGAGAGGAGGACAGGAGACATTTTGTTGCAAGAAAAACCCACTGCTACTGTAAAAAATCTGGCAGTTTAAAATAGCAATTTTCGCATGTTTCTGTGGTGCTTTGGTGTATTTTTGGACCACGATTTCAAAAAAAAAGATTGCGGTCGCCCACCCCATTTTGGATCCCCCGCCCGCACCGCATGGCAGGCGAGTTGGCGAGACGACGAGGATGCCCCACCAGAGCAGCCCAGGACAGGAGGGGGTAAGGCCGGGGACCCCCCCCCCGAAACCACCCCTCTGGTAGGTGCACTCTCAGGCAGGCAGGCAGGCATATTTTCGCCTGCTTTTTTGGCCGGGAATCGGGGTTTTTAAAACTGCAAAGGGTCCATAGATTTGCAGAATGGTAATGTTGCATGGTTGATTATGCATTGCCATAATTCTATTGCGAATTGTTTGGTGTAGGGATATAATGGGAATATTAATATGCACAGATATTAATGATCCAGCAAGCTTCCTGCAAAGGATTCTGGGGGCAATATTGACACCCTCTCCCGCACGGGAAAGCCCTGGGAGGAGGAAAATAGAGCCCCTAAGATTAACGTGCAGGAAGCAGATGGCTGACTATCTTGTCCTTCCATCAGGGCAAAAGCATGGCTATGAGGAACAAACAAAACCATTTATCTTACCCTTATGTCATGGGATGGGATAGCAAGCTACTGGGTATCGATCATTTCCATCCCTCGCTAGATGACATGTCCACGTCACAGAAAGCCCTCCCCGGGAGTCCATCAAGCCAATGACAGGCTGACACATAGGATACCACATGATATCTGTAACTCCACCTCTTACAGCTAATAAAGGTGTGCCTTGCAGCCTGCTCAGAGAATATAATTCATTAACATTTCATGTCCCAAATTTAAAAACGTTTGTGCTGTCCAGAGATCTCTTTTTTGGGGTGGGGGTGGGGGGGACATCTCAGGTGTTGGGTGCCCATTCAACTTTACCCCAACAGCATCATAACTGATCCAGCTCTTCCCCAGTAGCCTTTGTTGATACCTCCCTCCCAGAGTGCTTGGCACCCTGTCTATTGCCCTTTTGAGCTGATCCATAAATTTCTTTGACAAAGAGTACTGGAGTAAGTCACCAGGTCTTTCTCCAGGCCAGAGTCATGTTGGCCAGCCTGTGTACAGCCCATACTGTTCAGCCCTCCACTGTGGTGAAGTATGATGGACTTTGGGGTGGGGTGATTTGTAAAAAAAAAAAAAAGATGTAAACGTGACACCCGTTTCTTTCTCTCCTCAATCAGTTTTAAACAGGAAATGGCCCTTTCTCTGCTCAAGCCCTCTTTACCCTTTCCTATCTTAAGCCTACAAAAGAGTAGAGGGAAGGTGGTCTCCTTCTGAGCAATGTACTCATGTTGTCAACGATATTGCTGCTGCTGCTGGTGCTGCTGCAAGAACTTTCCATGGAGATTAAGTGATTTATCAATAAGCATTTTAAAAAGTTTTAGGTTACAAACATAGTGATCGTAGTGCCCAAAACCTGATCCATTCACAAAGTAAATAAGTAGAAGGCAAAATTTACACAGACAAAAACAATAAGGATTGAAGTAATACAGGAATTGGTATATTTTAAAGCAACTATGCTGGCAAGGTGGGCCAAACAAATCAATGTTACCTAATAACTTAAATAATAGCAGAATCTATATAACTGGGCTACTTTTGGAATTTTTTAATTGAGCTCTGGGACTCCAAATAAATATGTTAACAATGGCCCTGAGATTAGTTTTTATCTTGTTAGAATGTGTGTGTGTGTGTGTGTGTGTGTGTGTGTGTGTGTGTGTGTGTGT
>JAHTLZ010003526.1:43139205-43152446 GCA_023846285.1 Phrynocephalus versicolor | reverse complement strand
TGTGTGTGTGTGTGTGTGTGTGTGTGTGTGTGTGTGTGTGTGTGTGTACACGCGTGCGTGCATTCATTCATTCTGTGCCACTGTTCCCCTTGCCATACAAGCAATAGTGGGGTAAAGATGCTGGTCCTGATACCTCTGTTTCATGGGCTGTGTTGTAAACTGCTGTCTGACCCTATCATGCACACACACACACACACACACACACACACACATCTGGAGCCCCAAAGCTATATGGCATTCTTGAAGTAAACCCTCTCCTACCATAAATATTTTAGTTTTAAAAGTGTTACCTAATTCCTTATGATTGTATTGCCTCAATTAGCATCTTAATTAGAAGAGATCCACACTATGCAACACTTTAGAAGGGCTCCGTCCACTTTAGAAGGGTTTTTACCCATTCCCTTGCAGGGGAAGTGAGACTATACCAGTCAGACTATTTGAAGAGTGGCATTCAGATGTTGGCAGGGATCTGCAAGGTGTTGAAGAAGAAAGTCATGTGCCACTTGGATAACCCAGCACCTCCTAAACTACCTGCTGCCTTGAAGACTGAAGAGGGGAGGATGCCATTGACATTAGATTCAACAGCCAGCCAAGCTGATTCGGTGTACCTTGTATAAAGGAATTAATTTGTTCCAAATGAAATTATGTTAAGCAAATTTTCCTTTATACAAATTCCCATAGGAATGCATTGAAAACAGAGTAATCCCATTTTTATGTTGTACGGATTCTCCCCATAGGCGATTATGTTAAGCAAATTTTCCCTATCTCCAGAATTTTTTATGTTGTACAAATTTTATGTTATACAAGCTGTTTGGTATACAAGGGTCCACTGTATAATGAATGAGTAGGGGGAACTATCTTATATCTTTAATGTATAAAGCCAGCCCTGACATAAAAAGGATAGGTGCATGTAAAGAGTTACCTTTGGAAACAAGAAAGCCTGTGAGGGTAAAGAGCTTCTTTGGTATTCTGTGAATACCGATGGCAGACGGGAACTGAACACAGAGACAGCCGTCTTTCCATTGATGAGCACATGAAAACATGAGTGACAGGGATGAGGTACTTCAATGAAAAGAATTAAGCTTCCCTAAATAAGATCAGGTGTCTAGCATAAGACGTTGCACATAAGACATCACACACAGGCACTGGCTTGGGTGATTTCCTTAACAGGATTTCCTAAACAAAATCTTCTCTCCACAGAGTAATAATACTAGTCACTCGTTTCAGGGGATGAGGTGAGTTCAAGATTTTGAAAAATAGTGGAACATTTCATATAATTTAACATTTTATTTTTATGCCATAGAAAAATACCAGATAAACTCTGGACAGGTTCTAACTGATTCAGTTAACAAATATCAGAGATAAATAAGAATTCAATAATATTAATTACTTTATAAATACTTTCAATCAATTGGTGATTATGCAAGCCTGACCTTTATAAATAGCTATTTTAAATTGATAAATATCAATAAATACTTTTATATATTAAACATTCCTCTCTGTGTCAATAAGCAACATTATCCCATGACATTTGGTCGGCATCTGATCTGGCCTCTGGGGTTTTGTCTTCCGCTTCTCCTCTTTCTTCTGTTCTCTTCTTTGTTCACCTCCAGCAATACATTATACATTTCTGATACCACCTTGCGCTGGATTTTCACATCGCTCAGCTGTTAGGAAAAAAAAACAAATTATTGATCAGTTTCAAAGTTGTTCATAATTATGGAAATAAAACAACACATACTGTGACCTATGGATGTTTATTGAAGAACAGGTGTAGTAGCCAAATATCTGTACATCACTGAAAGCTCCAAACTATTGTAAGCTTTGCCATCGAGGAAGAATTTGAACCCTCCACAGCTGAACTTCAGGACTATCATCACTGTATTACATAGGCACAAACAAGGTGTATTGTTTATTCTCTACCTGTTCCCATTTCTATCAGGATGCACATAGCCTAATTTTGCAAAAAAACAAAAGCCCTTAATGAACAGCCATTGAGTTTGACAAGAGAGAAAACATAGCTCTACTTCCTGGGTAGATAGGCACATGAAAAAATATTCATGATGACTTAGTTCTCAGCTGAGATGGACTAAATGAACATGATGAGACAATCAGCCAAGGATACTCTCTCTCCTCCATGCATATATGAGTTCTCAACTCCAAAATAAGAGCAAAGTATCCTGTAGTGTTTTTCCTTCCATTGAGCTTCCCTTTACTATTTGCATAAAACATTCCTACCATCTTTTCCCTTTGTGAAATCAAGCATACACACCGTAAGCTCAAAAGCAAAGGCTAATTGTTCACAATGATGCAAACAACCCATCCAGTGCTTCTACATTTTAATAAACCATAGAATATGGCAGCAGTTAAACTTTGCACCTCAGCAAAAATGTGAAAATATTGGTCTCACAGATGCATGTATTTTCTTTAAGGTCAGGTTTTTTTTTTAATCCCAGTATTTCACAAAGGAGAAACACTTTACATTTTCTTTTTCTTTCTTTTTTTCTCTTTTTCTTTTTTTGGCATGTAAGAATTAGACAAATAGGGATTTACATCCCTCTTTCTAGGATTGCAAGCTATCACATGAAAAGCTTGACTGCTTTTACTTTGGATGCAAACTAATCCAAAGGAAATACCAGCTGAATCCTGTTGTGAAGGGCCACGGGCACGAAGGATTTGAAAATAGCATCATCAGTAAATCACAGCTGCATGAAAGCAAATGGCCACTGACTAATGGCAGTGTTGGGTGCACCCCAATCGTACACAGTGTGACAAAGTCACAAGCACCCGGCAGTCACCTAATGAATTTTTTAATCATTAAAACTATGCAACGGTATTTCAACCAATTTACCCTTGCACACTATTTCCTGCCACCTCTCTTGTTTGAGTGACGTTAGAGGTACACTTCTGGGCCAAGTTCACTGTGTGAATGTTGTTAACCTATAAAGCCCTATATAGTTTTAGGACCTTGCTACCTAACAGTGCCATGCGCTTTAAGAACACTTTGAGGCCATCGAGATCAACCTCCTGTCCCAACGACACCTCTCATGTCTTGATGTTGCAGGTGGCTGCAGCAAGGGAGGCCCAGAAATCTTCAACTATGCATGGGGCCTTCTCAGTGGTAGCCCCCTCACTATAAAATTCCCTTCTGATGGAAGTGCAACAGGCCCCACCCTCCTTGGTTTTAGGAAGCAAATTAAAATAGGCTTTTTAATTAGGCTTTTGAAAGCCTTACCCCACCCCCTTTTAACTTATTTATTTTATTTGTTTTATTTATTGGTCACCTTTCTCCTGATAAGGGGGCCCAAGGCAGCTCACAAAATTAAAAAGAATACAATTAAAAACAATTTAATTGCAAGGTGGCCCTCTCTGTGTCCTTTATTGTTTAATAGTTGCTTTTATTTCTGCCATATTGGGAGCTAAGCAGTCTTTGCTAGACAATTGCAGTACAAATAAGTAAGTAAACCACCTTCTCTCTGTCACCAAAATTAACTAGGCTTTGGTCTCCTTAGACCCTGTACAAAGAATTGCTCATCAATCCTTTTGCTTGTTGCTGGCAACAGCAGGATTACCTTTAAAATAGGTGCTTAACACCAGTAGTGACACATTCATTTCGGTAGTTCTTAACGAGCAGCAGAACCTGGGAAACCTCCTTTATGTACTACAGCTCCCAGAATCACTGAACAAGCATCTGTCTGTGCTGATCAAATTGTTCTGGGAGTTGTAGGCAAAGACTGGGTTGCACAACCCCAACTGTGCACAGGGAAAAACATGAGCTTTGCCTGATTCAAATTCGGGATGCTCATAGCTCATGCACAATGAGGTAAAGTTCTAAGCACCCCCCAAATTAAAAAGGAAGTCTTTAATCCATGACAATCTGCTGCTGACAGGAACCTCATTCCCTTTGTACAGCCAGAGCCTACCCAACAGTATTGCAGCTTTGGTCGAAAAGAAGTGACCAGGAACGGCCTAACATTTATCCTAGTCATAGTGCCTGCTTTTTTCAAACTACCCAGCAACAACATATTGTGTCAACAGCTGCATTTCATGCTGCACGAAATGAAGGAAATATCTGTTTCATAGACACGAATGTATACATGGCTGTATTATCTATACTGATGGTCACTGCTTAAATGGATTTCATCACAAGACTAATCCTTTGGGATGGCGTCTGCCCTTTTCATTTCCACCAGATGAGTGGATGTTATTACTGACATATTCTAGTCAATATATTAAATACTGTAAATTTTTAAAAAATGAATCTTACCGGAATCTTTGACACCTCAATTATATCATTTGCTTTTCTCAGGCTTTCACTGTACTTCCCTTTATAATGGTTCAGGGCTTCTAATAAATCCTTCACATGACTTGTAGTTTGACTTTGAGGTGCAGTGTTCAGTAGTTCTAGATATGTAGAAATCATCTGGGCTAACAAGATTTTTCGTTCATTGACCTGCCGAGGGACAAAAATAAGTCAGCAAAAAGAACAGATCCGTGATATTTTCCCCACAACAATTTGTTTTGCATTTCAGATGAAAGGCTTCCAGCTGCTTCACAGTGATTGGGAAGCTTTTAGTTATTATTACATGATGACCTTTCTGTATGCGACAGTTGTTATAGTTTATAGCCACTGAAGCAGGGGTGGGGGTGGGGACAAAGTAATGGTGGATCCTGTTGTGAAATCAGCATGGCATCCCACAAGCTTCTTCAGACATGTTGCTAGGCTTGTGTCTGTCAAAGTCAAACCTTCCATCTTTCCCTTCCCCTTACTTGTGTCACCAAGAAAGAGAATGTAAAGGTAATCTTAATTGGAGATACAGATGGTGTCCTTAACCAGAGGCTTAATTTTCTATGATCAACCAGTTTGCCAAACAGTACAAACATTTCCTCTCAGCAGACTAGAGTTGAAGAAAATTTATTGCCAGGCTATCAGAAGGTATTTTGTTACCCAGGTAGACCACCATGGCATGTCCTCTTTCCCCCCACCCAAACACCATAGGTGCATAGCACCAGAGGCCAGCCAAAATTATTTAAGCCCCAACTCACAAAATGCCACTAGCTTCACCATTCTTTCCAAATGTTGAAAACACAAATCAGTAACAAACCATTTTCTGCCTTTTTATGTCAAAAATAGGGTTGTCTTCCTCTGGCCTTGACTGCACACATACTCTCTCGCACGCACGCACATGGACACGCACAAACCCCCACAAATGAATCAAATTACCTGTGACCATAGGCTGCTGCTCAGTCTCTTTAGGAAAATAAATCCATCATCAGCAATATCAGACTGAGTGGCATTCTGCAATAGACAATACATATATTTCAACCACATTGATAATGGAATTCAGTCTTGTGAATGAAAGCTTTGGTTCATTTCCAGCTGTTTCTGTGCTTCTGAGGGAAATTTTTATCCTCATTCAGATATACAGTGACTGATATTTCTTCTCAAAAGAGCCATGTGGTACAGTGGTTAAATGCCTGTACTGCAGGTAAAACTGTGCTCTTGACCTGGGGTTCAATCCCAGGTATCAGGCTCATGGTTGACTCAGTCTTCCATCCTTCCGAGGTTGGAAAAATGAGGACCCAGCTTGCTGGGGGGGGGGGCAGTGTGTAGCCTGCATTACTGTAATTAAGAACTTTAACCCGCCCAGAGATTACTTGAAGTCATATGGGGTGGTATATAAGCAATATATAAATTCATAAAACTCTTCATAGACTTATTCAAACAATAAAACTAAGAAATTACTATATATAAAACTGAGAAATTCCATTCCTTGCCCATAATTCCAGCTGTATCGTAATTCAATTACAGTGGACCCTTGCATAACAAACAGCTTGTATAACATAAAATCTGTATAACATAAAAAATTCCAGAGATATGTAGAGGCCATATCACTCCTTGATTGACCTTTCAAGCTCCTTCAGCCTTGAACAGCCACATGAGTGCAGAAGTTGCACATTCAGCCAAAGGCAATGATCCTTTAACAGTGGCGGCCAACCTTCAGCCCTCCAGAAGTTTTGGACCACAACTTCCATAGTCCTTTGTCATTGGCAATACAGGCTTAGAATTCTGGGAGCTATGGTCCAGAACATCTAGAGGGCCAAAGTTTGGCCACTACAGCTTTAGGAACTCTCTCAGTAATGCCCAACATGGTTTTAAGTGGAGATGTACACCTATGGGAAAGGATGCTACCTCATTCTCAAGCTGAACACATGGAAGATGTGCTGTATTGGCTAGAGCCTCTTCCATGACCACAGCTCACAAAATAAAGAGCCTCCTTATCACCCTGCACTGAACTTTTACTGTGGAACAAATGTATGTCCATGAGGAACTTAGCAGTATTTGGCATGTCACCGTGAAATGGACGCATTCAAGGAAATGTGTATGAAGAGATATTAACCAAGCTGTTGGTACCTGGTGCTAACCATGAGAAAGGTACAGGACAACTACCCAGTCCTAATGTCTGTCTCAGTCAAAACATTTTGGGTCATATCTCTGCCCACCACCCTCCAATCAACCAATTTCTGCCCCAGAACTGTCGTTATAAACAAAACAATGAAGGGATCGGCGCAAGTTTTCTTCTAATTCTCTTCAGAGTACAGAAACAAGCAATGTTATAGACATATCTGACAACGAATAGAAAGCCATCTTACAAAATGTGAGGATATTCCAAAATTTGTATGAATGGGGAATAGAAACAGACCCTGCCCCATCTCACCCATGGGCACCAAACTGTATAAACCTGAATGGCTAGAAAATGAATGCATCCATGACATTACATGCCCAGTTCTAGCTGGTTGGTCCCAGAATAAAGACATCTGTAAATGGAGAAAATAAGGAAACAAACAGAAGGTGCACTTACAAACTCCTTTTCCAACTGGGTGATCGATTCTTTTATGTCTGCAAAAGGTGTACGGTGAGCTTGACCACTGGAACAAGTAATAGCCAAAAAGATGAATAGACAGATCTGCCAAGTCATTGTCCTCAACCCAGGTAGAAACACTGCTTCGCTACAGATTTGGAAGCTGGACCAACAAATATGTTTTATCTTTTCTAGTCTGATCCTAGCCTCTCTGGGGTGGTGATATTTATACGGCCTCGCTGAAAACTTTTAACTAATCAGAATTAGGCGTTTTCACACATTTCTGAAGATGGTGTTAGATAAGAGGTGTGCCTGGTTTTTATTAATAGGTTTGGTTTGTGGGATCTCAGCACCTAAAGTTTCCTTTAAGTGACTGGATTCTCCTTATGATGAATGATTTGCTACGTGTCCAGCCTGCGGTTCTATGAGGTTCCCTCGAAAGCATGCCCACATTTGCAAGAGGGCAGAAGAGGAAAAATTCCACACATACCCCATCTTTCCTCACTTAAAGGAAACCCCTTGCACAGTACTTTGAAACTGCTTTAGCACTTTGTGGTGGGGGAGCAAGAAGCAAGACAGGAAATTCAGATTCAAACTCTCATCTTGCCAAGTGTATGTGTTAATGACTCAGATGCATGAGCTTTGCAAACCATCAGAAAGCCAACACATGTGGTTAAGGGGTCAGTTTGACAGGCATGACATTCATGTTGCTTCTTTCATGTTGAAGAACTAGTGCCCCTTAATACTAAGAGAAATTATTACTGCTTAATTCTATTATTTTTAAATATTATAACCACCTTCTCTCAAACCGAATTCAGGTGTGTGTTTCCATACCTTTTATAACAGTCACCCAATTAATAACACTCAAAATAAAGGGTATTCCTTGAGATCATGGCACATAGAAGCCCACTGGAAATAGGAGAACTATCCTCATGGTGCAAGAACTATCATTGTTTTGCACTAATCCAAGACCGGCATCTTGTACAGTCATGTGGTACATTTGTGTAGTGTACACCCAAAGTGCTCAGAAAAATGGCCAGGGCCACGGCAGGATGGAGGAGCAAAGAGGTTATGAATGTCCTGTCTTGTATAATAGAAGCAAAGCTAAACAGCACATTAGTTCCACCTTATTCTCAAAAAGGCAAATGGTAAAAAGCACCACTAGAAGTGTTAGATGACTTAGTTACGAGATGGGGGAAATCTGGCTTAACAATGCTACAAGTGAGAAGGATCTTAGAAGGATCTTAGAATTCTTATAGGTCATAAGCTGAATATGAGCTAACAGTGTGGTGTTAACACACACACAAAAGGCAAATGCTATTGTAGGCTGCATTAACAAAAGTATAATCCCATGAGGTGCTTGTCCCAATTTATTCAGCACTGGTTAGGCCTCACCTTGAGTCTTTTGCCCAGTTCTGCACACCATGCATCAAGAAAGATACTGACAAATTGAAACAAATTCAGAGGATGATGACAAAGGTTATCAGGGAGCTGGAAACCAAGCCTTATGAGTAGAGATGGGCACAAACCGAAAAAAATGGCGATTCATTTCATTTTATTTTGTTTAAGGGAGGGGAGAGAAGATGAAAGAGAGGGACGGAGGCAGGGAAGCGGCGGGAGAAGGAAGATGGGCCGAAGTCCGCATTTTCTGATTTTTAAATTTTAAAAAATTGCCCAAGGGGGCCCCGGGGCTCACAGCCTGCCCTCTCTCCCTCAGCAGACAGCGCCAAGAGACCCAAGAGTTCATGGGCGTGGCGTCCCCATTGGCACTGCGCCTCCTCTCTGGCGGCCAGCCCAGCCCACCCTCCAGGCCCGGCTCTCCCGCAACCTGCAGGAGGTCAGCGGCTCCCATCCGGCAAGAGGAAGGTTCTGAGAGGAGGACATTAGCCTGACCAGGCAGCAACGTGGGGGGTTCGCCCTCTCACCTCCTCCTCCTCCTCCTCCTCCACCCGGACTCTTCAAAAAGGTGTGAGGGCCAAAGCAGGCAATCCCTTCCCCTCTGTGGCCGGTGCTGGTCCGGCTGCGCTCCGCCGAGCTCCAGGAAGCCAGGCGTCCCTTCGTGCGCCCTGCCACCCGCTCCACGCTGATGAGGGAAGCCCCATCTGACACTCCTGGTGGCAGAGGCGCCACCGGCAGCAGCAGCAGCAGCAGGGGGCAGCAGCAGCCACTCCGGCTTCCCGCATTGTCATTGCCACTGGGTTGCAGCCGCAGCCGTGGCGCCCTGGTCGGGGAGGCTGGAGGTGGGCGTGGTGGCAGGGTTCTCCCCACTTCTGGGTTCAGGCTCCATGTTACAGCTGTAGCACGGGGCTTTTTTGTTTGTTTTTGTTTTCCTTTCAGCACTGACTGCATGGCCCCTGGGGCCTGGTCAGCGCTGTTTGTTTTATTATTATTATTTTATTTTAGGGTGCCAACAGCACTCCTTTTTTTTCTGTGCTGAGCAGACCACATGGCCACACTACAGCTGCAGTACGGCCGTCGGCTTTTTTACCCTGGTCGCCATCCCAGAAGCCAGGAAGACTGGACCTCTGGACCAGCACCACATAAGAGATATCTCCACGCCCATCCCATTAACAAAATGAACCTAACCAAACCAATTTTTTCTCGGTTCAGTTCGGTTCTTGTTAAATTTGTCCCTAGGGTCATTATTCATTTCGTTACGTAATGAAACGAATAACGAATAACGAAACAAAAACGAATAACGAATAACGAAACAAAAAAATTCTTTTCGTGCCCATCTCTACTTATGAGGAAAGACTGGAAGAACTGGGCATGTTTAACATGGGAAAAAAGAAGATTAAGGAGCAATATGCTAGCACTCTTCAAATATTTGAAGACCTGTCACATAGAGGAGAGGCAGGATCTGTTCTCGATCATCCAGCCAAATGCACAACAATGGGCTCAAGTTCAGCGAACCCAGCTTCCAGCTGATTATCAGGGAAAACCTCCTGTTAGAGCAGTATGGCAATGGAACCTGTTACTTCAAGAGGTGGTGAGTGCTCCAACCTTGGAGGCATTCAAGAGTGACTTGGACAATCTCCTGGCAGATATTGTTTGATTTGTATCCCTGCATGGAGCAGGGGATTTGATTTGATGGCCTTTAGGCCCCTTCCAACTTCATGATTCTATGATTCTATGTTTCTGTGACTTGAGAAAGCAGACACCCATTTGAACTGACCACAGGCAGGCAGGCTACAGAATAATTGTTTATCTTTAAGCATTTGTATATTACAGAGAGGAATAGCATCCAGAGATCATTTCAATGTGATGTGCACAAAAAGGAAAAATTCGGTACAATAAAAATACTAAATCAAAAAAGAAAAAGTAAAACTGGAAATTATAGCACTGAGGAAAATCCAGTTGCATTACTTTTATCATTAATTTAAAGTCATGAAAAGCTGCCTATCATTTCCCTTCAAGTTTGAGGCTCCCTAGCGTATCCTTTGAAAGGCTTCAAGTGCCCCATTAAGAGACTTTCCACGTGAAAAGGGGAACCTCAGATGCAAAAGGTGGCAAGACAGCCAGATTTCCATGACTTGAAATAGGAGGTTTCAAAATTTAGGCAATGCCAGTGGAAAGTAAACAGCTGGATTTTTCCCACTGTCAGTCTGCTTAAGAAATACAGAAAGTGGTGCCCCAGGCTACGAAATTAATCTGTTCGCCATGATGCTTTGTTCTGCAAAAATTTCATATCCGAAGAGCTGTTTTCCATAGGGATGCATTAAGAACCAATTAATCCATTCCGGGAGTCAGAAAACAGTGAAAAAAAGGGTGGGGGACAGATTAATTGGTTTTAAATGCATTCCTATGGGAAAACACATTTCAGTTTACAAATGGAGGTAGGTGGCATGCACCCGAAGGTGTCACAGTGGGGGGAGGCTTGCCCCTGCTGCGGTGCCTTCAGCTCCCTGCCACCTAACGTCAGCAAGTCAAGATGGCCTTATATACACACCTACTGTATATAGTTCTACTGTATATAGTTCTACTGTATATAGTTTAGAAGTTAAAAAGTAATAGCTGCTAATACTGCTTCATCTAATATATAACTAGTATCCTACAAAAGCTTTCATCAGGCAAGGTGAAAAGAAACATGGGCCTTTTTCAGATCTGCCTGAATATTCCATCCAAACAATTACACAAGTGTAGGCAAATGATATTGAAAGACATTCCAATCTGCTCTGTTCCAGGGCCTCAAAATGCTTGTGCCCGTGCAAAATGAACCAAGTAGAAACGGTTACCCACGTCCTTCTTTATTGTTCCTTTTACCGTGACTTACGTAAGGAACTTATTCAACCTGTTATCGACAAATTTCCTGAGAGACCTGCTGAATTCTATGCAAAGTTACTTCTCTCTGACAGGTCCCAGCAGATTTCAAATTGTGGCGCCAGATTTTGCACCGCTGCAGTAGTTGTACACAGGCTTATGACTGCCAGTAATTCTAGCTCTTGATGACCATATGGAGTGTGGTCTCCACTCTGGGGTTTGATGCTGGCTTGATCTTCAATATATTATATTATCTATCCTTCCATTATTGACTATTTTTATAACAGTCCTGTTTGTATTTGGTGGCTTTTATCAAAAGTTTTACAATGCTTTAAAAATGTTTTTAAAATGTTTTATTCTGGCAAATTCTATGTTTTATTCTGGCAAATCTTTTTATTGTGGCAAATTGATATTTTGGTATTTCTTGACTTGGTTAATAACCGTAAATAAAGATTCATTCATTCATTCAAGTGTAGGCAATGGTATTTTTTGTAGAATTCATTACCTGGGGGATCTCTTGTCAGTATGACACACCTGTCTGCATACTTCCATGTGCATGTGTGTGTGTATATTTATGTTCCCACTTTTGCCCAGGTTCTGCCTATCATCCCCGTCTGTTCGCATTATCAGCTGCTGGGCATTCTACCCTAATAAACACAGTGGGCATCACCCTCCCATGATTTTTCCCACCTGTGGGCTACTAAGTTGCAGTGGAACTTGGGAGGTCATGAACATGCTAGGTAACTGATAAAATAAGCAGGATAATAAATAACACAAGAGAAGAGAACAAGGTGTCGTCAACAACAGCCACCAATGCTGCCTCCTGATTTTCACAGGGTTTGCTTATTTTGTACCCACAATATTGTGATAGCCAAAGCCATGCTGTTTTATAATGGTTAGTAAGTCAGTCCATCACAGATCTGTTATCTTTCACAGGAATATAAGGCAATTCCCCAGATTTTATTTTGCAGAAGTCAGTGCTTACTTATCAATGTTTAGGGTTTTATTTATTTATTTATTTATTCATTCATTCATTCATTCATTTGTAGAATTAAACCATCACAGGTAGACAGGTAATTATTTTTCTCAATAACAACAACAAGTGTTGTTGTTTCTCAATAATAACAACAACAAGTGTTGTTGTTGTTGTTGTTGTTTTGCAGAAGACAAATTTAGGGTACCAACTGCTAATAATTCAGGGAAAATGTCTCATCTATTGTATATGGATGACATAAGTTGTATGGAAAATCAGAAATTGAAATACACTCACTGACCAACACAGCCCGAATTTTCAGTACTGATGTTAGTATTGAGTTTGGACTAAACAAATGTGCTACAGTGGCACTGAGAAAAGGAAAAATCATTGAGAGTGAAGGAACTGAAATGCCAAATGGACAAGCTATTAAGTATCCACCATAGACTCTTGTTTGTGTTAACATTCTAAAGTGGTGCTTAACAATTGCTGATTTTGTTTGTTCATATTATGTGAAATAAATATTTAAACCAAAAAAAGTATTATCAGTCTGAAGCCTATAAATATCTGGGCATACTGCAATTAGATAATATCAAGAATGGTGAAGTGAAAAATGTGGTCAGTAAAGAATATCTCCAAAAGGTTAGAAAAGTACTAAAAAGTAAATTGAATGCTGGTAACACCATCAAGGCCATTAATAGCTGGGCCATACCGGTCATCAGGTATACTGTTAGCATTATAAATGGGACTCAGATGGAGCTAGATAGTCTGGATAGGAAAACAAGAAAACTAATGACCATTCACTATGCATTACATCCACACGGTGATGTATTTACCTAGAAAATTAGGTGGTAGAGGTGTTCTGCAAGTGAAGCAGACAGTGGTAATCGGCATGCTGGGTGCGGTGCCTAAAGAGCTAAGCAAGTATTTAGAAGAAATGGGAGTTGACAAAGTCACCATCAGTCAGCTGCAGAAAACCGTCTTACTGGGATCTGCTCGCATAATTTGCCGATACATCACATAGTCCTAAATGCTTGAGAAGCGTTCGACCAGTGATTTGTATTACAAAATCCAGCATAGTTAGTTAGCTGTGTGGTTTAATAATAATAATAATAATAATAATAATAATAATAATAATAATAATA
>JAHTLZ010003526.1:43123311-43139195 GCA_023846285.1 Phrynocephalus versicolor | reverse complement strand
TAATAATAATAATAATAATAATAATAATAATAATAATAATAATAATAGAAAGTTTCTGAAAAGTTAGTGAAGGATATTCCTTCCCTTGCACAAAAGCTGTGAAATCGGAATATGTGGCCCAGGCATTTGTTTGGACTTTCCCCTGCACTGTCATTCAGATCTGTAATAATGACTAAGCATGTCATTTTCATTTTCTCTTGCAGAGAGAATCCACCACACAAAGTGGGACTTATCACCTATGACTAGGAGAGAAACCCCTGTTAACATTAAGTTCAACCACAGGTGACCGTTTATGTGAAATGAAGCAGACTATCATTCTGTTGCGAAGAATTTCCATTCCACCTTTGTAGATTTACTGCAAACTTGACAATCTGCAAGCACTTGGAGATTTCCGTGGCTTTGTGGTGCACTTTTGTGTCTATATAATATTTATATATCTCTAGTCACATAATCCATACCATATCTATATTTTATCAATGCCGGACTAGCTATGCATTTGTACATTTATCTCTGTATGTGCAGAGTTATATATAGCTGCATCTAAAAAGTCTACCAAAAATTCCTTTCATGATGGTGTGTCAAAAGTCTGGTTTCATCTCTGCTCAAGGACAGGGCAAGGAATATATGTCACACAAGTTCAACCTAGGCTCATATGTTTGTGTGAACAATGATAGTCCATCTGCCTGTGCTTGCACCCTGTACACACATTGAGATTCATAATGTGTTCAGATGCCCATGGGTGCTGTAGCACGATAAGTGAGTTTGAATTAGGAAGTGCTTCCCCTTTCCAACCACCCTGTCGTGGGGAGTGGCAGGTGCTCTTTTGTAGCCACCATAAATCAGTGTAAATATGGTTAAGGGGCCAAACTAGATCCCAGAAAGCAGGTCACTAGAAGCTGTAATGATGATAGTGTTCCAAAAATATGATCGTGACAGATCTTCTTGCCAGACCAATCAAACTGGCACACAAAGCCCACATGTATCTCCCAAAGGCCAGTCATTTTTTTTAAAAAAAAGGAACTAATTTGTGAATGACAAGATGTGTGTGAGAAAGTTTGCCATATGACAATCAGATCTCTTTGAGAATTTAAAGAATCACCTCTTCCAGTCATGGGCTACCCTAGCACTGGTGTTTCTGTGTCGCCGTTAGCATTTGATTTTTCAAAAAGATGTCTCTATGGGTCTCTTGCAGACTAGAGTGATGAACTGAGAATTGGGAACTTGGGACTACACGCGCGCGTGTGCACACACACGCGTGCACGCACACACCAGGAAATTCACTGAGTGACCTTGTTTGCGAGTCTCAGAGCCAGATATTTTGCTGCCTGAGGCATATCGTGTAAGAAGCGGAACATGGAGGAAACCCTCCCTGCTGGTGGTCCACCCCCTCCCCTACCAGAGAATGCAAGACAATGAAAATTATGCCATAGGCAGAAGAGAAACAAGGAACAACAGACTTGAACCAGGAGGAAAACCTGGGAATAAAAGAGCCCATTAGGAGGGACAGCCTGGACAGAAAGGACTAAAGTAGAAAGGGAAAGTAAAACAGGAATGGGGCATAACGAACAGATAGAGCAGAGCGAGAGATTCAGAGCGGTTATGAAAAAGAATACGAGGTTGAAAATGTGTGGCCAGAAGGCTGGATCTTGATTCTTAATGAAGAGCCCTGGACTGGAGAGTAGCTGCAGTTGAAAGTGCCCAAGGAGACATCACAGCAGGAATTGAGAAGTAAGCTTCCTCATAAACCATCCTATTGGGGAGCAATTGAAGAGCAAGAACAGAGGAAGGAAGGAAGGAAGGACATTGCATGTGGGAGCTCTGCTTAGAGAGAACCGTGAATGGCCCAGTTACTGTGCAGTCAGTCCTGCACCAAGATACCTGCTCAGATTACTCAGTCCCCAAGCAAGAAGACATTGGAGGCCTATGAAGGCCGGGTCTGTTATCCCTGAAGCCAGAAACATCAGGTGCAGAAGTGCCAACATTGTAATCTTCCTCAATATTGTCAGATGTTAATAGTGGGCAGTTACATTCAGAACAGTAGAAACAAAACCTGAAAGAGATGCAATCGCTAAGGAAGAGTTGTTGAATTGTGAAGTTGACCAATTACAGTTGTCCTTAATAAAATGGGTTGTAACAAAGAAAGAACTGTTGTCCAATTCATCTAGGACAGTGTTGGCGAACCTATGGCACGGGTGCCAAAAGTGGCACCCAACATCGCCCCTTCACAGCCACCTATATTCAGGTTAAATTGCTGTATTGGCACTTTGCAAAAAATTTAGTGGGTTTTGAATCGCAGTTTGGGCACTCGGGTCTCTAAAAGGTTCACCATCTCCAATCTAGGACCTTGCTAGGGACCCTGGGAAGGATCACACCTCATGAGTCAAAGCCTAGCCAAGCACCCAAAGCAAGAGAAATTATTATAGCACTTGTGAGAGAAAACCCTCCCCTTCTTCCTGGCTGAAATCCTAGTGTTGCCATAATTCACGCCACACATGAATACATGGCTTGTCTCCTGAAGTTCCCTAGGATCACATGGAATCCCTTTCATTATGGAGAAGCCGTGGAAGGGGCATGTCTTGGATAACTGGAAATGATAGCATCATCCTGATTTGTGTTGATTTTCAGTAAGATGCACCTCTCACAACCTGTGGCTTCCATGGTTTCCCAATGATAAAAGACATTGCACGGTTGCTGCTAGACCTTTAGGAAAGAAGTTGGATACTGCTTCAGGTGACATCATCAGCCTTATGCCGCGTAAGTTACAGCAATAGGATTTCAGCCCCTAAATCAGCTATCTCACTCTGCCTCATGGTAGGGCCACCCATTGCATTGCCGATCAAGAGACTATTTCATTGTTGATTTAGTTTACAATATTTATATCGACTTTTCCCACATCAGATTTTGGAGTGAAACACAGCACACACAAAATACACCAGCCAGGTTATGGATACAAATATAAATGAAGCTCACCTTTCTAAAAACTTTTTTTTAACACAGCTAAAAAAATTGGTTCTGCCAAAATATTCTATTTTATTTTAATAATGGAAAGAATTATCCTCTTTCTTTTCTCAGGAATGGACCCACACTTGGGTTTCTTATTAGTAGCACTTTCCTTGCATTTACCGCAGCTTGTTGCAACGTACGAAGTACGTAATTTGCCTGCTTGCGGTTTGTTACGAGTGCCTTCTGTGTCAGTTGGAAAGAGTTGTTGTTCATTCAATAGAAAGCTACACAGAAAAAGTGATCCCTATATAAAAAGTTACATTTCATAGAAAACAAGAGACTTAGTTGGGTATTTGAGGTTGGGGCACAGAGCAACTGTGGCAACCACAGTTTTTTTCCTCTCGTTGTTTCAGGGGTGAAGGAGATCAGGAAATAGCTCATCGCAAGGTGAGATTTTTTTTAAAAAGCTGTATTATGTCACCTTGGTTTTGAAAGTCCAGGCTTTCCAAAATGGAAAGGGAAAAAGAAAGAAAGCAAACTCTGGGTGTTCACCCAGATTTTCTTGTGCATTTTACAGTGAAAATCTCTTGCACACATTTCCTTACTGCATCTCAGTCTGTCATTGCATGAGAACTGAGTTACTCGTCACTTAGAAGTATTGCCCACTTGCATCATGACCTTCAGGGTTGCTGAATTGGGGGGGGGGGCTCTGCAGATTTGCCTGTTAGCCATCAGAAAGGACAATATTGTTACCTCTATGGATTGCTTGGCAAGTGACACCTCATACAGCCTAGCATTCTCAAAACAAATATTGAAATGAGTAGAGGTGGGCACAAACCAGAAAACCCATGGTTCGGGTTCATCTGGCTCGGGCCCACCCTTGGTTCAGTTCAGGTTCAGGTTCATACGAATTTTAAAAAAATTGTACAAACCCGAACCGATTCGGGGTTCAGGTTCTTACTGCCGCTGGTGATGGCAGCAGCTCCTCGGCGGTGGTAGCAGCGGATCCTGGTCCATGTGGGAGGGGCTTTTTGAGGTGCTGGCATGGGTCCAGCGACTCTTTTTTTCTTAAGCACCCACTGCGTGGCCCCTGGGGCCAGGTGGGCACTTCTTTTATTTATTTTTAATTTTTTTCTTTATTTTAGAGCACCAACCCGGCCACCCCTGGGGCTGAGTTGGCACTCCTTTATTTTATTTTATTTTATTTTTACTTTATTTTATTTTTTACTTCCAGGTTCCATCTGTGCTACAGCCGTAGCATGGCCAGCTTTGTAAGTTTGTTTGTTTGTTTTCTTTAAGCGCCGACAAGGCGGCCTCTGGGGCCTGGTCAGCGCTGGGTTTTTTTAACTTTTTTTTTCAATTTTATGGTGTTGACCAGGCTATCCCTAGGGCCCGGTCGGCGTTCCTTTTTTTATTTTTTTATTTTTTCAAGCACTGACTGTGCAGCTCCTAACACCGTCGGCGCTGGGTTTTTTTTTTCTTTATTTTAGGGCACCAAATTTTTATTTTATTTTTACTTCCGGGTTCCTGGCCCCACATTACAGCTGTAGTGCAGGGTGTTTTTTTTTTTCCTTTAACTGCTGACCACGCGGCCCCTGGACCCGGTCAGTGCTGGTTGTTTTTTTCCTGGATTTTAGGGTGCCAACCCGGCCACCCCTGGGGCCAGGTTGGTGCTCCTTTTTTAATGTTTTAATTTTTATTTTTTTTATTGGTTGTTGTTTTTTATCGCAGGCCATGCGGCCATGCTATAGCATGGCAATCGGCTTTTTTTTTTCCAGTTCGCTGTCCCTGAAACCAGGAAGACTGGACCTCTGGACTAGCACCAGGTAGGAGACATCTCTGCCTCCCCATTAACAAACCGAACTGAACCAAAACAATTTTTTTTCAGTTCGTTTCATTTTGTTTTAAATTTACCCCTAGGTTCATTATTCATTTTGTTACATCTCTAGAAATGAGTAAGAAAAATGATGTTGAGACTGGGTGATACTGAGTAATTGTTTCAAAGCCAACACTAGCTTTTGAAGGCAGACACAATACATTTAAGTTGGAGGCAGGCAATCACCTGTGGTCTAGGAGCTGCACTACCAGTTTTGGAGCTTTGGATGTCTACAGCTGCTCTCATGACAATTTATGTTACAGGGGTAGAAATGAGGGGGTGAGACTGAACAAACTCCCTCATGCCCTCTTGTGGATCATTTTATTTAAATAATATTTGGGGGGCTACGGAGGCCCCATATGTCTGGAAGGAGAGCACTTTAAAATTGGCAAATTTATTTCCAAGTCCTCCAAAGGGCACTAGGTGGCTTTTAGACAAATCTATGAAAATAATTTTACTATTAATAATGTAATATTGCTAGAGAAATGTGTGGGTGCTGAAAGAGGGCGTGCCTTTTGGTCTTGGGAGTCTGCATGCTTATCCCTGGTTTAGACACTTCTAAGAGACTGGCCAGCTGCCTAGATGCCCTGAGCACATCCAATCTTGACTGATCTCAGAAGCTAAGCAGGGTACTTGGATGGGTGACCACCAGGGAATGCCAGGTGCTGTAGGCACCTGGAGTTGGAACTGACAAACCACTCCAGTATTCCTGCCAAGAAAACTCCATGGACCCGGGGTCACAAAGAGTCAGTCACGACTGTAACGATGCAACAACAACAGCAACAACAACAACAGACTGGCCAACAGTCTTCCTCCTCCTTTCATTTTACATCACATGTATTGTCATTTGGCAAAGGCTTCTGGCAAACATGAATGCCTGGACATAATTAGCTGGCCTTTTGGTTGGCCTAATTAAAGGTATTGCTCTAAAATTGACTGTTTTGTTTAACACCAGTGTAATCATTTAGGCCCTAGACCTAATTGATAAAGCCTACCATACTGGCGTCCCTCCTCATCTCCATACTGAGACCACATTCAGACAGACAGACAGATAGACAGACAGACAGACAAGACAGCTTCCCTCCTATCTTTGACTTATTAGATAACTCTTAGTATAGCAGGAACACACAGTAGCAAATGCATTTTAAAAAAAGGCAAGCCTAGCAAAGAAAGTTCATCTATAGAGATGGGCACAAAATGAATTTTTATTTCATTTTTGTTTTTCATTTCCTTGCAAAACAAAATGAAAAACAAACTGATTTCTAAAGAAAAATGAAATGAATGAACTGGAAATTTTCCATTTGTTCTGTTTTATTTTTTGTTAATGGCAAGGTTTCCCATAGGAATGCACTGAAAAGCAACGTATTCTTATGGGGAACCACTTTAAACAACCCACGCCTCCACCCCCCCAATCGGGCACATTCGGGGGGAAAGGCGTGGGTCATTTAAAATATCTTTGAACTGCCGAGGCAAGGGCTTGCCTCAGTGGCTAAAGACATTTTGAAGGTTCCATGTTTCTCCCCCAATGCGCCCAATTGGGGAGGAAGTGGGTGGTTTTAAAACTTTTTTAGCTACCAAAGCAAATGACGGCCACGGGCATTGGCACTTGCTTCAGTAGCTAAAAACTTTTTAAAACTCCGAACTAGAGATGGGCACGACTCAGAAAAAAATTTTCGTTTTCGTTTTCGTTTTCGGCTAGGGTCCGTTTCGTTTCGTTTCCGTTTTCGTGAGCTAATTTTCAAAATTTTTCGTTTTCGTTTCGTTACGTAACGAAAACGAAAACCGAAAACAAAAACGAAAATTTTTTCGTTTCTCCCCATTTAGCTCCATTGAGTGCTTTTCCAGTAACGAAAAACGAAAACTGGCTCAAAATTAGTCGTTTCGTTTCCGTTTTCGGTCCATTTTTGAACCGTTTTTCATTTTCGTTTCGTTACGTAACGAAAACGAAAAAACGAAAACGAAAATACCGCTAAGTCGTGCCCATCTCTACTCCAAACCATTCCCCCCAATGTGCCCAATTGGGGGGAGTGAAGAGTGGGTTTTTAAAAATGTCTTGGAGCCACCAAGGCAGCCACAGTGGCTTCAAGATATTTTAAACGCCCAAGTCTCCCCCCCCCAATCGGGCGCATTGGGGGGAAAGGCACAGACACAGCGTTAAAAATTAAAAATGAAACAAAACAAAACATGAAATGTTTTTTTTAAATAGTTTGTTTCAAATGAAACCAAAAAACCAAAGCCCAGTGAAATGAAAAATGAAATGAAACACCATTTTTGCATTTCATGCCCATCTCTGTTCATCTCAAGGGCTAGTGTATAGATGATAATCACATGCCATCAAGTCAGTTCTGACTTATGACAAGCCTTTCCAGGGTTTTATAGGAAGAGAGTATTCAGAAGTGCTTTTATTTATTTTATTATTTATTTTGAATATTTATACCCCACTAGTCCCTTCTTCTGGGGGAAAGTCCTGGGACTGTGCAGCTTGCCCAAGACTACACAGGCTGGCTCTAATCACAGGATGCAGTGGGGAATCAAACTCCCAGTGCCTTGGGTTCCACAAGGTATCCTGATCTGATCAAATTTTACCCGCATTATATATCTAAAAAGTATGGAGCAACCCACATCCTCCTGTTCCTTCCACATCTGTTGGGGGCTGTTTCCTGTTTGTTTGTTTTCTTTATTCATATTCTCAGTCAGCCTTGTACTTAGCTGGGCACCATTGCATTCTTATCTGATTTCTGATTTTGAGAACAATCTTTTGCAAGGGAATAGACAACCTAAGTATATTTATGCCCTTCTGAAGCCACATGCAAATCAGAAAAAAAAATCATGTGTGGAAGAGTGTAGAAAGAAGTCTCACAGACAATAGTTGGGGGAACTAATAGCACACTCGTTGACATAGCCATCCTTTTAAACTGGATCAGGTGACAACACATGCCAGAGAAAGTGGAGAAAAGTGATGCAAGCACAGTTCTCTCTGAGTGTGCACACAGGCACACATCTTGTATTGGTGACATGCACCTGCAGTCCGACCCCTGGCTCTGAACGCAGCCAGAACACCATGAGCACAGGATGGGGTTTCCTCCCATCAGCAGCAGAAAAGTGAATGCTGGATGCAAGCCAAATTGTATTGAAATGAACTGACCCCTACTGGCTAAACAACAAAAGAAATTCTCCAAAGAAAAGCACAGGACTTCCCTATACTTAGCTGTACATCGCAGAGTCTTGTTTTTACATTGATTTCATCCATGCCAAATGTGACGCAAACTGTGGGGTAAGCAGCCAGTGTAGTTGTCCCCTAAGTCAAAGGAGGAAACTGAACTCTGAGTTTATTTAAAAAATCTCTCATAAAGGCAGCATTTCTCTCCAGAACCTTGGATTTCTTCATTTCTTCATTCAGTAGTTCCACCTAGATATTTAAGAAAAGAGGGACAGAGTGAAACTCTCTGAGACTCAGCAATCTGCCTGTATATTTTTGGAACTGAGCAACAGCATCCCAGCACCAAGTTCTGCAAAAGCATCCAAGCATGAGCAGCAGCACTATAGAATGTCTTCATCCCTCAGCCCAGACAAAAAAACAAAATGGTTAGCTATCTCTCAGCTCTGTGGTTACATCCAGGAGAATGAATAAGGCTATTTCCAACTTGTCCTCTCTTTGCCTAGTTTGACCCCTAGGCTGGTCAAAGCCAAAATAATTTAAAAAGAAAGAAAGAAAGAAAGAAAGAAAGAAAGAAAGAAAGAAAGAAAGAAAGAAAGAAAGAAAGAAAGAAAAAGAAAGAAGACAAAAGCATTGTGACACCTTAAAAACTAACTCCTATGCTTTATTGTGAGCTTTTGTGGACAAGTCCACTACCTCAGTGATAGGTTGGTCAAGGTAGTCTGTAAATTGAAACCAGATTAAAATGAATTCAGATAAACCACTCTCATTGAACAATCCCTGGGTCATAATGCCACTACATGCACAAGCCTTAGCCTGGAAGAGCAGGTCTGCAGCTGGTCAAAATTGCAGAAGTTTTAAAATCTTCTCAGTCCAGTTATGAGCAGCTCCATAACCCCCATCAGAACCGCTGGGATCACCCTCTCACATAAAGGAATTCATTGATATTTAGTCTAGGCTGGTCAACAATCCCTTGTGGGAATTATTTGCTAACTGTGGCAAAAATTAAGATAATAAGTGGTAGGCTGCTCTCCTCCTCATTTCATGCTCACCTTAGCAGGCTTGGTGTTCACCCCACTAAATAAGTCTGGTCAATTTCACAGGCTGACCTGCAGAGCCAGAGGTCTCCAGCTCCCAGATGGTAAGACCATGTTTCCCCGCTCAAGAGGCAGACCTTGGAGAAATTGTTTTTCTTTCAACCAAATTAATAACCAATTTGTGAGGTGAAATAGAGGGAAGAGATACAAATGAAATCCCTGATCAAAAATCTCAGTAAATATCATATACCAAGAGAAGATGCCTATTGAAATTTAATGACCCTGCTACCAGAAGAATTGTGCAAGGTCGCCACCTAGCGGAATGGAAACAACATCCATCCAGTTTTGCAAGAATCACAAAAGGGCCCCGTGGTCTCCAAAACAATACAAGCAGAGGAGCAGGCAATAAAGCTGTGCTGTTGATTCTGCCACAGTTCTTGTGCAAAATTGAAGTCGTATGAATACTTCGAGTGCGCTCAGGTTGCTTGGAACTCAAGAGAGGTTACTTCTGATGAAACATGTCTACAGGATTCCCTTGTTAAATGCTGGTATTACCTTGGGTGAAGTGCATATTTGTTCTCCTAACTATAGTGTCTGTTAAGCATGTGATGCACTGACAGACTGGAAACAAACACAGAGTGACTCTGATAGGGCTTCAAAGGTAAGTGAGATGGTTAAGGTTTTACCCAGGTCTGCCTCCCCAGTGAACTTCCCAGTTCTCCCCAGAGGCAGAACTGGAATTGAAAGGCAGGTCTACTGAATACTGCACCACACTGGGCATCCTGACAATCCTAACAGCTAAATCAGAATGTTTGTTTGCTTATCAGTAAGAGAGATGCTCAGGGGTCCATGGGATCACGAAGAGTCGGACACGACTGAACGACTGAACAACAACAACAAGAGAGATGTAGGCAGCAGGCAGTAAACTAGGGACATGCAGTTCACCCTGCTTTTCCCAATTCTTTAACATTTATTTTTAAGCACTCGAAATCATTGTTCCAGTCCTTCCAAGGAAAAACACAAAATATAGGAGGGTTAAGTGCAAAAGTAGCTACAGTCAGTGAACCACAGTAATGCCAGTCCTGAACCAGAACTCTCACAACAGATCCACCCTTGATTCCAGCATACCATTGCCTCATGTAGCTGCTGCTACAGTGCTGTGGGAAGCGAAGGCACACTGGATGGGTCTGGAAAGGAGCTATGCTTGATGGAAACTACTTATCATGAAAGACTACAAGGAACTCCGCAAATGGCAGGAAAGTTGCTTAAGAAAACCAGATGAGAGACATACGAAATGCCTCCTGGCAGCTGACATCTATGGTATCGGGATGGGCCACTGTCACTTTCAGCATTGTGTGCTCTGTAACAAAGCAAGCTTTATCTGTATCTTACAGGAGGCATCCACAAGTGTTTCTTAGGGATAAACTAGGATCAGGGATCTCTGCTACCTCCTCCTATTGGACCAGACTTATCCCCTCCTCAGACCTCCCACTTTTTTATTTGACTGTGGAAGTACCACAGTGTCTCAATCCTTTGGGATTCAAACAGGAAATCAGGACTTCTTGGAAGAGAAGGCTGCAGAAATTAGAAGTTTTGTTCCCCCTCGCTATGTTTTTCAAACATTGTGTGGTCCTCCCTTGACCGTCATCCTAGGTTATAAGCCAGTCCTTTCCTAGAGATGATGAGGGGAGGAAGAAATGAGGCACTGCCAAGTCAGGAGAACTGCGACCTGGGAATGAATGGTTATGTGAAAGAGGGGCAGGGCAGATGCAGAAAGGGCTACAAGAGTTCTATGTAGAGTTTTCAAAGTTTGAATGCAATCTGATTTGTGCTTTTTTCATTTGAATTTAATGCCTCTTTCTGGCATGTGTCTAAAAGTTGTACAGATTGAGCCGAAGACATCCTTCTGACGTTAGTAAAATGAGTACCCAGCATGTTGGGTGGGGGGAGCGGAAGCAACATATAGCCCACATAATTACTTGTAAACTGCCCAGAGAGAGCTTTAAGTGCTCTGAATCAGAATACAGTACAGGATAAGCAGCACGGTTTCATTCGCTCTTTTCCCCAAGACTTTCTATCCCTTATTTGTCTTACTTCACAGTCACACAGCAGGTGTCCCAGGATGTGTGTCCCGAATTATTACAACATTTCCCTAAATTGGATGAGACACATCACATCAAATTTAGAGGAATGTTTTGATAATTCACAAACACTATGTGACCAGCTGTACTTTGGTATATTTCCCTCTGGGCTGTTTATGTCTCTGGACCCATTTTGTTTTTTAAAAATAAATAAATAAATTTGGTTGCACATCAATGTTTCAGCAACATGCCCTTGATGGCTATGAGTTTCTCTGCTGTGTCTGTGACAGCAGAGAAACTCACAATAGGCCTTTGCTCTCATAACAGTCTACCACAATGTACCCAAGAGGAAACCATAAAAGGGATCAGGACAGGTTAAGGAGCACCACCTGGTGGAAGGAGTCACAAACTGGTATGCAGGGTGACACATGCCTTCCAGCACATCAAAACAGTGCAATTTAAAATAAAATAAAATAAAGGGACTGCCAAATGACAGGAGTGGTGATGGCATCACACAATGGCTTTTCCAAAAGAAGTTTTTGGATAGTCATGCGCACATGATACCGCAGAACTAAAATTTTCACAATGTGCCTGGAACAAAAATTGTTGAAGCTCCCTTGTTCTTGAACATGCATGCATTAATGAACTATAGGACTGGGCTGTAGTATTCATAGATATAAATCTATTGTTGTATATGTGATTGTGTAGGTAACTGGTGGCTGGAAATTGATGCAGACAGTGCAGGGGCAGAGCAAGACTTCCCTCGGTTACTAGCTATGTAGCACAGAATAAAGTTATAATCACTTTTATTATTTTTGGGTTTTCCTAGGACTGTCAACAAAACCTTTGGACCTCTGCAATCTTCTATGAATGAGTCGCAGTGATTGTATGCTAAAAGGCTCAACCACAACAAGGTTGTAGCAGAAATAGCATCCTCAAAGAATTTTAGGGAGAAAGTACCTCCTCCCCCCCCCCCATAAGCTACCCTCATCTGGAAGTACTATAGTCTCATAAATAACATCTCCTATACAAAACTCAAACTTTCCCTCCCCTCCTCTCCAGCATTTGGAGCAACTCCTGCATAGAAATGCTTCAACCGATCAGAAAAGCATACTTCAGCTCTCTCTTACACAACAGTGACTATTAAGGAGCCCTGTGGCGCTGTGGTTAAGTGCCTGTACTGCAGCTAAAGCTGCGCTCATGACCTGGAGTTCAATCCCAGGTACTGTTGCAGGCTCATGGTTGACTCAGCCTTCCTTCTATTCTTCCGAGGTCAGTAAAATGAGGACCCAGCTTGCTGGGGAGGGGAGCAATGTATAGCCTGCATACTGTAATTAAAAACTGTAAAGTGCCCAGAGAGTACTTGAAGTGGTATGGGGGGTATATAAGCAGAACACTTTATAATTTAGGCAAAGCCAGAGAGAAGAAAAGAAGGGGAAAAAGAGAAAAGGAGAACATTGTACAGGCAAGTATCATCCAACTGGATTTTTTAGGTGAAAATACCAGACATAAGAAATCACCAGTCATTCCTTCATTGTTAATTCAAGTTATGCAATTCTTTTGTAATCATTATTTTTGTCTTCCGGATGTTCAGCTGGCATCCATCTTTTGCACTACCCATCCTCATACTATCTTGCTGTCAAATTGCTGACAACCCAGCTGCACATACCTCAAAAACAGATTTCCTAGACAGAATCGAATATGTTAAACAACTTCATTGTTTGGTTGTTTGTCCAATGGCTGTTTCCCCCTTTTTGTTGATACATTCAAGATGTTAACATTGGCATAAATGTGTTGAAAAGATCTAAATGTAAATCAGTGTTATAAATGTGGACATGTCTAGGATTGTTTAGTAATTTGCTGTCAGATTACTGAATGTTTAATTCCTCATATCCCTGCAAACCCCTGTCAAATTTCTGCTGCCTCAGCCAACTTTTTTCTGCAGTCAATTTAACCGCACAAATTTACATAACAAGGAACTGGAACATTACCCTTATTGTTATAGCTCAGAAGCAAAATCAATTTCTCCTCTTGTCAAAACATTCTCTTCAAAGTCGTCCCTTGAAGAGCAGCAATGCTTGTAATTACAGAGTTTAAGTTGCTTCTTTTCTGAGCGAGATAAAAGCCTCCGCTAATTTTATGCCAAAGCACAACACAGAGGTGACAGGCTAATGTGACAGTTTGCCAGTGGTGGGGGATGCTCCCGTACTTCAGCTTAGGATTCTTTTCAGTGGAAAGAAAAGGAGGAAGTGGAGCATTTTCTTAAGCCCTTACAACTGACAAGGCCAAAAATTTGATATGAGACATAATCATACAGCCATGCACCAAAAATGATATACCGAAGCAAAGAGATGTGTTTAGCCTTCTTTGACGTTACCATTGTCAGCAGGTAAAGAGAACTACTTTCCTTATCAGAAAATCTGCCTGCATTATTTTCATCAACATAGAATCACAGAAGAGATCTCTAAAAAGGCCATTGAGTCCAACCCCCTGCTCAATGAAACACAATAATCCAAATCAATGTATATCTGCTAGGAAGCTGTCTTAACTTTTCCTGAATGCCTCCAGCTTTGAAGCACTCACGTCACAGCACTCACACTGTCATACTGCTCTCAGGTCTTTATATTCATCCGAACTCTGGCTGCTTCTAATGGCAGCCCATTATTATTGATAGAGTAGAAGGATATGAGGGATAGAAGACAAAGAAATCTAGCAGTGTGTTTAAAGACCCATAGCAATATATGATCTGTGGCCTAAATGTTGCCCTGAATGCATCTGATGTGACAGGTCAAAATCTGTTTGCATGTAAGCTGCCATAAGCCTTCTTTTTGTTGTTGTTGTTGTTATTAAACATGCTGCAACGTACTAATAGGGCATTAAAGGGTAGGTGGCGTCACCCAGATCACAGAGAGGCATCTTCATGAGCTGTCAAGTGATGCCAACCACCTCTGCTATTTCTTACTAGTATATAACATGGCTGTCTAAAAGAGGCTGTGGCCACAGAAGTGGGAATGAAGTGAGCGCCTTGTGGCAGGCTGCCCCATCTCTGCTGTCTTTCCGGAAGCAGGCAAAAGCCTTCCTGTTCAGATAAGCTTTCCCTGAATGAGGGACTACCTATTATGTGACTTTTATATGGACTACCATACATGATTGCATTGACTGATTTCATAAGAACACCACTGTATTCCATGTTACTTTCCACCTCTCATAATGTTTTTTTTTCTTTTTGCATGCTCTTTGTAGATTTAATGTTACCTTTTAATGTTCTAAGATGCCTCTTCTAGTTCCCTGTTCTTAACTTGAATATGTTTTGAATGTTTTGGGCTGTATATTGTCCCTCCTTATTGTAAGGCACCCTGGGTCCTTTTCCAAGGAGAAAGGTGGGAGTAAAAATATTCAAAATAAATAAATAATATGGAATTGAGAACACATGTATAGGACAAACACGTTTCAAAGTTAAGTAAAACAACGTTTATTGCTATGAGAGCCTAACACATTTCAGCCTGTTCATGTCTCACAGCCTTCTTCAGGGAGCTGCAAAATGGGTAAAATGGATAGCACATAAATTTGTATAAACATCAAAACACCCAAAGATACAGAACAGAGTTTTTACTTCTACATTTTACTTGGAAAAATCAAGATTCTTCCTCAATTCAAGCACATCCAAAGAGTCTTGAACTTAATTAGCATATACTTCCTACATTGTGCCTTAATAAGCACACTATTAACTTGTACTCTCTTACTCATTTATGATGGTTGCCATTAAGTCAGATCAGAAACTCTTTTAACAGAACTTTCTGTAAACTCTTCTTTATAAGGCCAGCGTGTAAAGGTTATATATATTGCCAGCCACATGTAACTAAATGATTTTACATGTTTTGATGTTATACATAATATTTTGACACTTGCCGCTCCAGTTTGGATGCTCTCCACTTTTTATATTGCATAATGTTGGGAAACAAGAGAAGGCAATAAGTAAGATTAAAGAAACTTGAGTGGTAGAACATATTTCAGAGCTCTAGAGGCTTTACCACTGCAAACTCTGAACAGCATACCACGAACCAATTAGATTGTCCCATTCGGCTTTTACACCTGTATTGAAGTGGATTTGCAGAAGCTAAACAAGAGCTTGCTCTATTATTATTATTTTTTAATCAGTACATACATACATGAAACTTTTTTCATCAATACATATTGCTTATAATAAACAGAATGCAGATGTTGTTGCCTATTATCTTTACTGAATGAAAAAAACTATAGTAAACCCACTCTGATATTACAGTACTATAAATACCTTTTTGCACACATAAATTATGTCCTTTGTATAAAAATATATTATATAAATTATTATTAAATAGGAATATTTACTACATGTTTATAAAATGAAATCCCTAGTAAGAAGTAAACAGAAAAGCAAGAAACAAATGCTGCAATTTTCCCTATCACTAAAAGCAGGTCGCTAAGTTTTCATCACAACGTGTTTTTCACATAATCAGTTTTTCCCATTGTTTTTTTTTTTAAAAAAATCCTATTACTAATCCCTTCCTTTTATTATATTGGTTTTCTTCTCTTTCCCCACACCTTCAAGTATGATTAATTTTAGTTTTATATATTCCCCACTGGTTTGGTTCCCCACGAGTGACAAGTGGCAATCCATTCACTTCTACTTGGTCTTCCTGCTGGTCTTTAGTGTTTTGGTGCAGGCACTTTCCAGGTCTTCAAACAGCAAATCCAGTTCACCAATTGCTTTGTTTTTCCCTTTCTCTCCCAGCTGTAACATCAAAGGGGGG
>JAHTLZ010003526.1:43061011-43123301 GCA_023846285.1 Phrynocephalus versicolor | reverse complement strand
GTTGCAGTCCAAAACATCTGGAGGGCTGAAGTTTGGACATGCCTGATGTAAATCCTACTCAGGGTGGAGATGAATCCTAACTAGGATGGCTGATGTGAAAGACAAATAGTCCCATGCTCTGCTTGTTTTGATTCCAGCAAGACATATTTCACCTTGAGACAATTATGTATTTGGTTAGGGGGCTGTCACTTCCATAAACAGGAACTGCCCCCCCCATGACCTAACATCTATATGGGCTGGCATTCACATAAGGATTGCAGTCAAACCAAGGATTAACTGTCCCTCCCCATAGACTTGTGAGGTCAAGAAGCATCATCCACATAGCAAAGGGGTGGCACCAAGGGGAGAGCATGAAGCTAAGGAGAAGTGACAAGCAGTTCAAATAGAAAGGCAAGCCTTTGCGTGCAGAGAGCTTCTAACCCATGCCCCAGCTTTGGGAGAAACATCACCCTCCTCCTGAAAAGAATGAACCCCAATTCCCTGGCAGACAAACCACCTACATTTTGTGGGGATCAATGGCTCTCATTCCATCCAATATCACAACAAGACACCATAACAGCGCACCAGTTTTGCACTGCCAATGGCACATTGCTCTCTGAGTGCAAATTAGTTGTTCACTTCTGACAGAACTTACCATACACAACTTACATTTCTTCCCTACAGGAGCCATAAGCTATATACGTCCTTCTTAGGTGGGGAATGCCATTGGCCATAATTTGCCCTGGATGAGGCACAAACAAAATCAAATTTTAAAACAAATCACCTGTGTGGTCCAAAGATCAATGCAGAGGAGCTTTGTGGGGCACTATCCTTTTCCACTGGGAAATCATCCTTTTAATTTTTTTAATCAGCTATAGTGGGTTGTTATAAATTTGCTCTGATGGGCTGGTCTCACTTTTCTCCTCTTTCTTATGTGTGGGACAGCCTGGCCAAAAGGTAAAGGGCCACTCCTGTTGATATCAGTGTTGTTGTTTTTTTCAAATCAGCATTGCAATGGACCATCACTGGGTCATTTAGGGTGTTTTTTTTTTTTTAAAGAAAGTGAAAATGTTGTATTAGCACCTCATCAGAACAAAGGCTGTTTCAGCTTCTGCTGTTGGACTGCCATGCAAACATAGCTTTGTCATCTCAACAGTCATAGCGATTGCATCCACAGAAAGTAGCAGGGACCTCGTTTATAAAAACAGGGAACCAAAATGTATTTTCCCCACTGCATAATCACAGCTTTACATACCAAGTCTAACCTGTGTCCGTTTGGGATTTTGTGTAAGGCACGTGACAGCAACAAACAGCATGCGCATACACTGATGATAGAATCTGTCCAAATACTGTACAGTAATTCCCAGAGCTTTCATATCCCAAAAGGACTTCATAAGGAAGAACATTCCTAACTGTGCGTGCCTGCAGATAACCTTAAAAAGTACAGACTGGGTGGCGATAGATTGTGGATTATAGAGCGACGGCAAGCCATAGGCATCCTGTTGGGTCTACAGTCCAAGTCTCTTTTCCAGCTCCTGAACTTGCCTTCCCAACCACGCTTCTGCCAAATGTATGTGTGTGTGAATATATACATGCACAATTCTCCTGTAAAGCAACATAACACTACCTTGTGTTAACAAACATGCACCTTTTTAAAATGGAAGTGAACTTTTGGACAACAATGGAAGTCTATTTTTTTTTATGAAGGACAGCCCACAGCAGGTCCAAAGAGATGAACAATTGGCCCCCTCACTGACCAAAGATACCTGTCTTGGCCCAAGGGCTACAGCTAGGAGATGTGCAGATGGTAAAAACGAGTTTGTTCACATTTACTCCCTCTGCACCCTTATGTAACTTACATTAGATCATCTAAAACTACAGTAGCTATCTGGACAGCTCAGTGAGGTGGGTGCTCATCAGTGGAGGCCAAGGTCAGGAGCTCAATTCCCTGCTGTACCTCCTGTGAGTAGAGCCAACCATGCCTAGCCTTGGGCAAGCTGCACTTTCTCAGGGCACTCCCAGAAGCTGGGAATGGTAAACAGTTAGGTTTTCTGAAGCCTGGAGACACTGACAAGCTGCAACTGAAAAGAATTATCTCACTGTAGAAAAGTCACATGTGTTGTGTTTTGTATTTAAGAAGGAATGTTTGAGCCTCCTCCTTCTCCTCCTCCACCTCCTCCTCCCTTTATCCCCCTTCCTTTTCCTCTGCTGGGTGGTGTCGGCTTTGTAAGAGAGCTCTACGTTTGTTTTGGAACTGTCTTCAAATAAATCCTGACTTGATTTATGAAGAACTGAACTACTTGTTTGCAGCTCATTCGCTGTGCATGATTTTAAACTCTGCAAAGAGGGATGTTCTCGGCAGCCCAGTGGAAGCGTAAACTGGACCAGAACAGTAAAACCTCTTATAAACCAGTTCTGAGTACACCAAAACTAGAAAACCCTGGGAAGGATCACACAAAGTTGGAGTGAATTTTATGGCACAGATTAATAATGTTGAAAAGTATTGCATCACTATTGAATCCTAAACTTCTCTGATACCTGGATATGGATATGGATATGGAAAGCAGAGAGTGATAACGTTCCCTTTCTCTTAAGGAGAGCAATTATCCAGAAAGATCTACTAATTATCATTTCTAATTTGACCAGACCACATAAAATCCAGCCAAGTAATGGCAGTTTTGAATCCCACAGTGATAGTGGCTGAAATCCTGTTGCTAAAATGCAACTAGAATAGGCCCATTGAATCAGTCGGGACGGATCAGTAAATTAATCCACAAGTGTGTTTGTTTATATTATTTATATTCCCCTTTTCTCTCCATAGGTTACCACAACAACCAAACTAGGAAACAGCTGACAGTTAAAATACCTCATAAATATACTGTTAAAAACAATTGAATATATATGGTATTAAAATTAAAAATTGAAATTAAAAACAATTTAAAAACCTTTAAACATTGATAGGAAGAGTATAGAAAATCAGTCAGCAAGTGTCATTTTGACTCTTTATAAATCTATGGCGAGGCCCCATCTGGAGTACTGGGTACAGTTCTGGTCACCATACCTCCAGAAGGATATTATGGAAATGGAAAAAGTGCAGAGGAGGGCAACCAAAATGATTAGGGGACTGGAACACCTTCCTTACCATCTGAGGCTGCAACAGCTGGGCCTCTTCACTCTTGAATGACAGCGCCTAAGAGGTGACCTGATTGAAGTTTATAAAATCATACATGGTGTGGACAAAGGAGATAAGGAAAAACTGTTTTCCCTATCACAAAACACTAGAACTAGGGGGTATTCCATGAAACCTCTGGGTGCTAGATCTCAAGCAAATAAGAGAATAAGAGAAAGTACTTTTTCACCCAGAGGATCACTGGTCTCTGGAACTCCCTGCCAGAAGAAGTGGCGATATCTGTCAGCCTTGACAGCCTTAAGAAAGTTCATGGAGAACAGGGGTAGCAATGGCTATCATTATGGATGCCTAAGGACAACCTCTGGGTTGGAGAGATAGCAGGATATGCGTCAATGCCATTTGCAAGGAATCGTAAGCAGGTGAAGACATCTGCTTGGGAATACCCTGAAGCAAATGGTGAGCCACGGTGTGAGACAGAATGCTGGACTGGATGAGCTGTAGCCTGTTCCAGCAAGGCTGTTCTTATGCTCTTATGTTCTTATGGTAGAATTAAAAACAAATAATTATTGAGACACAACCTGCCCAAACAAAATCTTTGCCTCTGGGCACAAAGCCAAGAGCGAGGGGAACAGCCTGGCTCTTACTTGTCCCAATACGTACTCTTGAAATTCTACAGAAGATTGAAATCATTCATCCTTTTTCAAACATGATGTTCTTGAAGAGTAATTTTATGATATTGGAAAACGGGGGGGGGGGGCTTCTCTCGGTGCATTGTAGCTACCTGATCTATTCTGAGGAGTTGCTATATGTCATTGGTTTTTAAACTTTCCAGGATCTTGCTCCCAGTTTTGATTTTTGATCAGCACCCCCCCCAATGCAGCCACCCTACTTTGCTCACTACAGTGGTGGCAAACCATGGGTGAGGGGTGGCCAGTTTTGCTCCAGACAGCTAGCTCCTTTGTGACCAGTCGCCCACCTTTGCTCCCTGGGGTGATGGCTAGCAAAGGTGGGTGACTAGTTGTGAAGGAGCCATCTGGCTGAAGCAAAAACAACAAGCCTCCCCCCACTGTGTTTCCTTCGGCTTCAGAGCACCCGAAAATGAGACTGGTGGCATGGGGCTGAATGCACCCCAGCGGGGATCCCAAAACGTGATTTCCCACAAGATGGCACTGGAAATCAATTAATCCATATCCGTCTTTTCTTTTCTTTTACTGTTTTCTGACCTCCAGAAAGGATTGGTTTTCAATGCATTTCTATGGAAAACCATGCTTCTAGATATGAAATGTTCATGATACAAAGGGTCCCTTGGAATCAATTAATTTCATATCTAGAGGTACCACTGTTTTCCCCTTGCATTTATTTCATATCCCCAAGTCTGGAAACCTATGATAAAAACCTAGAAAAATGGATGGTTACATGGAGCTGTTAATTAATTTATTTATTTATTAGATTTATGATTTTTAAATGTAATGATGACAACATAAGAGACCCAACTTAAATTGATTTCTATTCCAGCATAACAGGATGCCTTAAAAGGCACAGTGTTGTTTATTCCAAGTTATGATCCAAAGTGTTTTCCTGTAATTCTCGATATGTGTCCTGCACTGATGGCTGTAGTCTATGGCAATGGAAGCCTTACTGTTAAACCCAACAAAAGAAGGATTTTCCCATTGGTTCAGATTTTCTATCTGCATGTTAACTGAAATTTTTTAAAAAATGAATGTTAAGATAGCATAGAACTCATTGTTAAAGTTGGTGAATGGCATTTTAATCTGTGAGGCAAAGGCCAGGGTTTGACTTTCCACTGCACAGGAACGATGGCACTTCCCATTGGGCCTTACTACAGTGTTCGCCGTGCAATAGTACCTTCAATCACATCTCAAAGTTGTAGATTAATTTAAGGAGTGAGGACAAGCAATGTGGTTCAATCTTCAGTTCAATTCAATCTTTACTGTGCTGACACAGACCCAATGAGTTCAATCTCCCATAAAGGGAATGGCCAGGCAACAGCCAAGGAACTGCCATGCTATTTCTCAAGGGTCTGGTTATCAGAGGCACTTGCTTCACTCTACCAGTTACAGAGCCAGCCTGGTCAAATGGCAAAGGATGAGAACCATACCATTGATTTGTGGTTTCTCCAAGCCATTTTGGTTTGTTCATTTGTCGCAGAGCATAGTGTCATAATAAAAAAAAAAATCACGCCAGAGGCCAAACAACACACCTAATACACCTAACCCCACTCAGGGGTTTTCCTTTCCCGTTCCTTTCAGCAACATCTCAGAAATTAGCCCTTTCCCACTCACAGGTTCTGGGGCAACACTTGAATCACCACAACTGCATACTGAGTTTCCCTCTCTGACAAGTCAGAGTGACTGGCAAGTCAGAGTGGTTTGCTCTTTTCAGCAACTGACCCATATAAGAAGGAGAGGATTCAAAGTAACCGAACAACAGACAAGAAGCCACAAACACTTCCTCCTTCATTTCAGTTCTTTCTCATATACATTAATCAGAAGAAAAGTCTTGAGCCTCATTCTCCTGGAACTTGCACAGACATGTCTGTCCTTCAAAGGGTGGCACTGATATATATCAATTATTATATCATACCATGAATTGGATGCATTTCAGAATTTTGGATGAGATGTTCCAAGGGCTGAGCTACACAAGAATCATAATGCTGGCACTCCGTTGGCATTATCTGTTCGCTCAGCACATATGCGTCAATCAACTATCACTCGCACATTCTTACACTAAATTGGACAGAAGTATTTAATCTATTAATCAGCCCTTGTTATTGATTTCCATCATTTTGGTAGTCCAAAAATAGTCTGCTGGTTAACGGAGCTTGAATGCCACATATGAAAAGTAAGATCTCTTTGACCTTAGATGGTCAGTGGTCCTAGTGGTGGCAAGCATCTCATCCCAAAATGTCAGATCATAACCCTCTCAGTCTAACAAACTATCATTGTCGTCATCATCATCATCATATCATCATCATCTTAAAACTGTTGAACTGGAAGAGACCCTATAGATCATTGAGTACTGGCCATAGCGATACAGTGAAGAGACCCTATAGATAATTGAGTACTGGCCATAGCGATACAGTGAAGAACTATACTCCCAACATCTGACTCCACAGCCAGATACCTTTTACTTTATTATTATTATTATTATTATTATTATTATTATTATTATTATTATTATTATTATTATTATTATTGGTAATAACGGGGCAATGCAGCAATGTTGCAAAAATAATGTAACACTTGGGGAAAACAGTGTGTGTGAAACAAGTAACATTTTCTGGCTACTTTTCCTAATTACATCTTGAAAATATTGTATATTTTGAGTTCCATTCGAAGCATTTTGAGTGGGATTTTTTATTTTCTTTTATGCCATTCTCTTTTAAATTCTGGAAGAGTAACACATAATAAGTAATACAATCAGTATCGCTCTAATAGATAATGCACTAATTATTTTTGACATTAACATAAATAACAGAAATTAATTCCTGAAAGAAGTACATTTCTAAACTCTGCTAACTAGTTCAAGAGCAATTTAAAACATTTAATTTCAATACGAGTTCTTCAGAACATGTGTTGTCTATATGCAAATAAGTATTTTTCAATTTATTTATTAAAAATCCATTTTATTATGTTATCATGTCCAAAAAACTGTGGTGATGTTTTCTTCTTTTCTCCCTTTTTAGATTACTTCTTTCAAGCCAAAGTTTTATCTCCTTTATCTGGTGGTCTATAATATAAAGAGAGATATAATATAATTTACAGTATTATGTTGACATCTGTAGCTGAAATCTAATATTTGTGCATTCAACGTGTAACAGCAGAGTTACTGCTAGAACAGCCAAACTTCATATACTGTACATGATGAAACAGATAACGGAGCACTTAAGAATTCATGTCACAAATGTTTGATTACCAAGCTACCTCTTTGATATTAGCAACCAGGGGACAAGGAGAAGCAAACTTCCATCGAAGTAAAGAGAAAAAATAAAGGGGGGAATTACCTAACGGCCAAAGTTATCAATATGCATGTGATGCCCGTTGTCAGCCCTCCCTTTACAAGATCAGGCATAGCTCAGGTTCGGACAAAAGGGGTCTGGGTCCTCAGCATGCAGCTGTGAGTTTGGGAAGGGACGCATAATTAAAACAGATGTGGAGAACGATGTTATTAGCAATGCACTGATGCCAGGGGAGACATCTTCTTTAAGCATCCTAGCAGTAGGATCAGGGCAAAGAGCTTCGGGTCTGTGTACTTGATTCCTAGTAAGATCCTCCATCCCCATATCTGTAAATTGTAAGGGGGAAAGGAGATGTGCAGCTTTGTGGCACATTTAAAAGAAATGTGGTGCTTAGCCTCCAGTGGAAGAGCATCTGCTTTACCCACATACCAGGTTCAGTCCTCGGTATCTCCAGGACAGGTTGAAAGATTCCCATCCAAAAAACTGAAGAGCACCTTTCAGTGTAGACCAACATGCTCATTTATTGACCTCCAGATATATGAGATGGGTAACTTCTCTCTGTTTAGCCATATTGGCTCAAGGGGGTAAGAGGTTTGCCCAAAACATCAGGAGTGCACCAGTTTTGGAAAGACTCACATAGACAGTATGAAACTAGAATAAACAAAGGTGTGACCTGATGTATGGCCAATACACCAATCTGTTCAAAATATTATTTCTCAAGTGAGAGATGACGTACAGTGGTACCTCTACTTACAATCAACTCTATTTACGAGCAATTCGACTTAAGAGCGGAAAACTGTTGGCGTTTTAACTGCTGCCTTACAAATTTTAGATGTGGTCTGCTGTACTTTCATTTCTTTTCGAATTTATTTATTTATTTTTTAGATACGGCTGCTCTACTTACGAGTTGTTCAACTTATGAGCATGCATTCAGAATGGATTAAACTTGCAAGTAGAGGTACCACTGTATTAGTAAATGCTAGGAGTCTCATTTTTACCTGTCCCAAAGTGTGTGATTCACAGACTATGTCGGCACTGAAATCATATATCTACATAAGAATTCTGTACTTCATATAGTGCCTTTCTGCCTTCATACAGCACCTTTCGTACAAAACATTTTTGTAAAGAAAATCATAAAAAGAAACATTTTTTCATGATGGAGGAATATTCTATTTTATGACCTATATAGTCAACCACTGAGAATGGTTTACTTATACTGACATTTCTGTATTTCCTGTTTTATCGTGGTGTCTGCTAAGCAATGACTTATGAAACTGGTGAGGGATCCAGGCCTATAGTCACTTGCCTAGGAGAAAGTTTATTGAGCTCTGCAAAATTTCTGAGTAGACAATGTTTAAGTGCACGGTGGTACAGAAAGGATTCCATTGCTGTATAGGAAATGCAGACCAAATCTTCATCATAGCTATTTCACAGTAAAGAGGTACAATATACAGGGTTATTATTGTCATTTATGAGTCAGGCATGAACAGTGACTTTTTCTGCATTGAGCATGACTCACGGACTAAGCACCTGCTGGCACAGATTCCATCCCCCTCCCTGCCCCAAAAAAGTGCCTTAAACAGTTCTGTTATCTGTATTCCTGAATAATAACTGAAGTTAAAACCTAAAGTAAACAAAAAGCCCATGCAAATAAATTGTCGGTTTCAATAACATAAAAAACCAAAAAGGAGGCTTTCAGTAAGAAGACTGCATCTGTTGCAATTTTCAGATTTGTGGAGGTGCTGGTTATTTTAGTAGACAGCAGACATAATGAACAGTTGCAAGTTTTATGTCTTATAATATTAGGAATACTTGAAGAATTTTAGTCTTTGTAAATTCCTCCACAAAATGCATCAAGTCAAAACAAAATACAAATAAAAATAAGGACAACAAAAGCATGGAACCTTAAAGACTAATCGCTGTATTTTCATATGAGCTTTCTTGGACAAGTCCACTTCCTCAGACATTCTACAACTAACTTTTCTCTCCTCTCATTTGGGAATTGTAATAAGAACAAATTATGGTGATGGTAATATAATAAACAGAATATTAACAGTGAAAAACTTGTCTGAGGAAGTGGACTGGATCCACTAAAGCTCACATGATAATATAGAAATTAACCATTTGCTATGCTGTTTTATTTTCCTTTTCGTTTTGGCCTAACATGTTAACACAGACTAACATAGCCAGCTCTTCTAAAACTGTACAGAATGATGATCCAATACTCTTGGAAATAATTTGAGGATCAGAACATAGTAATTCCTCAAGATCTGGTCTTTCTCTAAGTCTCACCATACAGTTTTGGTAATTTCAACATAACACTATAAACACTTAAGTTCTTATTGTGAGATAAAACTGAATCTAAATGTATAGCGCAAAAGAAAACACACATTTAGAAGAGGAATGAAATACAGTAGGACCCCGGTATCCGCTGGGGATTGGTTCCAGGCCTTCCTGTGGATAATGAAAACCGTGGAGAAAACGCCTGCCCACCTATCCCCAAACTGCTGTTTCCTGACAGTAGTTTGCTTTATGACTGCTGTTTTGAGACAGTATCTTGCTTTATGGCTGCTGTTTGTGACAGTAGCTTGCTTTATAGAAGCTATTTGAGACAACAGCTTGCTTTACAGCTGCTGTTTGTGACAATAGCTTGTTTTGTGGCTGCTGAATTACTGTATTTAATTTTTTCCTCTGCCAACCATGGATAGCTGAATCAGTGGATAATGAATCAGTGGATAATGATATGGAGGTTCTACTGTGTAGGTAAAACTATGAAAGTGACATAGGAAATAAGACAAATCCAGCAATTGCTAATTAAAATGGAAGATTTGTTCTACACAAAAAACACAACTTTTTATTTTAACATGAATACAAAAATCAGGGATTATTAAAACATACAATTACATTTAAAAATACACAAAAATATATTGCTTTTTTACAAATCATTCTTTTTTTGACTTACAATGCTGTGGGATCAGAAGAAGGAAGAATAATCTCTTGAACATTCATTATAAATGAAAATCCAATCTTGATTTTTAAAAATCATTTTACAGCAATAGCACAGAAATGGTAAACACAGAAATAACAATGCATTATTAGAACTCTATCCTCTCAAATATAAGTCTTCAGAAGAACAAATTATGATGATGGTAAATTAATATAAACATAAGCTTTGTGTTCTTGCTCTCAGTACAAAGATTTCTAACAAGACTAACAATGATGATATGCACACAATATGAAGATATCAAGAGAGAGAAAGTACAACTGTGATTTTAGCACAACAAAATAAATAAACTATAACAACAGATTATTCTGTAAAACGCTGCAGAATACAATGACATAAAATTCAGAGGCTGCTCATGTTTCATTCCACCGAAATCCCTCAGATATTCACACCTTAAATACAGTGGACTGGTATTTAACTTGAACATTTTATTAGTAAGGAATGGAGTCGGGTGAAAGTAATTCTGAAATGTACATAGAGAATAATGCCAAATAAGACAATCAAATAGCCAAAAATCTGCTGTGGTCTCAGGACAGCTTTTGAATATACTATGATATGGTGGTAGATCCATAAAAGAAATCTGAGACAACTTGGCATCCCAAAGATAGAATCATCATGGGAGTGCATCAATGTCATTACTATTGGAACCTGAACAAACATGGTTAAGAAGGAAGTCTACTCTTAGAGCATCTGCAAATACCTTGGTGGATCTGAGGACATGCTAAAGTGGTGCAGTGGCAGAAAGATTAATAGCAATGATTCAAATGTAATATCCTGAGTGTGATTAATTCTGTTTTTTTAGTGAATACTAAGAGAATAGCCAGAGGAATCACTTGCAGTGATTAGCTCAGTATAACAAGAAAAGATGGAGATGCTTACTTGTTATACTGTCACTGAATCTTATAAAATCCACTAAGTTGTATTTGAAACAGAAACATTTAACACTACAGCTAAAAACATACTTTGAATGATTTTGAAACATCACGAGGTAGTGCACTCATGTATAAGACAGGCTTGTCCGTTCGCAAAACCTATAACATAAGAAAGGAGTAAACACCACAGTTTCCTATAACAACACCTTTTTATAAAGTTGGAAGATACAAACAAGAAGTGCCAGTTTGCAATTTTAAAAAACCCAAATGCAAAATTATTTACAAAAACAGGAGAATGCAATCACATTTTGCCCCAGAAGTTCTCTTTCCTCTTCTGGGCTCGTTCTAGAACTTGGGACGCAAGGGAACTGGATGCTGCAGACCGAGCAGACAGCTGGGATAATCGGTCATCTTCATCTGAAAACAAACCAGGAACAACACTATGTATGAGCTGTTTAAATGAAACACAATCAAAATATGCTTTGGGAGTTTCTATATAGGAATGTTACACTGTTTGAAATCCAGTCGTAAATCACAAAAAGAGTAGGCCCACTAAACCAATGGGTATTTGATAAGTTAAGAACTATGTCACTTTAATGATTCAGTGGGCTATTCTAGTTGCAAGCTGAACTGTACTTGAAACCCAGTATTAATAGTCAGTATTAACAATATATCCACAAACTTGTAATTATGATAGGCACAAAAATTTAATTAGAGCAGTAGATGGATACTGAAAAAAGGATTTAAAGACCATTTTCAATTTATTGTAACATACAATGGTACCTTGGTTTACATGCATAATCCGTTCCAGAAGCATGCTCATAAACCAAAATATGCATATATCAAAGCAAATTTCTCCATAGGAAATAATGGAAACTCAAATGATTTGTTCTGGGGACCAAGTTTCCATTATTTCCTATGGGGAAATTGGCTTTGGCTGGGAGCCGCAGCGGCCTCTGGAGCCCACCTAGAGCCCAACGCTGCCCAGGGTGAGGCAGTGCCAGACCCAGGGTGCACTGCAGAGGCCATGACCAGGCAGCACTGGGCCCAGGGCAAGGTCTGGAGGGCGAGGACAGGGAGCGCTGGGCTCGGGGCAAGCTCCAGCAGCCGCTTCTGGGTCATCGTAAGCCAATTCTGGCCAGTGCTGGGCCTGGTGACACCCTGCTGCACCGCCTGGAAGCATGTTACAAGCATTGCCATGTCCACGCCAAGCCCCGCAGGCCACCTCTGATGAGGAAGAGGAAGAAGAGGAGGAGAAGGTGAGCCTGGCCATGATTGCAAAATTAGCACAAATAGAATGTCTTAGTATCTGCCTTGTGTTCTTAAAAGATCTTCATCCCAGGGGACTTGAAACAACTCATGGTGTATATGCAATAAATATGCAGCTACCAGGGCAGGTATGAATTAAAGCAAATGCTAAGGCTGTGCTTGGGGAATGTATGCATCCAAACCAGGTGTCATTTGATGGAAGCCCAGAATCTTGGTTTTCCACTGTTGTTAATGGTAACAGAATCGATCATATCAAGAAGTGCAACAAGACTGTAATAGGGCACTGCTGAAGACTTTGTGGTTTAAAATAATTCAAGCATGCATAGTTGCTTTGCTGAGAAATCTCACCCATCCACCAGCTTCAGCAGTTGCTGGAGGGGATTGTAACAATTTTGTGTATTTTCTACATATCAGTGAGGTATACGTAAAGACAGCCAAACCTCTCCTTTCTCTGTCAGTGTCACGGTACACTGTGTGCCTAACTATCCATATATAATAACAATATTAGGAAAATCAGGCAAAATAAAAAATAAAGAATAAAAAAGACATTGTGGCGCCTTAAAGACCAATGGCTATATTTTATTGCTTTCGTAGACAAAGTCACTTCCTCAAAAGAGAGGGATTGCACGGCCAATATTTATACCGTTACACATGACCCAAAAACAAAAAGAGTGATTGTTTTCTGGACATAAATAGTTGATGATGTGGCATTTTACACCTGGTAATATTAGGAATGACTCACATACACCTGAAGGAATAAAAGCCATGAACATAGTCATTAGCAATTCATTTTAATGAAGGAAGCTAAGACTCTACATGAAGATAGGCGTGCCTATTAAAAATAAAGTGCATTGCAAGTACTTCCTCATGAGGTTAACACACACACTGCTTTTCACTAAGAGCTCTCCCATATAAAACTCATCAAGTCAGCATGTGCTAGTTTGATCTTCTCAGAAATGTGATTCATACTTTGCTCCTTGCCCCAGCAGGATCTTGGTCACTGTTTTAACAGTCCAAGTATAATACACAAGAACTTTGGGCTCATGTACTCGTACTCCTCAGCTAAGATGGCTGCAAAGAAGAGTCCAGAAGCTTCTGCTTCTGCTCTAGATGGATTAGATCTTGCCAGCCATGGTAAGGTTAATCAGGTTAGACCTATCTGCTAGCCTCTTAAACTTCAAATGGAAGGAGACTCTTCCAGTCTCCTCATAGGCATGCCAAGGGTATAGAACAGGCAATGGGCAAGCTGAACATTCATTGAGAATTAAAATGAGCTTTTCGAATCAGCTGGGGCTTGCTAGATATGGCTGTGAGCCACTCACCCAACTGTGGTTTAGCATTGCATCCAAACACTGCTGATGGAAAGAGATATTAAATTCTGTCTTGAGATTCTCTCTCTCTCTCTCTCTCTCTCAATCTCTCTCTCTCTCTCTCTCTCACACACACACACACACACAACTACATCATTTCTTGTGAGTGCTCCAACACTGGAAGCATTCAAGAGAAATTTGGACCACCACCAGGCAGATAACCTTTGATCTGTATTCCTGCATCAAGCGGGGGTTGGACTTGATGGCCTCTTCCATATTCGCCATTCCATGATTCTATGCTTCTATGATTTTGGACAGATGGTTATATTGTTTAAAAAACCTCAGTTGAAGGAGCACCCTCCACCTTCCAAGGTAGCGTTTCTACTGTCAGACAGCTCTTGCTGTCAGGAATGTTTAGTTGGCTTTTATCTTCTTCTCATTTGAATCCCTGGTTTGAATCCTACCTTCTAAACCGATGATGAAAAAACTTACTCTACCTTTTCTGTGAAACCCTTTCAAATATTTGAAGATAGCTGTTGTCACCACCTCATCTTAACTTCTTCAGCCTCTACCATACCAACTCAACTGTTCTTCGTGGGGTTTAATTTCCAGACTATTCGATCATCCTGGTTGCCTTCCTTTGCACACATTCTAGCTTGTTGTCATCCATTTTAAACGGTGATGCCCCAAAATGGACAAATACAGCATTCCAAAGGAGGTATAACCATTGAGATATGAAACATTGTTGTTATTGTTTCTGACTTACAAAGTGTCTGAAACTTACCAACTGGTTATATTTAACAGTGAGAAAGGAAAACAGAAATACCTTCATCATGGTAGTTTCTTTCCTGGAGTGGTAACTGCAACCAGCTCCTTTGGGGACTTGCAACATTGCCTAAAAATAAATAAATCACAAATTGTTGCATCCCACCAGTGTTATTTCCTGGCAGCAAAGCAGTTTAGCATTTTACTTGGGCATCAAACTGGCAACATATTTGCACTTAATTTTGACTCCAATGTTGGATTCCTCCAATGAGTGAGTCTCCTCTCATCTCAGCATTAATGATATATTAAATGTATTTAATATATGTATTATATTTAATATAAGGTTTTTATTATTGTTTTAATTATTTATTGATATTCTATGTTTTAACTGATTTAATTCTTTTGATTGTAAGCCGCCCAGAGACCTTTAGGTAGTGGGTGGCATATAAGTTGTAAAAATAAATAAATAAATAAATAAAATATATTGTCAAGTAATCCCAGTCCACCTACACATTAAGGATCTGTCACTTTCTCAGTCCCAAATCTTACTGCAAATGTCTGCTTGCCTAAGCAAGCTGTTTCTGTGCCCCCTCCACACACATACACACATTGTGGGCTAACAAGAGATGCTTTTCACAGTAGATATGCAATGCAATTAAAGTATTGATTGATACTACCATCACAAGGGAGAAAAGTTTAATATGCTCTCTAATAAAATGGCCAGAACCTTACAGATGTCGATTTAAAACTTGTATAGCTTGCCACAGCTAATCACAGCTAACTGATAAGGAGCTGGAGCATCTTTTGGTCATATCCCTGAGTGTGCAACCAAGGAGTACCCTAGCATTTTGTTAACCAGCTGCAATTAGATGTGGCAAGTTATGCAAACCTTACCTAGACACCAATGGGATTCTGGCTACTGTATCCTTAACTAAGAAGAAAGAGGAAAGGTTATATAGAGCAAACCAACCATTATGCTGAAACTCTGGATCGTTGAGACTTCCTCTAATGCGGCATGATGGGCTCCAATAAGACACTGCGGGGGTTTTAGCTGATTTGCACCCAGGAACTACAGATGCTTGCTCCAAAGGAATTACTGTATCTGAAGCATCTGGGCTTCTTCGCTGCTCTTTCCTCAGAGGCAAAGGGTCCGCCGTTTTCAGCCCAGCAGTGGGACAATTACCTGGTGATACAGCATCTCCTTCATCCTGAAAGTCAAAGGGAAAAGAAAATGCCATGCCATGAAGAAATTTCCTGTGTGTTGTATTACCCCACACAGTGCTGAACTAGTGCTATTCTACCTAGTTTAAACCAAGTACAGTGGACCCTCGTATAACAAATGGTTTGTATAACATAAAAGTTGTACAACATAAAAAATTCTGGAGATAGGGGAAATTTGCTTAACAGAATCACCTATGGGGTGAACCCATACAACATAAAAATGGTCGCAATTAGGGATTACTCTGTTTTCAATGCATTCCTATGGGAAATTTGTATAAAGGAAAATTTGCTTAACATAATTTCATTTGGAACGAATTGATCCCTTTATACAAGGTACCACTGTAGTGTCACCTGGTCTCTTACAGAGAAACCTTTGAAATTGTGCAATCAGTAACATACTATATATAGCACAACTATTTATAGTTGCTTTGGACCATGAATTTTCCAGGGAGCAGTAGGCACATTTACTTGTTGCAGTGAAAAGCAATGAAATTTGTGGCACAGTCAAGACTTGCGAATTTCATTTGACATACAGTAAGTACTCATGGGTAGTACTCTTCATCAGCTGCAATGGACTGTGGTTGATGAAGGTAGAACCCCAATAAAACGTGTTAAACTTTAAGATGCCATAAGTCCATGCAGCATAAATCTATGGTAGGCAGTCTCTTACACTCCTCTCACCTCATTGTCTTCAAATAATGCATTCTGAAGTTGCATTATACTAGTACAATTTACAACAAAATATATTCTCTCCATTCCCACTTTATACTCCTGCATGGGGGTTGGACTGGATGGCCCTTGAGGTCTCTTCCAACTCTATGATTCTATGATTCCATGGCCAGTAAGCATGCCTTGGCTTGGTCATCATAATGTATGCTATCCTGCATTTTCCCCCTGATCTCCATAACCCAAAAAGATTTACTGAATTTCTGCCAACTTTTAGAGACTGTCATACACCCACTGGAAGTATGGGACTTCTCTCTCTCACACACACACACACCATTGTGCTCCAAGTTGTCTGTTTGATGTCTTAATTCTACTACACAAACAGAAATTTTAAATGGGAGTTACATGATGATTATATCTTTATGTGACTATAAAGCTACATCTGCTAAAATGTAATTTCTTTAATCTTATCAAAAGTTATCACTAAAAACTTTTCACTCCACAGATGTAAAAGGACACGTATTAAAGAATATGCAATCATAAAATATTTTGAAACAGTAGTATCTCGAGATCTTTAGACCCATTTCCTCAGACCCGCTGCGTCTTACCCTGTTGGATTTTCTTCTAAAATCTTCCTTTGAAACTTGTTTATTTGCCATGTCATGCTTCCCTGAAGATTCCTTTCTTATTTGCAGTGAGGATGAAGACTTCATTTTTGGAGGAGATACTAAAACAGCACCTCCTAAATAAGAGAGCAATAAATATTTATTAATGGTAACCTTCCAGGATGTAAATTCTTTTCATTTTGCATATTGTTTTCCTAACCAACTATGACTTTGTTTTTACCTGTAGCTGGTGTTGTAAGGTCATGATGTGTCCTTTGGGCTCCACCAAGTGCTCTTAACTGTGGAGTAGGAAGCCTGCCCACTCCTCTGGAGGACACTGAAGCAGAATCTGACATGTTTCCATGTGGAGAATTCACATTTTTCCTGAAAGGTATGAAATAGAATACAAATACCGGTACTTCCACAATTTTAAAAAAGTAACATTCAGATACCATCTAAGCTGCTTTCACAATAGAAAGTTGAATATTAGCCAGTCCACAAACACGACAAGAAGCGAAATAAAAATCACAAGAGATCTTTCAAAATATTTTCCAGTTACCTCTTATGTTATTTTGGAATTTTGCACTTTTATTCTAAAAGACAAAAATACTTTTGTTATCCAAACTAAATTATTAGGGGCCAACTTGAAGAAATTAATCACTTCCTCATTTTCACTATGGTATATCTGTGGAGAACACTTCACTCTCTAATAATAATTACTTATCCATTGAACTTCCCTTCATTTTTTTCATTTTAATGAAAATAAGCAAGAATCAGAATAAGGATTGAGTTTATAATATGCTATGACTCAGACAAAACTTAAAAATCATATAGTCTGAAAATATTGCTTTAACTGTAATGATAGGATTGATGTGTTTATTAGATTAGTTTCCTCCAACTTCTAAATATGGAATAATGACACGTGGAAGTGTGTAATGGAGTGAGCATGTACTGGAATGGAGAGAAAAAAGACAAGGGGAATACAATTTGGGGTTGGAAAGAAGACATGTAGAGCCTTGTGGGGAGCAGGGGTGTGTGAGGGAACTGGAACTGATGGTGTTTTCACTAGAGCAATGCCATGTATTCCTTTGTATTACACGTGTGAATAAGAGTTCCTTATGGCATGTCCTAGAACAACATCTTAGTTCCACAGTTCACAAGCATGAACAGGTGGCGCATTGGCTAAACTGCTGTATTGCAGCTAAAACTGTGCTCACGACCTGGGGTTCAATCCCAGGTAGCTGGCTCATGGTTGACGCAGCCTTCTATCTTTCCAAGGTCAGTAAAATGAGTACCCAGCTTGGTGGGGGTGGGTGGGTGGAATGTGTAGCCTGCATAATTAAATTGCAAACTGCTCAGAGAGTGCTTTAAGTGCAATAAGCAGAACATTTTCACCACCTTGATTTGTTTTTATACAAGCAGGTGGTACATGTTAAATAAAGTAAAGTAAAAGTACCTTCAGTCATTTTCCAGATGTTTCCCTATGTTCAATTAAAGACCACAATAAATGAAAACTGAAATAGAAAAGGTTTTCAGCCCAGTCTACAGTGCAACTTCCTATTATCAAAATATCAGCACATGAACTGAATTAGTCTCAGCAAATGTACATGAGGAGAGGGCTACCAACTCTTCTTTGATGTATTTAAGCCTTTCTGCAGGATTAGACAAATGAGCACTACCCAGACTACAACAATTCCCAAGCATTGTCCATGCTGACTGAGACTGGTGAAAAGCTATACAAAATACAAAGAGAGCATCAGTCACTCCTAAACCATACGATCCCAGCCTCGCCTGATCACCCCACATGCTGTTTCACTTGTACCTTCCTAGTTTTCAGTGCTTCACTTTTAATTATTACATTCAAATTGGAAAACTACTGTTTACACAAGCTTTACAAATCAGGATTAAAAACCAGAGCTAACTGGCAGTTTCTGAATGAATAACTCTGTCTCAAAATGCTCCTGTGGGGCCAACTAGTAATAAACAAATTCTTGATCAAAGTATGTCAACTCAGGTAGTCAATTCTGTCCTCTCTTATGTCTGTTAACCTGTTTTCCCCACTACATAAGCCAACTAGCATTGCCCTACTTAACAAACATTGCATGTAACGATCATAACTGGACGGCAGCACAGATCTGAAAAGAAAAAGACTTTTAAATATTTACTTGTGTTCGTCATCTTTAGGTATATCCTTACTACTCTCTTCCATTTCTTGAGCTTCTTCTAATTCTTGCTGATTTTCATGATTTTTTTCTTGTTCTTCCCGTAGTGCCTGTGACTGATCTTCCAATTGCTCATCATTTCCCGATTCACCCCACACAAGACGACGTTTGGCTGGAACAGTGGCAGCATCTGACATGCCCAGTTTCTCAGTGTTGCTCTGCTGCAGGTCCTTCGACAATTCTGACTGTAGCAAGAATTGAGGATCTGGAGGGAGCTTTTTATCAGGGACGACCCTAGATAAAGACGAACCAAACATTCTGTTAAACTCAGGATTTCAATTTATTAGCACAACCAAAAGCACACTGACTCCACACTTATCTACAGGTAACAGCATCTATGTGAAATCAAATTGGATAGATCTATTCTTCAGACACATCCATTCATAATTCTACTTGTAATCAATTTTCTATATTTATAAAACTATAGTGTCTATGTCGTTGTCCTAAGAAGCACAAACATGCCACCAAAGGAACTCTGGGCTTGAAAAAACAGTTGGTAGGTCTCCATGTCACATAAATAACATGCAGAAAAAATATCAAAGAGCAGTGAAAAGAAAAATCAAATAGCAGTCTTTACAATTGCAGGTTTTGTGTACATTCCATCATACAAGATGAAAATTACACACAGCCCAGAGAATTGCAAGGACAAAGGAAGATGGCCTATTTAATCACACAGTGAGAAACACTACCTAGAATGTACACTAATGGAATTGAGAATCTCTGTAGGGATATAATTTCTTCACTTATTCCATAGAGCATATTTCCTTGTAACAAATAAAGTAGAACTGCCTGTAGAAACTATATGTGCAGAGTTCAAATGCAACTTAGTGATGCTGCCCATTTGAATTCCATTCAGATCAAAAGGTAGCAAACCTAGTTTGCTATCATATCATATGACCTTATTTTTAAATATATATATATGCATTGGATTCCTCAGCAGCAGAGGTAGCCATCTGTTGAAGCAAAAGTAACAACAATGTCCAAATAGATCTCAATTTGCTGGCAAAGCACAAACAGCATAACTTTTGCAGGCAAATTTTTCCTAAGTTAAAAAAAATCATCATACACATTATCAGTTACATGGCAAGTTTTATTACATGGTGTGCAACTGATAATGTCTATGATTATTTCTTAATTTGAGACAATTTGCCTCCAAAAGTTATGGCATTTATATAGTAAGGCAGGAGGATTTTGGCTAGCGAGTTCTGGCATCTCCAAGACCCACAAGTTTTATTTGGGGTAAGTTTTTTTGTGGGTGGGACGCTACAGCTCAACCCATCAGATGATGCTCTAATGATGTGTGCTGCAGGCCATGTATGCCAAATAAAACTTGTTAGTCTCTAAGGTACCATAAGACCCTCTAAAGTATTGGATTCTATCATGTAACCCTGCAGTGGACTTAATTTCCCCCTTTTTAAATGCAACAACAACAACAGCACCACAAATGTCAACAGAAATTGACTCTTATACTGCAGTGATTCTTGATTCACCTCTACTGCTACAGAAGCAGCAGCAGCAGAAGAGTTTCTCGCCAAAGATAACCTTTTCCATTCGCTTTTTATCTGGAAAAAGGCTGAAATCAAGATCACTACCTGTGGCCCTGTGATCAGATTATTACAAGTTTTTACTACAAATCAAACTAAACTGGTGCGAATAGATGTTCCATGTCTAAAGGCAAGACGTTACAGCTTTTCTTCTTCGCAGAATCCTTACCCTGCAAGATCCAGAGCTCTGACATTGCTGCTGATGGCTTCTTCTGTACTGGAATCTGAAGACAAATCCCACAGTTTGTTCTTATCAGACAGAATCTGATTTAAATGATCTCTGGAGAAGTGAGTTCCTTGTGACCTTCGCCGGTAACCCTCTGCTTTTTCTCGAAGTTCTTTCACCTGGGTATGAAGGTTTCATGAAAAGAATGGCTTGTTTTAACTTTTTTTTTTAATGACAATATTTGCATGAATTATTTAACAGTTACGTGCCACAATTAACAGCACAGGACAGCACCTCACAGTCAATCAGCCATAGCACCAGTACCATTACAGAGTCATGTGCATCTTCTACAACAACACAGTACAGATGCAGCAATTTAAGGGAAAGCATGCATTTGAAGCAATGAAGCAGAAGCTCAAATTGTCAACAGATTATCCAGCAAATACAAAACGTGCACCTTGTATGCACTAGATGCATACAAAAAGGCTATCCATCTAGTTAGTTAGTGTTGCATTGCATTTATTTCTTAAGGGTTCATCAACTGTATATTTGCCGTAAGCAGGAAAAACAGAAAGGCAACCAACCTCCATATACCACATGGTATTTAGAGTGTATTGAGAAGCCTAAGGAGAGGAATATAGAAATAAACATTATTTCTTTACTTGTTTAGCAATAGCAACTCTACCTATGTTCCAATAAAGCCTAAAATGATCCAGTTTACTCTGTTGTGATTACTGTGTTATCCTGCCTCCTAGAGTTCAGAAAACAAAAATGTAACACAGTCTTATTTTCTCTTACTACGACACCTTAAAAAGCCCTACTTGGACAGCTCAGTTTGAATAATTATCCTGGCATTTTGCAGGATTAGGATCTTACACATTGCCATTTCCCTCTGCTTAGTGAGTACATATTAATTTCCAAAGCACCACCCTCCATAATAGCCAGGCATTTAAACCCTTAGTAGCATATTAATAAGATAAAGTGAGGCATGATAATACCTTTCATTTCTAGGCAATAGCCTGGCCTTTTATTAGTGCATGCGAATTCACCAACAATAATCTGTGACCTTAGCATGTAAACATATTTATCAATCCAAACAGGTTTTTAAAATGGGATGCTGAAAAATATTATCTTCATGTAGTTCAGTGAATAAAATTATCAGCAGTTTTTATTTTGTAGCAAAAAGAAAGGGAAAAGTCAATTAAAATTCACATAACGCAAGAATTGTAGTCATTAAAGCACAAAAAACACAGTGACATTTATCCATGACTGGTTAGGGTATCAATACCTCGTTGATATCCTTTCCTGCTAAGTGGTAGTAGAGGCTGCCTCATTCACTTCAACAGATGAGGACAACTATGCAGTTATGTAACTAAAGAGCAGCAAACATTTTCATAGTGACACAAACTACAGGTTACATACAAGCTGAATGTGTATACTAGTGAGAGATATAAAGCAAGTAAAATATAGGGGGCTCAACTGAGTAATATTCACCACTCTATTTCCTCAAAATACCATTCCAGAGCCAATGTATCACTAGACCTGAGTTATTTAGGAATTTGAGATCATATGTACCTCAAATGAACAGCAAAGCCAGTACAGTGGTGCCTTGTATAAAGGAATTAATTCATTCCAAATGAAATTATGTTAAGCAAATTTTCCTTTATACAAATTCCCATAGGAATGCATTGAAAACAGAGTGATCCCATTTTTATGTTGTACGGATTCTCCCCATAGGCAATTATGTTAAGCAAATTTCCCCTATCTCCAGAATTTTTTATGTTGTACAGATTTTATGTTATACAAACTATTTGTTATACAAGGGTCCACTGTATTTTTTATTCAAATGAGGACTGTCTGTCACTCAAGAGTGGTGTGGTTGTTTCCTGAATTTCCTGTAGTTAACAGCATGCAAACACTGTATGTAGTTAATATGTAGTTAATAGCCTCCTGTGAAAGGGGGGGGGGAGATGTTTTCTCATTGGTTTCAAACCTCTTGCTAATATTGCTAGTTCATTCAGCATGTCCAAGATACCAACACCTGCACTGAAATACCTTCATAACCGATGACAACTAGAGATGCAAAATTTCCAGAAATTCTGAAGTGGGGGGAGGGGGGCCGCTCCCCAAAATTTCCAGAAATGTTACATCTCTAATGATGGCACAATCAAAACACACTATTGCCTGTACATTAATAACTGGGGAAAACATGGAGCACAGTCCATGCTATATGCTATGAAAATAAAAGGCTTGGAAATCAGCAACTTTATTTATTTATTTATTTATTTATTTATTGAATTTATATCCCGCCCATCTTCCCGAGGGAACTCTGGGCGCCTTACAAGGGCTGAGCAAGTCAGCAGACAGTACAATATAGGGCAACAACAACAATATAAAAACAGCATAATAAACAACTTAGGCATCATAAAAAACAATCAAAGGCTCAGCAGCAGCAATAGTTGAGCGAGCATACAGATGGCGAGGAAAAAAAATTTAAGCTAAGTCGCCAAAAGCCTCGCTAAAGAGCAGAGTTTTTAATGCTCGGCGAAAGGTTAACAGGGACTCTGCAGAGCGCACTTCACTTGGTAAGCTGTTCCAAAGGGAGGGGCCAGCCACCGAGAAGGCCCAGTTGCGGGCAGAGGTTTTCTGGTCCTCTCTAGGGGTGGCGACCCGAAGCGAGTGCGCTCGCGACTGCCGAACTGGACGGGCCGAGGTTGATCACTGGACGATTCGCTCTGACAGGTAGTCCGGGCCCAAGCCATGGAGGGTATTATAAACTAAAACCAGGACCTTGAATCTGATCCGGAATGCAACGGGCAGCCAGTGCAGGCGAGCCAGGACTGGGGTGATATGGTCGTAACGACGCACACCCGCCACCAGCCTGGCTGCCGCATTTTGTACCCGTTGCAAACGCCGGAGGAGAGTCAAGGGCAAACCCATGTAAAGAGTGTTGCAGTAGTCCAACCTCGAGATCACCAGCGCTTGCACCACTGTTCTCAGAGAGTCACCATCTAGGTATGGACGGATCTGGGCAATTTGACGGAGATGGTAAAAGGCAGATCTGGACACAGCGGCCACCTGGGCTTCCAAGGCAAGCGCCGGATCCAGAACCACGCCCAGATTCTGAACCCTATCCGCCAATTGGAGGGAAACGCCATCCAAACTGGGGAGAGGGCCTCCATATCCAGATGGGGAACTCCCAAAGAACATCACCTCTGTCTTCTCGGGGTTGAGCTTGAGCCTCGGGGTTGAGCTTGAACTTTAAGATTGTATGTCACTGTAAAGCTACTGTAAAATATAGGGGGCTCAACTGAGTAATATTCACCACTCTATTTCCTCAAAATACCATTCCAGAGCCAATGTATCACTAGACCTGAGTTATTCAGGAATTCAGGAACCAGAAGAGCAACAGGGGGCCTCAGGAGGAGGAAATGAATATTAAGAATGCTTTTAATGAATTGTGTATGTACAGGTCCAAAGAAGCTCCGGATTTCTACAATCAAACATAGCATAGCATTTTTCCAGCAAGAATCTCCCACTGTGAATTGTCCCACATTATTCATTTAGAAGTGAAATTTAGTGTGAATTATTACTAAAGTAAAAGGGGGCCTCTTTACACATTATAGTGTTTGATACAGCTGCCTTCAAAGGGCTGCTGCAGTGACTGTGATATAACCATATATATGCACATTATGAAACTTCTTAGAAAAATCTTTGAAGCAGTAGTTCAGTTACCATCACACTAAGTATTTTGGGGTAGAGCGATTAAACACTGGCAATGCTATTCAGAGTGGAATTTCCACTCTACACACACAGAAGGAAACCAGTTTTATTCAGTTGCATCTGCCTTAGAAATTTAACCTGTATTATGTTCGATCTCTTTTCCTCATCATAGACCGCAATAACATACATCAAGCTTAAAAACAATTAAATGTTGGGTGGGGGCATGTTGTTGTTGCTGTGTCATTACAGTTGTGACCAACTCTTCATGACCCCATGTCCATGGAGTTTTCTTGGCAGGAATACTGGAGTGGCTTGCCAGTTCCTATTCCAGGTGCCTACAGCTCCTGGTGTTCCCTGGTGGTTGCCCATCCAAGTACTAGCTATGCCCAACCCTGCTTAGCTTCCAAGATCAGGTGAGATCTCTTTCTTTAGTTTGCACTGATTCCTTTCCTGTCTGCTCATGTTGATATGTATCATACTTTGAGCTGGGAACCACTAGGGTGGGACTCGGGCTGACCTCCACATCCTCCACACCACACATGGTCAGCCCTAGAGAGGGGAGATGCAGTTGGATGGCAACACCAGCAGAAGGAAGAACGCCCAACCCAGTGGGGCCTTAGCCACAGGAAACAAAGACCCCAGGGCCAGCAGGGAGTGGTGCCATCCCTCAAAGCGGGTGAAAAGCAGCAGGGTCACCATCCTTGAGTGCAGGGATACAAAGGGGTCATTTCCAAAAGGGGCAGGGAATTGAGGAGACTGGGGACAGGGGAGGGAAAAGGGCAAAGGTGGCCCGATGCACCTGAGTGGCCAGAACCCCACTGCCACCCTGGGAGACAAAAATGCTTAGAACAAGCCAACTCAGTGAGGCAGCTCCTTGCCCCTGAAGGGGGAAGAGCCCAACGTGGGCCTCAACACTAACTTACTGAAATAACCAATCCATCCCACCTCAACAACAGCAAAGGAGGCATAAGCAACAGTTTCAGTGGCTTCACCAATTGGCTCAGTCCCTGCAGGCACAAGTGAAAGCATCAGGATCCCTGGGCACCTTGATAATGCAACAACACTGAGTGGATAGACTGAAGGAGGAATGAATTAACTGAGTGAACGAGCGCAAAGGACTTGTGGACTAAAACACACCTAAAAAGGTAAAGGTTCTCCCCGCACATGCATGCTAGTCATGTCTGACTCTAGGGGCGGTGCTCATCTCCTTATTCAAGCCAAAGAGCCAGTGTTGTGCAAGTCCATGGCCATGTGGACAGCATGGCTGCAAGGAAACATTGCTTTGCCTTCCTGCTTTTTACGGCAGTACCTATTTATCTACTTGCATTTACATGCTCTCGAACTGCTAGGTTGGCAGGAACTGGGGTTAACAGCGGGATCTCGCTCCGCTGCATGGCACTCGGTATTCGAACCACCGAGCTGCTGACTTTGCAGTCAACAGTTTTTGGAGCCTTAGTCTGCTGAGCCACCACACCCCCTAGCACACACCTAGGTGGGTGCAAAATACTTCTCAGGGGAGGCACAAGGAAACAAGCCCAGACAGAAAGGACTCAGGGGAGGGGCTGAAGGAAGATTATCCAACAACACTGTAGCTTGGCTACAGGTTTGATCAACACAGTTCTAGATGTGATCCTAGTCTTCCTGCATCTTCCTGCCCATGACAGCCTGGAGTGGTGCCCGTGCCCACACCTAAGCCTACTGGATTATAGAATGAATTTTTCTGGAGTCACAAAGTTATCTGCACACTTGTCAAGGAAAATGCACTACCCATCTCGCAGCACTATTACAAATGCAGCTAAATAAAACCTTCCACAAACATCAAAGTCTGAGATAATTTGTAATGTATCGTCACTTTTGGTTCAGATTGAAGACAAAGCTAACTTACTTATCAGCCTTTTACTGTGGATTTTACAAATGTTAAATTATTTTCCTCTTATATAGGAGAAACAAAAGGGAACAGACTTCAAGTCTTTAGCCAGTGATGGGTAAAATTATTAAGATAGCTTTGTATCTCAGGCACACAAGAAAAAGTCTCAAGACAAAACAGATGACACAGTAAAAGCATAATGTGCTAGTGACAGTTCACAGAAGGCTTTGGATGCAAACTGCCCAGAGTGGCCTCTTGGCCAGATGGTCATGTGGTATATAAATCAAATAAATAAATAAACAACTGGTAAACTAACAAGGAAATAGAGGCACAGTCCACGGCATATTCAAAAAGTAAAAAAAAGTAAGGGAAAGAATGAAGCAATAATGAATCCAAGTGCTCAATGTAAGTCAATAATTCTGAAGAACACCAACAGTTATTTTGAATCCAGTTATAGTACTAGAAGTTGTTCAACTATTAGTAAAATTGGACTGTATCATATTTCAGTCTCTCATGACATTTTTAAATAAAATGTGAGGTTGAAAATATGAAAACAATTATATCCTCAAGTCGTTCATTAATGTTACAATTTTTAAAATTAGTATTGCTAGAAATCTATAAGCACTCACTTGATCAGGCATATTTTTCCTGATACGCGACCACGTTCCATCTTTGTACATATACTGAGATGGAGACAAGAAATTTGATCCATATTCTGTGCTCATCTTCCTGCAAGAAACAAGTTGGCAGAATATGGAGAGACAAATATTACTCAGTACTTAGCTCAGTGAGGTTGACTTAAATTCAATTGTTAGTCCTAACTAAAGTAAACACACTGAACCAACAGGACTGGTAAGGCACCATTTACTTCCTTGAGACCAACAACTGGATTTTTAGCTTTTACCACTGCGGTGGCTTTCTGTGCTGAGGTGATATAACCTAGCTGCTAAGAGTCTGTGTTATGAATCAAGAAATCCCTAGTTAAGATTTTATTCAAAGAAAGTACTGTACAAATGTCACTTAGTAATGGAGACATATTTTATATACTGTACCCTGTTTCAAACCGAACCAAACCGAACCATACACAGTGAAAACCAAATACACTGACATATTACATTTTACGATTCATTACACTCACTTAGAGCTTCCACGTAAACAAAAGTTCTTATTAGGTTTTTGTTTCTGCTCTTTCTGCTTTGTTTCTGATTTGCTTTGTTTTGCTGGATTGCCTCTCATCTTTGAAACTGCTTCCAATTTCTTGTCCTGAGGCAAAAATAACAAAACCTTGTCAAAAGTTTGATTGACATAATGTATCCAGCCTTGGTTTACACCCCATACATAGAGCAGGCAAGCAATGGTTAAAAACTCCTCTTTCCTTCTCTCCTCTTCACTCTTAGCATTATACATTTGTATCTTCACCCCAGTCTGTGTCGTCTAGTAGATGTTAACAATTTCTCAACTCACACAATATGCCAGATCAGTTGCAAACCTATTTAAAAATGATGCTGGGTGGGTGCGTTACTGTGATGCCTAGTTCAACACCGTAACAGACTACAATCAAACTCTCTTAATGAGGTTTGAGGGGATTTCTGAGGTGACCTCTGCTTGTCCAAAGGCAATGTTTGCCAAAGGAGAATCCTGCTCCTGCATAACTTTACATCAGGCATGTCCAAACTTCCGCCCTCCAGATGTTTTAGACCACGACTCCCACAGTCCTTTGCCCTTGGCAATCTAAGCTTAGAATTCTGGGAGTTGCGGTCCAAAACATCAGGAGGGCCGAAGTCTGGAGATGCCTGCTTTACATGAATCCCCAATCGGTTTCCAACCACACTCAAGAGGGTTGGAAAAACCTCTAGAAATTGTCCCCAGGCAGCACCAGGGGCTGTTGAGGAAGGATACAAGATTAGGATCCCATTACATTACTGCCGAGAGTGCCATAAAAAGTGGGAAGGCTAAACAGTGTTTCCTTGCAGCCATGACAGCCACGTGGCCATGGACTTGCACAACACTGGCTCTTCAGCTTAAATATGGAGCTCTTCAGCATAAATACGGAGATGAGCACCTCCCCTAGAGTCAGGCACAACTAGCACAGATGTGCGGGGGGGGACCTTTACCTTTTACCTTATACTGCCACCGCCGCCACTGCACTAGCACGATGTGCTAGGCCTCTTAATTATTTGGGTTTTTGAATAGCCTCTTCTTCCATTTATCACATTCACCCAGCTGAAAATCTGAGGTGACGTGGTCTAAGCACCTGAAGTTATGTTCTAAAAAATTATTCTAAAAACATTGCATGATGAACTTTTTAAAAATTAGTTAAATAAAACACTAGACTACCTTTTCACCATGGGAGATTTCAACAGGTTGAGACGCAGGGCTTTCTCCTTCTTCCAAACACTTCTGCTGTTTCAACTCTTTCATAGGGGGTGATCCTTTGAAACTCCTTTCATACTCAGTTTCAGAAACAATGAAAGGAGATTTAAATCGAGGAACAGATGGACTTGAACTGTGAATAAACTTTAATTTAAAAAAAAACATGTTAATTTGACTCCTAGTGTTTGATCAAACTTCCCACTGAAACTAGTGGGACTTATTACTGCTTCACTTTTCTACATTATGCCACAAGTTACTAGAAAAGTCTCAAATTCCAAGAAACACCTTCATCATGCATTACGGGACTTGTCTAGATGAATAAACACAAGCAATGTCTTTAAATATGTAAATTATATTTCTATGGATCACACTTAGCAAAGTATGAACAGAGCCATAAAGCATCATTTTCAGATGACGATGACAACCATCACCACCACCACTTTAGAACTGCAGAGCATCTATGGATCAATGAGTCCAGCCCCTGTCACAGTAGGGAATTGAACTCCCAATCTCTGGTTCCACAGCCAGGCACCTAAGATGGCTACAGCACTTTAGATTTGAAACGGCTTTTCCTTAAAGACAAATTGCCTTAAAAATCACTCTCCGCTTTTCAAATCACTCTCTCAGAAGAGCCCCCTTGGCCATGCTCATTTTTGACCACTGTGTCGTTTTTTCTTACGACGACCACTGGGGGTGGTTTTAAAATTGGTTCCTGCACCCCCTTTTAAAGCGATTTGGTTGTATTTGCGGATATACTGTGCTGCCTTTTTCCGGTGTCCCCCGTTTCTGCCATTTCCCTGTTGTAGTTTAAAGCGGTTCAGCCAAGTGTGAACAGGGAAGTCGATTGCTAAGCAACTGCTGAAGTGCGGACTGCTGAACCGCTCTAGTGACCACGTGACTGCAGGAGGAGATAAGGCGATGGAAAATAAAAAGCGGCTGCTCAAGGAAGTGCAGTAGCGGCCTAAAATGCTGATCTAACCAGTAATTCCTATGGTATAGTAACAATGTAACATTTTGTTTAACATATCAACTGTATAATCCCATACAGCCTTACTAGGGAATAAATTCCACTGAACCAAGTTGGACTTCCTTTCACATAAAACTACATAGGACTGCCTTTTAGCTAACAAAATTAATTTCTGAACCTTGCATTAATAAATATGCAAACATATTCGGGAAAAGGGTCTGCAGAACTTAGTCAGGCAGCTGGCTTTTAACTTAACATGCACAGGAAGAGGCCACATTTGAACAATTATAGCAATTTGCAGTTTACCTGGTCTGCTGCAATCACTGGCGACAGCTTTTGAGGGGTTTTCCAAACAAACTCCCTTTGATACTCAGAACGTCTGGGTAAGCTGCTTGATCGTGAAATATTCATGCCTGCTCTCCTCTGCAGTACTCTGTTAAGCTGCCAAAAATAATGAAAGTAAGTTTAGGGAAATATATTTGCATCTACTAATCACTGAACTTTAAGTGGTCTGATCAAAATTTGCATAAGAATTCACTTGGATCAAGTTGATGAACATTCTATCATTATCTCTGGAATTTGCACATTTTTAGCTATATCCTGCTACTTTAAGCATCAATCATAACATTAGCATGTATGTTAAATGACAGCAAAAGTTTGATCCAGAAATACAGTTTGCGCGACATGAACATAAAATAATACGAACAATGGCAATGAATTACCATACTTTGAATAAGGTATCTCTTGGATAAGAGATACCGTATCCAACATATGTATCTCTTTTCTCCCCATTTTTAGGCTATGATCCTATCTGTATCAGCTGTCTTAAGAGTGTGTGTGTTATGTCATTACAGTCGTGACCAACTCTTCGTGACTCCATGTCCATGGAGTTTTCTTGGCAGGAATACTGGAGTGGCTTGCCAGTTCCTACTCCAGGCACCTACAGCACCTGGTATTCCCTAGTGGTCTCCCATCCAAGTACTAACCAGGGCCGACCCTGCTTAGCTTCCGAAATCAGGCGAGATCGGATGTGCTTAGGGCATCTAGACCTATCAAACTGTGTGGGATTACTTTACCAAAAGGCATGTAAAAGAGTGTACAGTGTTGCCTCTTAAGACGAATTTAATTCATTCTATGGGTCAATTCGTTTTATGAAAAATTCATCCTACAAAATTTGGTTACTGAATTCTTCTTACGAGGCATCCCAAAGGAACAATTCATCTTACTAGGTTTTCCTGTTCCCAGAAATTTCATTTATCTTGCGAGTTTTTGATATTAAGGGGCATTTGTCTTACGAGGTAGTACTGTACTATTATTCTCTCCCATTCCTCCCTTTGGAGAAGACCAGCTTATTCCTCCAGCTCTTCTACAGTGAACTTCACTATCCCCCTCGGACCACTCAGTCACCCCTGAGAAAAATTGATTTAAGATGTGCAGAAACAAAGACACTTTTAAGAAAAGATTACAACCTTTCTATCCCCTCATTTCTCAAAACTCTGCTTCTTCTTCTGCCTTGTACATACCAGGCTCTTGTGCTTGCCTTGTCCCAAATTAATGAGCCAACTACCTTAGCTAGCAGCAGCTAGGGATCTCCAACTTTTCCAAATCGGGGGATAGGAAAGTTCAAGGTCTTCCATGAGATTTCATATTACTATATAATTAACTTGTAAACTGTCCAGAGAGGGCTTTAAGTGCTACGGGGTGGTATATAAACAACACACTTTTTTTTTGCTTTTACCTTGACATGTAAATGCAGTGAGATACCCCCTCAATTCCCTGTTCTTAAACTTGAATATGTCTTAATTGTTCTGGACTGTATATTGTCCCTCATTACTGTAAGTTGCCTTGGGTCCTTTTCCAAGGAGAAAGGTGGGGTAAAAATACTCATAAATAAATAAAAATAAATAAAATGTTATAATACCGCATTACAAAGAAAAGGCATTTCTAAAATTGCAGTTTTCACAACGCTTATTTCCCAAGGTCTCAAAATGGTAAATTTTTTAGTAATTCCCTACCCCATTGCTTATTTTTCCTGAGTCTTTTCCAGCATATCCTAATGTTCTGTTTTTGTGCTCCAATGTGTTGAGCGATGACTTCTTCCTTTCTTCAAGATCTCTAGTTATTTCACATCTAGAACCTGTGCGATCCAGATGTATTTTTTCAGGAAGCCTGGGTGCACCAGGAGTTTTAATTTTTTCTTGATCTATATCATCTTCGCTGGCTTTCAGGTGCAACTCCAAGGGCTGGTGGACTTTAAATTCTGATGATGTATCTTTCTCCAAATCATTTGCCCCATTCCACTCAAAGGACTCTGAAACCTGCGTCCTATAATAAGGCACTCTTCTTTTGGAAATAAACTTGGGTTCTCTTGAGATTCCTATAAAACAGGCAACAGCAAATCAACATACAGTATCCTGAAAATTAGGAGCTTCCGATTCTTCAAACATTTTGTTCTTTCTATCCACTAATCAGGTACAGTGAAATAAAGGTACAAAACAACATTTCTTCAGGCAAATTCATTCTATTTAAGAAAGATTCCTAAAAATAGATTTGTTTTGCATATGCTAATTTAAGACCAGAGTTAATGCTGTCTTATCTTGGTTGAGACTATACAAAACTAGAGCCCAAGGCCAATGTCTCACCCAACATGCCACGTAATCACAAATGATGTTGTACAATATTATGAACTGTACTTGCTCACAACCTATCCCCCAGGCTCCCAAACATCTGAAACTCTGTACGTGGAGGAGCCAATGCTTGAGACCAGCAAAGAAGCCCCACGTAGTGATACTCTCAGATTTGCTCATTAGCCCTTCTCTAGGGAATCCTTCCTTATACTGAACTCTTCTCCTGTTTGTTATTGACTCTTGTACTTATCCTTCTTCAGCAAATTCACTTTATTTATTTATTTATTTATTTATTTATTTATTTATTTATTTATTTACCACCCATCAGGCAACAAGGCCAATATAGGATGGTTTATAACTGCATCAGACAAACTTGTTTGAATAGTGCTTCCATAAAAGCTTCATATAATGCTTTGCAGTGTTCAGTAACAATATTTAACACATATATGTACACACTGAAGATAATATGAAAGACACTGGAAAACACAGGTTTCTTTATTTCATTTTATATATTCTGTTTGTCAGTCGGAATACCATGTTCTGATTCAAGCAGAAATGAGAAAAAAAGAAAAAGAAGAAACAGGGAGGGAAGGTATAAATGCACCAGACTGAGTGTGGCCTGCACGTTCTCATTTCCTGCGTAATGTTTGATCTTAATGAAAAGGTGGACAAAGTGTCGCTGTGGGCCACACACGTCTCTCTAATTCTAATTTAGCGCCACTTCAGCATTATCAGATTTTCCCCATCGAAAACCGGTTTGTCTCAGTTAAACATGGGGTGTTATTGTTTCTGGAGTGGTCTGCCAAGTTGCTCACAGACACATTGAAGTTGTACCATAATCACCCATTCCCCCCCCACACACACACACAAACATGGGCTTTGGGCCACTACTAGATTTGCTTATTTTCTCCACAGTTTTGACAGTGTTTGAGGCCCCTCAACTGAGAATCTGGGGGGGGGGCACAAAATTGGCTGCTGTGCCAGACAAAACTGTCCACTGTACCACTGTGATCCAAATTTGGGATCAACATAGTATTGACTGGCTCCACCAATAGCTTCTCTCCAATACAAATAACATCTTGAGAAATGGGGGTAAGTTCCAACTATGCCACACTGATCCCATTATGCTTCTTGTAGTTAAAAAAAAAACAAGCCAAAACCAAACCAAGTATTCACTGTAAACAATCTAGTATAATAGTTCTAAAGGAATCAAAGATAATATACTTAATGATTAATCAACAGGAGTTTTGCTATGGACTTCAAAATTATACCTTTATTTCCTAACAAGCAAACCACCAATACAGACGAAATTAATCTTGTTAAAACTCATGTAGCAATTCCTATAGAGTGATAATGAAAGATGCTGGCCAAGTGCTTAATTTGTTTAAAGAACTACCTATATCTTTAGAATCAACTTGCTACAAGAGTTATCACATTTAGTCAGAATACATTATATGTTGAAAGTGTTCATAGATATGCCATCCTTTAAGTCATGACAATAATTACATACAATTTGAATGTCAATTAACTTAGGTTGTATTCCTTTTATTTCATTACTATGTCAAATCAAATCAAGTTTATTGCGGTCATATGACCCATATATACAAATATACAGTAAAAGCAAGAAGAAAAACAATGAGAAATACTAGTAAATGAGAGCATCAGGGGAATGGTTGGTTGAAATGATCTCTGCCCTCTTGCGAACGGCAGCTAGAAGGAACTTTGCAACCTGTACTGTAACATGTGAGTTCTTGTCTATTAGACAGTATTGTACTAACCACTTGGAAGGGTGGCCTTGGAACTTATTCAGCAATGGACAAATTAGGTTACTCCTAATTTGTTCATAAAATGGACAAAATAGAAGTACGTGCTGAAGAAACTCAGGGGACTCGTTTCCACATGGACAAAATCTCTCTTGGCATGGAATTCCCTTGAGCCTACACTGGAGAAGTGTCAACATACTTTTTTACTTTCATTTTAAGCTTCTTCAGAAAGAAAGTATTCTTTTCTACTCAGCCAAATAGGGAAAACAGTAATATACAACAACACTTTGGTAATAACACATGCACCACAACTATGTTAGTCCCTCCAGGTGAGATTAAAATTGCATTTAGCTCACTGCCCCCTCCTCTGTTATGTGATGCAATTTGTATTACTTAGTTCTGCACAATTAATACAGTGGACCCTCATATAACAAATGGTTTGTATAACATAACATCTGTACAACATAAAAAATTCCGGAGATAGGGGAAATTTGCTTAACATAATCGCCTATGGGGAGAATCCGTACAACATAAAAATGGTCATGATTAGGGATTACAGTACTGTACTCTGTTCTCAATGCATTCCTATGGGAAATTTGTATAAAGGAAAATTTGCTTAACAGAATTTCATTTGGAATGAATTAATTCCCTTATAAAGTAAGGTACCACTTTACTTTAAAAGAGGTAACTATCGTGACACCTAACTAAAGCACTGCACTGTCTGAAAATGGCAAAAGAATCAGTTCAACTCACCAAGCTCATCAGATCGAAGTCCAGCCCATCGGCACTTTTTCTCAAGTGAGGGACTACAAAGTGGAGGCTGATCTAGTTTCCTCCATTTGAAGTTCCTTTTGTACTCACTCAATCCCTACAGCAAAACAAAAATGTGCCAAAGTGATTGATGCCATATTTCAACACAGTTCTCAGTGGGCTCTAACTTAGCCACAACTCTGAGACTGTAATTTTTTTTCTTTCAGATTTCAAAGGATACTGTTTCCTCATTCTTTTGTTCTGTTTAACTGACCATCTTTCTATTGCTGCAAACATAATTTTTTTTAAAAAAATGGAGCTATAGTAATTTAGGGGGAAAAAACACGCACGCTTTACAGATACTACTGAGAGCAAGAATACACATCACGCCAAAAGCTACATTATTAGCTCTAAAACAAAAAATATATTGTGATCCTATGTATCATCAAGCCTGAACTTCCAGACAGTGGGGAACTGAACTCACAAACAGATACCTAAACCACTGAATTATAGAATGTATCTCTCCATGTTACTCTACATGGGGGAGAGAGCAAGCTTTGTCCTCACACCACACGTTTTCACGTGCATTTACTCTCTTTTTTAAATGGCAACTTTTGATTCATCTGAAGTATAAAGGAGTGCATGGGACAATGCCAGTGGGGTAGAGGCTAAGCCTTCTCTTAGCAACATTGCCTTTGGAGATCTGCTAACAAATGTCACCCAGTCAACAGGAAATGATGAAACCTGACCGTTCGAATCCACGATCATTTTATGTGCTATGTTTCAATGTAGTTGCCCCTTTGGAACAACATTCAGCAGTTTGCCTTTGTCTTCAAAGGAGAATGCAACTTCAGAATATGTCATTGACTAATAACCCACTTCCCACTCTGACCCTCCCACTGCTTTCTTGCACGCCACTCCCTTTATTCTCAACCTTCTACCGTTCCTAGAATCTAACATGCACACTCCGTTCTCATCAGATTGCTCTGGAAAGCACACAACCACTCCTTCCCACTTTCATATCTAAAAGCCAATGTTATTACAAAGTAACATCGGGGGGGGGGGATCCTCGACGGGTGCCTGGAGGCCGTACTGGCTTGGACCGGGGCGAACAGGCTTAAGCTCAACCCCGAGAAGACGGAGGTCATGTTCTTCGGGAGCTCGCCGTCGGGGTACGGTGGCCCTCTCCCCTGCCTGGGGGGAGTTTCCCTGCAGCTCGCGGAGAGGGTGCGGAATCTGGGTGTGTTCCTGGACCCGGCGCTTACCATGGAGTCTCAGGTAGCGTCGGTGACCAGGTCCGCCTATTACCATCTCCGTCGGATCGCCCAGATCCGCCCGTACCTCGACGCGAACTCTCTGAGAACAGTGGTCCAAGCCCTGGTGATCTCGAGGCTGGACTACTGTAACGCCCTCTACATGGGGTTGCCCTTGACTCTTCTCCGGCGCCTGCAGCGGGTACAGAACGCGGCGGCCAGGCTGGTGGCTGGTGTGCGTCGCTATGACCACATCACCCCAGTCCTGGCCCGTCTGCACTGGTTGCCCATTGCAGCCCGGATTAGATTCAAGGTCTTGGTTTTAGTTTATAAAACCCTCCATGGCTTGGGACCGGACTACCTGGCAGAGCGTATCGCTCAGCGGTCAACCTCGGCCCGTCCCGTTCGGCAGGTGCGAGCGCACTTGCTCCGGGTCGCCACCCCTCGGGAAGCCCGGAGGACGAGTACTCGGACCCGGGCTTTCTCGGTGGTGGCCCCCAGCCTCTGGAATTCCATCCCCAGTGAAGTGCGCTCTGCAGAGTCCCTGCTGGCCTTCCGGAAGGCGTTAAAAACCCATCTTTTCCGGGAGGCCTTTGGCGATTCTTAATCTGGCTTTTCTTGTTCCTTTTTCCCCGCCATCCTAACCTGTTTTTATCCTATATTGTTTAGTTGAGGCGCCATAGGTTTTAACTGTTGTTTAGTATGATTTACCTGTTTTGTTGACCACTCATTGTAATTGCTGTGGCTATTGCAGCCTTGTAAGCCGCTTAGAGTACATAGTAGATAAGCGGGGTATAAATACAATAAATAAATAAATAAATAAATAAATAAATAAATAAATAAATAAATAAATAAAGCCCACATACAAATACATATTTTCTGGGTCCTAAAATTTAGCGCATGAAACTTTTTTAATTGTTTAGCATTTAATAACATTCTTAAAAAATAGATATCAGATACTACTATGTTACTGGCAGAAAGCAGCAATGACTTGAAACTTTGGATGTAAACGTGAAAGAAAAAAAGGGTCAAAGCAGGACTGCAGTTGAATATTAAGACAAAACTCATGAGTGCAGAAGAATCACATAACCATAATGCTGACAGTGAAGAACGAGAACTATGAAAGCTTTACTATGTGCTGGATCTGTTGAAACAGAGAATGCAGACAAGAAACAGCAAAAAAGGCTGAGGGCTGATGACACAGGGCATTGTTTTGCCTGATGCAAGTGGCAATCAGACATTTTTGTTGGAGCAGACCACTCCATCCCCAAAGCAGTCCTAGCCATCCATTTCCGGGGAACTATCAGAGCCTTCTACTGTTTTGGTACAGGTAGTGTTGCTCAAGTTTAATCAGCTCCACTAGAGCTGATCCAAAGTAAGGTTTCTGGTTTGAATTTGGTAACATTTGTGAAGTTGCCTAATAAGCAAGTCTCTTGAGGATACTAGAAAATTAATTACTTCATCTGCCCCTCAGAAGAAGTGCAGGGGAAGTGATTTTAAAAAAAACTATATAAATGACTATTGTGGTGTTGGAGGAGATCTTCACAGACATTGTGGACATCCAATCAGTTTAAGTAGACACTAGATCAAATCAAGCCTACATTGTCAGTAGAAGCAAAATACCACTAAAATACAACAACTGAACCTGTTGTATTTCAGACATGCCACCACAAGGCAAGACTCATGGGGACAGAGAATTAGACTAGAACAAGTAGAAGGCATTAGGAAAAGAGAAAGACTGAACATGAGATAGTTTGACTCAATAAGGGAAGCCACAGCCTTGGCTGTGCATGACAGAAGCAAGGACGATAGGACAATGCAGCAACAAAGGGTCACCCTCACTCAGGAGAGAATAGAGGGCACAGAACCACAAAACAGCACCATTGTTTTCCTGGGAGGTTTCAAAATACATCAATTGAACAGGGGAAGTCATTATTCCCCATCCATTCCAGGCAGGATACTGCCTGTTGGATTTCTGTCTGGCATGCAGCTATATCACAGGCACTTGAGCCTTGGAGTGGGGGGGGGGGGGATGACAGCCCTTTCACACATCTGCTTTCCTATGTTCCTGTGCCAGCTTACCCCCAGTGGTTGGTACCCACATCCCCATCCACCAGCATCCCAGGGGGAAACTGGTGGGACCAACTCGCAGCTGTATCACCCACCCTGGGGAAAGGGGGGACTCCACAGCACCTCCCCACCAGCTATCCGGGGTGGAACTGTGGTGGGACCCGGAGGGAGCAGCCGGGGAGGCAGGCGCTGCCCTTGCCCCTGCTTTTGGCGGGGGGGGGGGGGGCCCCCGCCCCCCCCCCCCCCCCCCCCCCCCCCCGGGGGGGGGGAGGAGGCAGCAAGGGGAGGCTCGTTCCAATCCGAATAGAGAGGAGAAGGATGAGGAAGAGAAGCCGAGGGACCCCCGAGCAGAGGCCGAGGCGGTGGAAGCGGCCGCGTCTCACCTTCCAGCGCACAGGCATGATTTTTTTTATCCTCCCGCCTGGCTGGAACGAGATGGGACTTCTGAACGGTTACGGGGTTGGGGTGAGGTGTGGGGGCGGGTGGAGAGAATGAAGGGGGCGAGTAAGCCAAGGAGAAGGGCGACGCCGTAGCTGTAAACAGCGCCGTCTCCTTGACGAAAACTATTCTTTCCCCCCCCCCCTCCTCCCCGCGCGCGCGCGCACCGCTCACCGCTTTCTATAAAGGCCCGGCGGGCTCCCTTCTTGGCCTGCGCGGAGAGCCAACCAATCAGAGCCTGCGGAGCCGCTTCTCTGGGTTACCCCCCCTCTCTACAAACACACACTCCGCCCGCGCGCCCGCCCGCCTCGGGTTGCCGCGTCCCCCTTCGGGGAGGAAAGCCCGGTGGGGGGGGGGCTCTTATTCTTTTCCGCTCGTGCTTCCCCCCCCCATGGCGGTTGGTGTACCTTGGTGGGGGGGGGGTCGTCGCCGGCCTCCTCCTCCTCCTGCTGCTCCTCCTCTTCGCGTGCTTTGCCGGAGCCTTTGCAAGGCAGGAGGAAGCGAGCAAAGAGCAGCGTTTCTCCCCCCCCCGCCGTCCCCGCCTCTTGTGCACGGATTACTCTCGTCCAAATCCTCTGCAGCTTTGGCCGTGGGTGGCGTCGCAATCGCTTTTATGGGGTGGGGGGGCTGTTTCAGATGCCCTCGCCCACGAAGCTGCCCACGGCACGACCCTTGGCTGGTCGCTGCCTCTTGCACTGAGCCTCCCTCACAGGGCGGTTGTTAAAAAAGGGGGGAAGTGACTGGATTGGGGGGAAGGCGGCGTTGGGTGCCTTGTGGGGGGGATGGAGATATTTTGGATTAATAAGATAATAAATAAATGTCCGTCAGGCCGGGATCTATGGACGGAAATAGGACAAATGTCTGCTCGTGACCTCCTTGCCAATCGGTTTGAAAAGGGAGATGCAAGAAAATGTGTAATCGCTCCTAAGCAACATTTGCAAAATACAACCCTTCTCGTGTTCACTTACACTGGATTTAGTGTTGATTGAACGTATAGCCTAGATTTTCAGTTCATCCTGTTTCAAAGGACCCTTTGTGAAATGTGTATCCAGACTGCTTTGGATGGAGATTGGAGACTCATACCCCTGTGCATTCTGCCTTTAAAATGTTCAGTGTTGCGTTAGTCTCTGAGATGGTGACATCTCGTCCACAACATCATCCAGACGCCTTCCTGGCTGGAGAGGGTTTTTTATGCCTGGATCTTCCTTAGCCCTTGTCCAGCAATGTCACTGAGGACACTGGCTCTTTCAATGAGGTTTATTCTTGGACGTGGCCACTGAGACTTGCAGACTTTTAGTTCAATTTGAAGAATAACTTAAGTCCAATCTTCTAACCCAAAAGTTCCTGGGTTCACCCGGGGGTTGCTTCCAAGCAAGCCAGCACTGTCCCCACACGAGAACTAGGCAATTCTTTCTCCCCCTTGGCCTTGTTACCTGATATTCCTAGACAACAGGTGAAGATACTGTACAGTCTTTTGTGTGTGCAACCACAACTCCATCAGCCCCCTACCACTGTATTGGTAGTTGGCGAGAGTGGAAGTTGTGATTCAACAAATCTGGGGGACACTAAGCACCTGTACAACAACAACAACAACAACAACAACAACAACAACAACAACAATAATAATAATAATAATAATAATAATAATAATAATAATAATAATAATAATAATAATAATAATAATAATAATAATAATAATAAACTTTAATTTTTTTGCTGCCTTTCTCCCCGAAGGGACCCAAACAACTCTTTCTTTAATTTTGGTGGGAAGTGGTTCTTTTTCAATAGAGCATCTTCCTAAATCGTTCTTCAGGCAACCAGTTACAAAATTTAAAATAGCACAATTGACTTTGAACAGTGAACTACAGCAAGGGAACAAACATAACAGTTATATCTTTATTTATTTCAACACTTTCTGTCAGGCATATATGTCCCTTATTTAGCAACCAAGTAGCAGTGAAATTTATGCTTCAGTTGTCTCAGTAGAACAGAGGTAGTGGCTGGCTGCATTTCAAATTACTCAGAGGAGAGGTAAAATTGAACAGAACATAATTTATGTTCCATTTATTTTGCTAATGTTTGCCTTTGGGTTTCAGCAAAACAGCAGCTGCTTACTGTTCATTAAATAAGTATATACCCAATTTGTTGCTGTAAATATGCAATCACTTCTTCGGTCAGGGGCCAGGATTATTAAACTGCTATTCACATAGCCCTGCATGCTGCCCCATTACCTAATCCAAGGATGTCTCACAATGTACTTCTAACTTGTTTAGAGAGTTAAAAGTGGAATGTATGCACCACAATGGTAAAATTACCCAGAATTGCCAGAAATAACAGGGTATTATAAGGTCTTGGGCTCTTATGTGATGTTAATGGTGCCTGTAGCCATTTGCTCCATACAATTCAGAGTACAATAACAGAAAGGAAATGGAAACCTTTTATATTCCACAACTACAGTCAGCACATTTGTAGGACAAACAAAATTATTTCCAGAGACTTTGTCCATAACACTCCCAGCACCATCACTGATTGCAGTCCAAATTATATGAAAGAGACTGGAGTAGTCTTAATAATGGAAGAATTTTTCCTGCTCTAACAAAACACTTTTAGTTCATGCAAACTGCCCAAAAGTAGCACGGCTTTGAATGCAGATAAGTAGCAAGGGATCCTTTCACCTGCCAGTTACTTGCATCCTGACAGACCTCGCCCTCTCTGAAGTGCCACGCCTGACGTGATGGCAAGGTATGACGGAAGCCTCCTGTGTTGGCAGTCACTGTCTCAAGGCATCAGGAGTGCCTTGAAGCCATAGCTTTCAGTAGACATGTTCCAGTCTGCTGCTACTCAGATGTAGCAGGAGGAAAGGCAGTGAACTGCACTTCCACAATAAACAACAAGAAGAGAAACATGGGAAGCGGCTGTATCCTGAGTCACACTGTTTGTCTTTCTCTAGCCTAATACAATATTGTCATCGCTGACTGGCAGCAGCTGTCCTAGTTTCAGATAAGATGTTTTCCAAGCCCCACATGGAGCTGGTGGGTAATGCTTGGTAGTCTCCCATTTCCAATACTAACCAAGCAAAATCGGGTTATTTCTCATGGTGCAATATATTAAAAGCTGTTATCTTTCTCAGTTTGTTACACAGTTGAATGAGAGAGGAAATGAGATATTTTGTGTGCAAGAGGAGGTAGGGGTCAAAACGTATATGTGCATGGATGGATATATGCTAGAGCATGTGTGCAAGTGACTGTGGAGTTGGAGAGTATATTTGTTCTTATCCCACATACCTTATGTTTTGGCTTTCCTCAGAGGAAAAAGGATTCCCTGCTGCTGCTCTAGTTTCACTGACTCTTCTTTTTTAAAAATACAGTAATAGCAAATACCATGGCTGTAGCCTATTTTATGAAATATGAAATATTGCAGGATTGTACTAGAAAATGCATTCAAATTAAGAGTGCCTCATTTGATCAATTGACTGGTTAAATATGTTGAAATTTGCTAAACTTTTTGTTTGGAAGCATGGAAGAGAAAAGCTTACAGAATGGTTAGTAAGGGAGGAGACCCTGATGGGGCGGTATATAAGCAGAACACTTTGCTTTGCTTTTAATCCAGACGAATGAAGCTGCTTGGGTGAGCAGTGAAACAGATCAAATTCACAAGAAAGTAAGTCTAGTTGTCATGACTCAACATTTGGATTACTCCAAAAAGTTACTCATTTTAAAACATATCATTAATATTGCACAGTTATTTATAGTACTGTCCCAAAACATTCCTTTTTCTTTCACAGAGAGGAAGAATGCCTGTTGTAAGATTATGCCTGCTATGCATATACATAAAATAAAAATGAAGAAAGCATGCTTCGTGCTTGGCCATTTTTTTTTTACTCTTACCCATAGATAAGCGACTGTAAACCTAAACTACTTACCCTTCAAGTAAGTCCTATTGATCCAGCATATTTCTGAATAATTATGTATTACTATTTTCTTAAATCTATGCAATCCATTAAGCTTTCTTTAGTCAACTCACCAGAAAATGAGTACAGTATATTAAAATAAATATGAAACAGTGTGTTTGTTGCATGAAAAGTACAGATAATTTGTAAAAGGGATACAGTTTTGTCGTCCATGAAAAGTGGTAGAAATCTGAACACATACAAGTCTCCTATTAAGGTTTTTACTGCTCCTCTTTAAATCATGCATGGCTTACCTGAAGAGGAGCTTTCCTCATCTTTCAAATGAACGTTGTTCTCCCTCCCTCTCTCTTATTTGAGAAACAGGCAATTGAATGACCAATTTAAATCTGTGCATTGAACAATGTATGAACTTTGTCAGTAGGTGGCAGGCAATCAACACAGTATATTGTGCTTTAAACATATGGTTGGAAATGAACATAAGAAAGCTGAACCAGCCTTAAAACTCATCTATAGTTAAAGAATATAGTATCACAATGCAAAATATTTAAGGTACCAATTTTAATTTCTAACATGATTGTTTATAACGGTACCATATGGTGAAGCATTTTTGTTCCTTTGTGTTTGGCTGATATGGCTTCCTGGGAATTGCATCATAACAATAAACATTCCCCTGGTGGAGGAGCAGAAAAACCTGCTCTCCTAGCACACTACTTCACACATGCATGTATCTCATGTGTATGCCTAAATTTGAGTCTTCTTTTTCCTTCTTTTCCTTCTTTTTTTTAAAGCAGAGCCCAATACAAGAGTGTTTTTTATTGTAAGTAGGATCAGTATCTATCACAAGTATATCCTTTCTGCTAGTTCAGTTTTATTAGTTCAGTTTTATTACCTGTATGAAGTATACATGTTAAATAGTTAATTTACCAAAGTACTGTAAATGTCATAACCTCAAAACCATCTGGCCATGAAATGGAGCAATTAGATAGATGGCTAATGACAGAAATTGTCCTAAGCTATGTTGATCTCGCTAAAGAATTGAGTCAAATCTTCTACCATGTATATTGGTTCTAGAGAAGAATTCACCGATGCATATCTGTCAACTAATGGACTGCATCATTGATTTCACAGGCAGGGCTGTTGTAGCACTTGGCAAATGCCATAAATATTTTTCAAGGAAGGCTGTTGACTCTTCAGCTGCTAATCCAGTGATCAGCCAATGGATTAGTTTCAGATGTTAGCACCCAAGACTGCAAACAGGACATTGCATTTTGCACATGCCACAACATGCTCCCCTGACCAATGTTCAACATAGTTCGTAGGTGGAACAGAAATGGTTACCTACTTAGTCAATGTAGTTAAAAGAGAACTGTGTTCCATATAGCCTTGAAGAGGAAATGATGTGACTACATTAAAGGAGTCTCCCCCTTGATGCTTGGAAATGGAAGGATTATGGGATAACCTATAGAGCCAATCTATTTTTCAATAATGGTTGAGTGCACAATGACTGAGTCGTAGACTTGGTCCTGAATATTTCCTATTGAAGTGAAACTGCTAGAAACCTGTATGTGAAAGATGCATTGTCATCATTTTGCCTGCTTGCACTCCGCTAGATTTCCACTTTCCATTTGAGCTAGTTATACTGATTCAGTCGCCCACCAACTCCATGGAGTTGGTGATCAGTGGGATATGATATCTGTGGCCTTGAACTAGGGTTGGGGCTACTTTGTTCCAAAAACAGCAGAAAACAGTCTTTTCATACCTCATAGTTCTCATAGATCCAGATCCCCTCCTGGACTCCATGTTGGGGCATTTGGCCAAGAATAATAATTCGACAGCTGCAGTTGACCAGCCAACTGTATTTCTTTCTTGGAAACCAGTTCCCTGCTCCTATTGCAGATGTCCCGGGAAACTTCTTGAGTGCACTACTTTGATAGGTGCATGTGTCTATCTCTGAAAATATTAGGGAAACTTCCATTTGTCTAAGATGTGGCAACCTGAGTACTATGCATATTAACTGTTGAGAGCCTATCATGCCAAACCAATACTGTAAGAATTCTACTTAATACCAATTTATTTGTGAACTGTTTTCAAATTACCGATTCCCATCTCAGAATATAAGCCTTGTACAGCCTGCCATTTTAAATACCTCCTTGTACAGTGGGGGCCATTGGTAATATGCAGTTCTTTTCCCCCTTGCCTACGACATTGTGGTGTCTATAATTTTTTGAACTCCTTAGTATTTAGGATCCACCAAATACTGTGTTTCCCTGAAAATAAGACAGTGTCTTATATTAATTTTTGCTCCCCAAAATGTGCTAAGTCTTATTTTCAGGTGATGTCTTATTTTTCCATTTATTGTTATCTTATTATGAGGAGGCCTTATTTTGGGGGGATGCCTTATATTTCAGTGTGGGGCAAAACTGTAAATAGGTCTTATTTTCAGGGATGTCTTATTTTGGGGAAAACAGGGTATGTGCACTTGGCCCATTTAGGTACACTGTTTTGAGGTATAGCATGAATACTAAGACATTGTGAGAATTTAGCTCCTTTGTTGGTTCAGATGAACTATTTATTATTGTTAGGTTTCATTCCTCTGTTATTGTTGCAAATTGTATTTTGTAAAGCTTTAAATCAGGGGTGTCCAAACTTTTTGCAAGGAGGGCCAGATGGGATGAGGTGAAATTGTATGGGGGCCAACCATTCAGCCGCATTTGGCTCCCAGGCCAAACTTTGGACAAGTCTCTATAACATGCAAGGAGGCAGGGAGAACGCTGCAGCAGCGGAGCAGGGGAAGGTTGGCTGGGCAGGTGGCTGGGGGGATGGACAGAGCCAGGGAGGGCAGGCAAACCATAAAACTGCAAGCTGACATCTCCATCTGGTATGGGGAGGGGCCAACTGGCGGGGATGTGTGACCAGGCTGAGCCGGTGGGGAGAAGAGGTCGCGGGCCACTCTAAATTTGAAAACGGGCCTCATTTGGCCCCCAGTCCTGACTTTGGACATGCCAGCTTTAAATGCTTTCTCTCCATCTTGAGAATTTCTCTCCATCTTGAGAAGTTGAAAATGGATTGTACATTTCCAAATAAATATATATAACCTAAACTCTTGTTGTCTCAAAAGTGTGTGTGTATGTAATTTGTTGCCTTAGTAGCAAGAGTATATTATTATTTTTAATTTTTCCACTGTCAAAACACTTCATGATAGCCACGCCTGAAGAGCTGGGTGAAACAGTTCCACTTGCTGTTGCTTTTCACCAACTGCCAAGGTGATATCTCAGTACTGCATCACGGAAACATACTGACTGCAACACATAAGAAGTGTTTCCAAATTTTGTGATTCTGGGTGGTTAATGTCAAACAGACATTTGCAAATAAAAGACCCACTAGCCCACCCAAGATTATAAATCTGAACATAAGGACTTTTTTTTTCAACAAAGGTGAACTCCAGGGAAAGCTATTCCCTAACTCACTATCATTAATTTCCTCTAAAACTGCTTTGTGTGCATCATTCCACATATGGAAGTCTGCTTACTGGTGATCTGCAGTTGCCTCTCTGCCCACACATTACTCTCACCTGCGCCGACAACTTCTATTAATGATTCCATCCAGATGCATAACAGTTCTTTCTGTTTTTAACACAGCAGTGTTCTCCTTAATCACTGTAAAACTTCGAAAGGGCAAGTAGTGATACAAAACAAGAGAAAAGAGACAAAGGGAAATGTAGAAACTGCTACTCAGGAGGCCAGTTAATTGTCACCTTTATTAAACTGGGGACAAGAACAACTGGTCTTGAGAAGTTATTGAGGATGCGCAAGATAAAGTACTACCATATGTTCTGTGGTAGATAGTCTATCAGCAATGGAGATCACCCTAGTCTTGAAAGTGAAGTAATCAGAATTAAAGATTTAGATTGCTGAAACCATTCCTTATCATAAATCAAACTATGTTATTTATTGCTCAATTTTCCTCTTGAACAAATATACTGTACTTTAATTGAGTTTCAATAATCTGTTGGGTGTCTTATATCCCATCTTATTTAAGATTCACAGAACTCGAGAAAGTACCTGATTTTTTTTTTAATTTTTAACCACCCTCTGTCATCTCCCATTCTAAGCTGCTTACTAATGAATTCTGCTGAAATCCATGGGATTTGCCTGCTAGTGAATATTTTTATATTCATGATTCCAGGCAAACAGGTTTAAGTCAGAAAGCATTGACTGAATGGAAGGCTGAAGCTGCACCAAACTCAATTCACATCACTGACTGTGTTTTGGCATACTTTGGGGATAAATCAAAAGGAAATCATTTGACACATGGTAGATATTTGTAACACCAGGACCTTTCGTTCATGGCACCAACGCTGCAAATAGCAAAAACAGATGCTTAACAGTACTCAAAACACAAATGTGTGTCTATGCAACATTCTGTTTGATAATTCATTATTTTGAATGAAGTGTCAATGACACTGCCTTGGGTCCTTTGGGGGAGAAAGGCAGGGGAAAATATTTTAAATTAATTAATTAATTAATTAAAGTTTAAGATCAAGTGAATAAACAAGCAAACCATAGTTGTTGATCATGAGGATTATGTCAAAAACATTGATAAATTAGGACTGTCAGAGATCAAAGAAACAAGGGAAGTCTATAAAGAGCAATTAACTCTGCAACAAGACAAATGGCAGAATAAAATATTCCACCTTAAAACACCTAAAAAAGTCCAGAGAAAAGCTAGTACAAAAGAAACACTGAAGAAAGAAAATGAAGGGCATATCCTTGCAGCACAAGACCAAGCACTCTGTACAAATGCAATTAAAACCAAATTGAAAAATCATATAATGACAGTAAATGTTGGTTGTGTAACAACCACCTTATCTTTGGCTGCAAGAAAGCAGTGTTTGGAAAGGCCATAATAAAGTTGCAGCAATGGTGTGCTGGAATACCTGTAAGAAATATACAATGCCAGTGACCAAAAATTGGTGAGACCATAAAACTGGGGGGAAAGTTGAAAACAGAGAACTCAAAATAACATGGGTTTCCAGATTCAAGCTGATGATTATCTAGATCACAAAATACCTGATCTGATAATAATTGAAAGGATGGAGTTCTGGATAGTAGATGTAGTAAATACTTGGGGATGCTAGAATTGAAGAAAAGGAATTAGAAGCAGTTACCAAATACAAAACTTGTGAAATGCAATCAAGCAATTTTGGCCAAAAAAAAAAAAAGAGTAAATATCTTCAGCAAAAGATCTAGAAACCCATCTTTGTTCTTCTGGGATTAAATGAGATTATGACATGTCAACTGTCTAGGAACAGCATATGTTTTACAGGAAAAAAGGAAAACAATACTGTAAAGATGCCTTATATGCTAAAAAGGAAAAGGAAAAGGTTACCCCCGCACATGCGTGCTAGTCGTGTCCGACTCTAGGGGCGGTGCTCATCTCCATATTCAAGCCAGAGAGCCAATGTTGTGCAAGTCTGTGGCCACGTGGCCTGCATGTCTGCAAGGAAACACTGTTTTATCTTCCTGATTTTTACAGTGGCAGCTATTTATCTACTTGCATTTACATGCTTGGCAAGAGCTGCGGTTATCAGTGGGCGCTCACTCCACTGCGTGGCACCTGGGATTCAAACCGCTGACCTGCCAACTTTGCAGTTGACAGTTTTCGGGAGCCTTAGTCCACTGAGCCACCACCTTATATCCTAAGTGACCCATATATCTGTCACAGCAACCCTTGAGTATGTAATACAGTACCATCCGACACATTAGTGTCAACAGCTGGATTAATCATTGTCAGACTATAACTTCAATCCAAGATTTATCATTACTCTAAAAAGTAATTGTCTGACATTGAAAAACTTTGATGACTGGTCCATTCAAGTCAATGGCATCATTTACAAGCTATAATGCTGCTGAATAATTCATTTTAAAGTGATACACAGAAAATATATGGCCGTGTCTAGTTAATAGTATTACGTAGGCTTCCCTTTACAAAACCAGGGTTAAAGATTTCAGCATTCTGTATTGTTGTTTAACCAATTGTACAGAAGGGAATGCATGACCTCAGTAAGAATATGAATCATAGAAGCACAAAGCTTAGATAAAGGAAAGAAAAATATCATCATCTTCTCCTTCAAACTGCAGAGCTGGAAGGAACCGTATGGATCATCAGGTCCAGCACTTGTCAAAAAGGCACAGCGGGGAATTGAACTCACAACTAACCTCTGGGTCCATAGCCAGATAGTTAAAGCCCTGAAATATCCAGCAGCATGCATATTTGCAGTTTGAAAAACTATGTTGCAATATTTTATTAACATGGAAGACCTGTGTATGTATGCTTTGGTTGAGTACTGCTGTTGTCAAAGGAAAAGAAGTATCATTGAAATCAATCCTTTCTAATTCTTGTTCAGATTTTTCTTTCTGTTCTGGATGACAAGGTTACCTGTATTTACCTCCACCAAGTGCTTAGGAAACATTTCTGAACATTTCTGAGACAATGAAAGTACAGAAATAAATGGCATGCATGTATCAAAGCTGTTGCATTTTTGTTGATTAATGAGATGTAAAGAGAGTGCAGAGGGTGAATAATTGAGCAATAACAAAGCGAGAATGTTCATTGGCTGTTTTGCATGCCTTGGATTGTTTTTTTAAATAAAGGCCAATTTTAAATAGAGTGTCAGAAAAATATGAGCCCTCAGAGGCAGTGCTTTGTTTGGTTTTTCCTGCCTTCAGGTAGTGTGGCAGAGCAATAATGCAGCATAAAGATACTTTTGAATTTACTATCAAATTGTGAGCTCCCTGAAGAAAAGGTGAGGCAAGGTCTAGGGGCCAGTGGTCAGATACCACGATCCGTCCTGGGACACCTGCCAGAAACTGAAAACAGAATTTTCAAAAGTCTCTTCTGATTTTATAAAAATCCTTGAGGGATTGTGGCAAAAACAAGATGCAGTGGGCCCATCATCTTGTTTTAAAGGAGAATTGCCACTCCTGGATACTTCCTATTGGGAACCAAGAAGGAATTTGCAGTCTACCAACTGAGAGCGCATGATTCTCATCCCATCTTATTTTTTTAAATTTATTTTAGAGTATTTTTACCCCGCCTTTCTCCTTGAAAGACGACCCAAGGCAGTATCTTGAGGTAAGACCCAACCAAAGTCCTGGACTTAAAAAGGCCAAGAATGGCCTTGAATATTCAGAGGGTGCGTCTTGACAGTAACTCATTGTTTGAGACTTGCTTCTTAAATCAAGAGAACTCGAACATGTTCTGTAGGGAGAAAATTAGTCAAAAGAAGTGGAAGAAGGCATATCTTTCTTCCCCCTAAGTAAGATAAGGATGTAGAAGTAACCGGGAATAAGAATGAAGTGGAAAGGATGCAGTTTTGGGGTGAAACAGAAACAGCTTAGTTTTTCTGGTCTCTCTGAGTTAACCAACATGGCCCTATTGCGCTATGTTCATCCCTCCCTTTTCCCCTTAATGATTCATTGATAGCACCACTCCAGGATGCTACTGGCAGTAACTTTTTTGTCAAAGTACTGTATACAAGTTTGGTCTGCAGCAGACTACAATGGTCAACTTATACCTCCCCTTCTACAAATTAGGCAGTGTGAACAGTGTATCAATGGTAGATACACTGAATTGCGTAGCATCAGGCCTTTCATCTTCCAACTAGCACAGGTTGTATGTTTTTTCACATATATTTTAATGCTCAGATGCCTTACAGAAAGGCTTGTATATGGACAAAAGTTGCAGTTGCCTTCCTTCAAAAAGGTGCCAAAAACAGGCACACAAACATGCCGATTAAGTGCAAAGAGGCCTACTGCTTGGAACAAATTACTCATTGGAAGAGAACCCGCATTATTATGGCTCCTTTACCTTTAAGCTAGCTGTATTTCACACCGTACTGTGTACGCTTGCTGAAATTGACCCTTTGCTACTGGCATCTGGTACTCTTTTTATATCAGTCTCTTACCACTTTTCCTTTGGGTGCTAGGGCTTCTATTATCTTCTTCCTTGTATGGATTAAAATAGAATGTAGTGAAAGCTCATGGTAAGAGATATGCCTAGTTTCAATATTTGGAAAATAGCAACAGGAAGAAAGCTAAAACTATGGAGAAACCATTGCAAGACCTGAGCAGGGCTGTTAATGGTAGGAGGCTCTGGAGGTCTTAAATTCATAGTGTTGCCATAAGCTTGGACACGACTTGTTGGCACATCACAACATTTGTTCAGTCTATGAAAACCCATCTGGAAGTCAGCTCTAGTGAACACAGCTGGGCTGCACAAAGGCAAAAGTTCTTTGTTCGGTGCTGTTTCTTGTAGTTATGTTTCGCTACTGAACAGATGATGGAAGGCCAATTTTGATCAATGTCTTTCTGTGTGTTTTTAATTGCACTGGGAAGTCTGCATTATTTCGAGCTAGGTTTTATTGCAGAGGGTGTTGCTCAGGGCTACACTATTTCCTTTGCAGAGTTCATTTCCATGTCAGAGGCTTCTATTCAGAAGCATTTAATTAGCACTTCAGTTGGCTTTAATTGGTAATCACACGCAAAGCTGTAGCATGGAAGATGCTGGGGAAGCATTTTTTGAAGGATCTGGATTTTGCAATGCAATGTAGGTACTTTTGGATATCTGGGCAAGCATATTGCATGTTTAACTGGTTTTTCTAAAGCTAAAACAAATTTTGCACTCAAAATTGAAATTATGGAAAATTTCAAATGTTTGAACTTCTGAATGTCAGTGTTACCTTTGAAATTCAGCTACCAGAGGGGCAAGCTAGATGTCAGTTGGAATATGTGTTTCTTCTAACATATTGCCTCTAATAACAAGATTTCACCAGAGGTCTGCACTTGCAAATTAAGATGATGGGTATCTTCCAGTAATAAACCAATAATTATCTAATTTTACTCTAGAACTTGAAGTATTAGGTGTAAGGTATCACAAGTGAAAGAATAAAATGTGTTATTATTGATTCATGAATGTTTGCATACACATCAGTGAAAAATACTTTACACAATGGGCTAAATTCAATTGCTGGTTCCTGCTAAAATATACCTATTGAATGAATTGGAGTTACTGTACCTGTATTTCTCTGTCTCTAAGACACCCCATGTATAAGATGAACCCCACTTTTCCAACCCAGAATTACAGTTTCACAAATGCACAGTTCTCTCCTTGGTTTGCTCCATGTATAGGACAATCCTCAATTTTTAGTCTAATAATTTTAGACAAAAATATAGTCTTATACCCAGAAAAATACTGTAATAAGCCAACACTGATTTCTATTGATTCAATGGTTCTAGTTGGTGGTAATAATTTGTTTTAGCCCAATGAAAAGAATAGTGAGTGTGGGATATAAACTGTATTGGTTGAAAGGATATGTTTTACAAGTTTTTCCTTGGAGAGTGTACAAAGGAAAGAATTCCTGGTCTGAGGTCACTTTTCTTATGCCACATCTTCTGTTATGTCAAAAAGAACTGGTTGCTTGGTTGGTTGATTTGTGTAACTGCTCCCAGAATACTCCAGCCAGCATGGCCAGTGTTGTCTAAGTGGATGCATCCCATTCCACACGCGTGCAAAGCTTCATTGGCACTGCACTGCGGGAGCTGAGTTCAATGCCTATTCACTTCTTGATTTCAATTGAAACTCTGCCCGCTGCATATAGGCTGATGAGGCTCCAGCGCAGCAGAGGTAAAAATTAGAAGGAATGTTTCCAGTGACCATTTTTTTAAAAAGCATTCCCCCATCTCTGTTCAGTGGGAATCTGCTTTCCTTTGAGTGTGGATGGATCCAAGACCCCCCCCCCATGTCGAGCAGCTTTCCTGAAATGTCAAACCACACAGATATGTAAATTCAGATGGCTTAGAACATTTATTATTTATAACTCGCACGCATCTTGTTACAGTGGGAAATCTAGCCTGTTTTGTTTTGTAGAATCAATCCATTTCCATGTTACATATTTTCCTGTTCACGAGGGAATGGGATAATTTTCGTTTGTCACACTGGTATTTTTAAAGTTTCTGCGGCTGCATAACGTTTGCCATCATATCAGCAGGCAAGTTAATAATTAGTCATGAATCTGCATTTCCAAGCGTCACTGAAGTCCTGTCCTCCAAATTGCCCAAGCCATTTAAACAAGAAGCAGTCCTTCACTGAAAGATAAAGGCTACCACAAGACAATCGTGCAGTCCATATGGCAGAGGACACATAGCTTGTCATTTCCTTATGGAGTTGTTCAGGCGGTGTGTCATTGTAGTTCAATAAGTATCAAGCGATTACAGCTTGTTTCCTAACTTGACACTTCTCTCAGAATTAGAAAGGATGTGGTGAAATGTCTAATGAGCACAGGAGTATTACTATTGCTGTATCATTGCTGGGTTTCATGGCTGTCTCCCAGAAAAGAAAAGAAAAAATATTCCTGAAAAGGCAAAGGTCTGCTATTGATATTAAAATAAGAATCCACTCTTCAGACTCTCAGATGCATGGCATATAACCTTGTCAGTTCACTCACGATAAAATGATCTTACCGTTATGTGGATGAGGTCAAGAATTCCAGTGACGATCCTGTCCCTACAAGCTCCGTGTTTATGCTAATTCAGTTTAGGAACTAGTCATTCTACAGTTGGATATGACTTTTATTCATGAATCACAAAGCGTTCATGAAAGATCAACTTGCACCATTTTTCTCTCTCTGAAATTTTGCCCAATTACTGACATAGTTTAGGCTGTAATTTCAAGCCTTATTAAGAAATGAGAGTGCAATCTTTTGCTTTTTACTTTGGAGTAATCAAGAAAATGATTGCACTGTCAGACTCCCTGCATCAGGAACATCTTGTAGTCCAATCAGATGGGAATCTCACCCTAGAATTTTGGGATGCCCCCACTAACTTTTACCATGGATTTTTAATGCACTGATCTTTGAAGTCCTCTTGTTATATTTGTACAGTTTCCACACAATACATATTTTCTGGGTAGCTTATAAAACAAATAAACTCAAAGAATATTGTCAATATTAGAAGACCTGGAAACTTCATGGAGAAGGAAATTTCTTTAAATAGCCAGGTCTTGAACCATTTAGGGGTAAAAGCTGAACATCAGGAATTATGTCGAGAATTAAATCAGGAGTCATTCAAGACTGATAGGTTATATCCAGACAGGACATTATCCCAGCTAGCTAAGCCAAGTGAAATGTCCAGAACTTGAAGTATATTATTGCTTATTCTTTCCAAGCCCATGAATCATTCGGCAGGATTCAACTCTTTTCTTTTAAAAACTTGTTTTCCTTCTTACATGGCTATCTTTATTCTGCAAGCTTTGATCCCTTTGTATATGGTCTTTCCTATATCTTCAAACACTTCTGAGTCATTAAGGCATTTATCTGATACTTGTGACAATACTTTGATTTACCATCATGCACCACCAACACATTAGAGGAGGATATGCTTATAATCTTTTAATGTGTTCTAAAATGAGAAACACCAAATGCATGCAAATTTAGCAAGTCTCTTATCAAAACAAAACAAAAACAATTAAGGATCCTCTGCATGGAGGCATGTACTACCCTTTGGTTCAAGAGTACAGAATAAAAGCCTTTAGAACACTAAAAGAAAAAGAGCAACCATCAATTATGTAGCGGAACGAGCATGCTGCAGGCTCTACGCTGGCCAATAACTGCCAAAGGCTAGTATAAGCTGAAGATTTGTTCCCACACGAACCTTGGTGCAACCTAAGAAAAACAGTAGCCTGCACCAAACAAGCATCAAAATAGTAGAAAGATGCTGGCGGGAGTTCATTTATAGGAGAGGACAAGCAAAGAAGAAGGAGAGAGAGTTTCTTTCCAAGTGCTATCAAACTGTGGAATAATTAATTTTTACGTCTCTTCTTCCTTTTTAAATGATAGGTTATAATATATTGTTGTACTGTGTTTTTATTGTTGACTATATGATTCTTATATTTCCTTTTATATATGGAGAGCATATTTTACCAAAACAAATTCTGGGTGTGTCCAACCACACTTGGCCAATAAAAGTATTCTGATTCTGATTCTGATTCTGACAGAGAGGCTCAACCCCTCTTGTACCTACCAATTCCCTATGGAAATGTCCCACCTCACCATTTCCCCTCCTTTCAAGTTTGTTTTGGTTGCAGAACAGAGTGAGGGGCAATTCAAAAGCATCAGGGGGAGTATTACTCTGGAGCTCGAGAAGTTATGTTGCCTGAACACCTATGGTCAAGTTTGGTTGCCTATCTGACCTGGTCCTCACAGAGCTCATGCCTGCGAGTGTTGACACAACGAGAAGCCAAAAAAGAAAGTAAACTAGAAACTGCACCTTTTCAGCAGTGGCACCCTCCTCGTGGAATGCTCTACCGCAGGAATTATGTCAGGTGCCCTCCCTTGAAGTCTTTGAAAAGCTGTTGAAAATAAAGCTTTTTAGGGAAACATTTTGGGAGGTTCCCCTCAATTAATTGGGGCATAGGAGGATGAAGAAGATTGAGGTGTAATGTTGGGTATCCTTTTTTGCCACCTGTCTTGTTTTGTTACTTATAAGGATATTTTTCAGTTTTGTATAGTTGACTTGCAGTTAACGTTTATTTTATTTGTATATATATTCCACCCAGAGTAATCTTTTTGCTAGATGGGCAGTATAAAAATGGGAAAAGTAAAAGAATGAATGAAAAGTCGTCAGTTGCATCAACAGCTAGCTGCAAAGCCCCTGAAGTGTCATTACAGTGCCATTACAGCTCCCATTTTAAAATAAATGTGCAGATTTGCATTGTTTTGCAGGAGTTGTCTCCTTTAGTGACATAAAAATAATATGGCATTCAAGTATTCCAGTTTAACCAGCTTCTCAGTTAAATAAATAAATAAATATTGGGCTTTTTATTGCCTTTTTACAGTGCATAGAGAAAAACATTCAAGACTGTCCTGCGAAGAAGATCAGATGGAACCTGAAAGTAAGTGTTAAAAGACTTTTAAAAAAAATTTTGAACTCCATCTCTCTTGGACTAGATCACTAGGTCTGGCTATATAAAAAGCATTTTGTATCCCAAGAAGCAATTTGTTTCATATTGTAAATGTGGACAGCCTGCAGAACTGGGCAGGATACGTGCCTTAACTAAGAATTTGGGGTGGGGTGGGGAATGCGCCAAGTCCTGGTCATAAGCCAGTCCTGGTTATAAACCACTGCAAATCTGCAGATGCTTGCAACCCTCCAAATTAGTTGTGATAAGGGAAAAGCAAGGTTTGGAGGGGGTTTAAGACCTGGGCATTGCTAAAACCCTTGACTAAAACACAAACTGAATGTAAGTCTATGGCAAAATAAACCCTGAACTGAACCTGTTGCCAGTCTTCCAGACACTGCAGATTTTATTACATGTCTATATTTGCTTCAGTTACAGATAAAAGGTCTGTATGAAATCATAGAGATTTCATACAGATTTAATCTGTAAGTGAAGCAAACACAGTAGTTGTTAAAGGCTGGTAAATCCAGCCAATCAGGAAATTGAGCTGGCATCATTGTCTAATCTGCCATCATAATAACAATTAAGGTCAGCCCAGCACTTAGTAACAATGCAAGCTGCTACAGACACAGAGAGGAGTCAGCATACTGCTAATGCTGGAGACAGCCCTTGTTTCCCCAGACGTGTGCACAATAATGTCTGTCAGGGAGTCGATTGCCACCAATTATTTGCCTACAATAAAAATAAATAAACAAAGTAACTAAATACAGAAAATATGCCTCACTGGAGTGGAGTGAACAGGTGTTGCCATGGCAGTATAAGAGAAAAAAAGTACATATAACTGTGCATATATTAATCCCATTGGCAATCTGAGAAAAAGTGAACCCTTTACCCAATACTCAGACTTCCAGACTGCTAGTCTCTTTCATTCCTCATATATACAATAAAGCATTCTTAGATGCATTTCCTTTTGACCACCTATTGCAGTGATGGCGAACCTTTTAGAGACCAAGTGCCCAAACTGCGATTCAAAACCCACCTATTTTTTGCCAAGTGCCAATACAGCAATTTAACCTGAATACAGTGATACCCCAGGTTATAAATGCTTTGGGTGCTACCCTTTGGGAAAGCGAGGATTGAAGAGGAGGCTTTTGAATTTCCCACATTCACAGCACCTTCACTGTGGCCGCGGGAAATTCAAACGTTACTCTTCGATCCTCAGTTTCCCAAAGGGTGCTACCCTTCGGGAAAGTGAGGATCAAAGACCAGGCTTTCGAGGGTGCTGCAGCCCCGGGGAATTCAAAAACCTGCTTTACGCAGCCCCAGGGTGGTGTGGCTGAAGAGTAAACTTGGGTTATGTGTGAGCCGACAAGCCGCTACTGTACCTCCCCTTTGCCCGGCTCTCTCTGCCTGGAGCACAGTAGTGTGCTCTGAGTGGAGGGTGAAATGCCATGGCTGTGAGAGGGCAATATCGCATGCCCACAGAAAGGGCTTCGTGTGCCACTTTTGGCACCCGTGCTATAGATTTGCCAACACTGACCTATTGCTACCTCTCTGCCCAACTAGCTTCAGATAGCAACCCTAACTGTGGCAATAGTATGCCAATTCCATTCCTCCTCATCCCACCTGGCCATTACACATCTCTACAAACTGCTTGTTGTCGACTTTTCTTTCAAACTGGTCTAGAGAGAGGTCTGGTTTCACAAACTAGTGTGACATAACTCTCCTTAAATAACATCTTCCACTGAGAAGATATGAGGTTTTAAGTGTCAATATAGTTCCTTAGCAGTGGCCCAGTTTCTTTGCACAAAACATGCAAGATGTCTTTGTCCGGCTAGGTGAAAGAAGAACCTTCACTAGAAATATGTCCTTGAGATAATAGATGAGAGATCTAAGGAAGCTTAGAAGTAGAGTTTCATCACAAAGGTATGCACAGAACTAGGTTTGTTTTGAGTACTGTAATTCCATACGAGGGCCACAATCCTGTTAATGGAACATAGAACCAACGGGCAATGATGAAAGTGGTTTATCCCTTCTGGCAAGCTGTCCTTATAATAGGTCTCATACTGTTTGTAAAATGGGGTATGCACTCATCAGGTGAAGAACATCTCACTGTAGTGGGACCAGTAACTAACTTCTGCAGCTCTTTGGTCTAGTTGTTTCACACAGAATGCTTATGTTTCTTGCCTTCTTACAGGACATTCCAGGGTGATGTTTCACACAGAATGCTTATGTTTCTTGCCTTCTTACAGGACATTCCAGGGTGAGCATAGGATCCATATAAATAACAGAACTCCTGTGGATTTTCTGTCTCTCCTCTGATTGCAGAATATCCATGTCTATCCTTTCCTTTCTTTCTTTTTCTTTTCTGAAGGATCAGAACATGCATTTAATTAATGCGAGTCATTTCCTGTCCTACCCTTGCATGTTTTCAAGGAGCCATGGTTATTTTTGATGTGTACAGTGACCAATAACCAACCTTTTGTTACCCAGCAAAGCTTCACCATTAAATATCTGGTTCATGCCTATTTATCGCAATGCTGACCACTAGAGATGGTCGCAAAGCACTTCGTGCCATGTCATCTAACTAAATCATCAGCCGGAATCCCTACCTCCTCATCTGAGTGGGCAGCTGCTGAAGGAAGTGAAGAAGAGAAGACCATGTTCCTGCTGAAATGGAAGATTGTGTAACAGGGAGGGAAGGAGCAGAGCACACCGCAGATCAGAGGAGGAGGTGGCAAGGGTGGTAGGGAAAGTGATAATTTAAACAAAGTGCTTTGTGCCCATCTCTACTGACCACTTCAATTGATAATTAGACCTCCGTGGGCTGAAATCCTGTTGTTTGCATAAATCACCCTAAGGGAGGCCATTGAATCAGTGAGGATTTGTTGACTAACCTTAATTGATTCAAATGAACCTACTCTACTTGCAATTTTAGTTTAGTAAATCACAAGTAGAATAGTGGTCTATTTGAATCAATGAAATTAACAGTGACTTAGCAAATTTCCACTGATTCAACTGCCTGAATCTAGTGTGACTTGCTACACTAAACAGCAGAATATTTATTTATTTATTCATTTATATAACTTGTATGCCGCCCACTACCCAAAGGTCTCTGGGCGGCTCACAATCAAAGTAAACAATTCAGATAATTAAAACATCAAATTGCAATAAAGTTAAAAGAATAAAACATTTAAATACAATAAATACAATATATTAAAATACAACACTAAAATCGCCATCAGGACCCACAATAATCAGTTAAAAGACTTCTGGAACAGGAATGTTTTTACCTGGTGCCAGAATGTCATCAATGTTGGCGCCAGACGGGTCTCGCTTGGGAGGGCATTCCACAATCTGGGGGCAGCTGCCGAAAAGGCCTTGTTCGTACAAGCCATCCCTTTCATCTCCTTGAGGGATGGTTCTTTCAGGAGGGCCCTGAATTTGTATGAATTACCAGCTGAATTACCAGCCATAATTTGTATGTGTACGGAAGTAAATAATGTTTGTGTAACTGCACATAATTAAAAAAGCATGTTATAGTTTTTATCTGGAATGACTTCTTCAGAAAATATCCTGTGCATCTAACTGCCAGTTTAGTCACCATGTTAGCAAATAGCAATGTGCTTGTGTTTCTAATTTGAAAGTACAGTATCAACTGAACCATACAATAGGAGAGGGTATAGTGCAGTGTTGGCGAACCTATGGCACAAGTGCCAAAGATGGCACTCGGAGCCCTTTCTGTGGGCACCCGACATCACCCTTTCAAAGCCACCTGTATTCACCTGTATTCAGGTTAAATGGCTGTATTGGCACTTTGGGAAAAAAATAGTGAGTTTTGAATCACAGTTTGGGCACCCAGTTTTTAAAAGGTTAGCCATCACTGGTATAGTGAAGGCTGACAATTGAATCCTAATTTCCAGAAATAGGGGGAAATCTCTTAACAGAATCGCCTATGGGGCAAATCTGTACAACAGAAAAATGGTCGCAATTAGGGATTAATCCATTTTCAACATGTTCCTACGGGAAATTTGTACAAAGGAAAATTTATATATGAACCTACTCTACTTGCAGTTTTCATAGAGAGAGAGAGAGAGAGAGAGAGAGAATTTATGTTTATAGTGTTGATGACACTCAGTTAAATTTGTGAGAGTTTTTGCTTAGTAGTAGATTTATCATACTTGTCCCTGGGGTGACTCAACACTTTTCTTTAGCACACATATATGGTGTTCTTCTGTTGTTAGAAATGTTGAATTCTGTCCAGTTCTGGTTATCTCAGCTGGCTCTATTACAAAAAGAAAAGAAAAAGAAAAGATACACCTCACGTCACAACGATCTCTGTAAAAACTGCTAGCCTTGCACAATTTTTTATAATAACCATTATGCCTGGAAAATGGTAGGAGTTGTGATGCAAAGAGTAACATTACCAAGCTTTGATTCCAACAGTAGAGCTCAGTTCTGTTGGCTACTTTCCAGCAGTAACCAAGCAACAAGGCACTTCAGGAGCTCCCAAACAGTACACAAAGAGGAACAACCTTTCCAACTTTCTGGCTAGAGGGACCACTTAGATATAGCATTGCCATGATTCAGTTCTCCAGATCTGGGCAACATATTTTGCATAGTTTGATTTGCATGTTATGCTGCTTATATAGCTTTGTGGATATTATGCAAATCAATCACATTCATTGTTGCATTGTTTTTCTACCAAGGGCCAGTACCTTATTGCTTAGCTGTGCTGGCACAGCAGGAAAGATGCTAGGGGTTGCAGATGAGGGAGCATCATCTGATCTGGATTCCATGCTTTCAACGGGAAAAGAAAAGAAAGCCTCCAGCTCTTACAGATCCAGAGATTTAAAAGTAAAAGATTGAGTCAGTGCTTTGACATACCAGTACTGTTGGTGAGAAACAAGCCTTTCGGTGTGTTCACTCAATGAGTGACGCCACCAACAGCTTTACCACTAACTGTTGCAATGGTGAGAGCATATCTTGTATTTGCACAGGACTGAAATCTCCCAGCACTACAGCCACTGCTTATTATCTTTTTGTTGTTGATGATCTTACATTTGCTGAGAAACTTAGGGCTTAATCATACCTGCCAGAAGAACGCCAATTATACTGCTTTGGCTGTTATTTGGATTGTTTCATAATTTTCCATTGACATGACATAGGAGCAACATTTATTCATTTGCCCTGGCAAGCAGTTTATTTCCCCCTTGCCCGGAGGGTTGCTTTATTTTGTACAAATGATGTATGGCTTCATTCCTTATCACTTCAGCCTGTGTGAATATTGTTGTTGATTTCTCTCCTTTCCAAAGGGATCGGGTGCTTTAGTCAATTCACGGCCACTGTGCTTGTATCCTTATTATCCTTGTTGTTACTGTTGTTGTTGTCATATCAACAAATTGCTAGTAGAATCTGTAGGCTGTGCTGCTGTTGCCACCACCACAAAAGAAAAAATATGAATATATTGCTCAGAAGGAGACAGCCTTCTCCCCCTCCCTTATCAGTGAAAGAGGTCTTGGGATTTCCTGCTTTGAATAGTAAAGGAGTGTTGTATTCTTTAAGCTCTGCTCTTTACAATACTGTACTTTGCAAGTGTTTCAAAACCTGCTTCCTTATCCTGATGCTGCGCGAAAGGGAGATATACCTGTGGAAATAATAAGAGAAAAGGAATGTGAGTTAAGAAGTGAAGTAAAACAGTGAAGGAGAGAAGTCTTGGACCTCTCTATTTCTCTGTATATATATCACTTTTGTGATCTGTTGTTTTTTTAAGACAAAGCAGAAGCTGATTACCCATAGTAGAAAAGTGGTACCTTGTATAAAGGAATTAATTCGTTCCAAATAAAATTATGTTAAGCAATTTTTCCTTTATACAAATTCCCATAGGAATGCATTGAAAATGGAGTAATTCCATTTTTATGTTGTATGGATTCTCCCCATAGGCCAGTGATGGCGAACCTATGGTACGGGCGCCAAAGGTGGCACTCAGAGCCCTTTCTGTGGACACCCGACATCGCCCCTTCATAGCCACCTTTATACAGGTTAAATTACTGTATTGGCACTTTGCAAAAAAATTAGTGGGTTTTGAATTGCAGTTTGGGCACTCGGTCTCTAAAAGGTTCGCCATCACTGCCATAGGCCATTATGTTAAGCGAATTTCCCCTATCTCCGGAATTTTTTATGTTGTACAGATTCTATGTTATACAAGCTGTTTGTTATACAAGGGTCCAATGTAAATCTATACAAAAGTGTAGCCTGCTATAACAGTTCAAATAGAAAGGAATGAATTGATGCAGTTAAAACGATGTGAACGCTCCTGCCAATATACGTATACCACCTGACCATTAGAAAAACAATAGTATAACAGAGGAATGAAAATAATAGGTACTACTAGGGTTCTTTTCTCCTGTGTGATTGTGTCCTTAAATTTCTGGAAAGAGGTTTTGGACAGTGTGAAGTGGTTAATTCTACAGGAATTTGTCTTAGTATGGCTCTTTGAGCTGCTTGCTCAGATATATTTCCTCCTAAATTATCTGAATCCCACACCTCAATAAATATGCACAGGAAATTTATGTATCTCTATGTGTTATGAAGCAGAGAATGGCAGAGCTATGTTCCTGATCTACAACTCGAGAATCTCCCAGCCAACATGGTCAGTGGCTGTTCTGGCTGAGGGATTATGGAGGGTGTCATTTTTCAATTCAAACTCTGCTATGAATGTAATTCCTAATACAGTACACTCTTGCAGTGGAACAAAACCACAGCTAAGAGAAGATGGCAGGCTAGGATCATGTGGCATGCTGGATTGGTACTGCTTCTCTCTCTCTCTCTCTCTCTCTCTCTCTCTCTCTCTCTCTCTCTCT
>JAHTLZ010003526.1:43006752-43061001 GCA_023846285.1 Phrynocephalus versicolor | reverse complement strand
CTCTCTCTCTCTCTCTCTCTCTCTCTCTCTCTCTCTCTCTCTCTCTCGTGTGTGTGTGTGTGTGTGTGTGTGAGAGAGAGAGAGAGAGATCAAATACTGTATAACAAAATTAAGATAGCATGTTATCTAAATATTATAAAAGATTGTATCATCTTTGAACAAAATGACAGCTTCCCCCACTCCTTGCTATTTCTGCAGCTAACTCTCATTTCCCCTTATATTTTCCCCTTCTAAATCAGGTGACAATTTGTCACTTGTGGGGGATTCCTGTGATATTCTCATCCATCTGTAGGCTGGGTTTCTGTACGTGTGTGTTTTCCTCCAGTAAAAACTGATGGCAAAAGTAACAGCTGTCTCACATGAATATCACAAAGAAGCCCTCAAAATACAGCAGAATTAATTCGTTCCAAATGAAATGTTCAGGGCTTTTTTGCATGATATTGTTCTGTGTTTTATTCTGAAAATGAACCTCCGAGGTAGATTTGGCTGGAGAGTGCTGACTGACCCAGAGGTACCGATTTAAGATTTGTGATTAAGTGACTTGAACACGCTTCTCCCTGTTCCATATCAGACCCTCAATCCGTTACACACTATCCTGGCTCCCTCAGATAAATGCTGATTGTATGAGGCAAAAATACATTGGCCAGTATCCTGTTGTGCAGCTATGCTGGACTCCTGGGAATATCAGTGTCAGGTTGCTACTCATTATAAAAAGCACCTACTATAATGTTGGGGTGCAAGTGATTCAATTTCACTGTGTGAGAGCCACAGGCGCACAGGGGAAGGGAGCCCTGCCAAGCAGGTTATGTGGCAACCCAGCTTACCTATGGCAAAGAAAGAGGAAGAGATGGTAGAGGCATGCTTAAATGTCATGTGTGCCAGTCTAGGACCTAGAAATAATAGTTGCAATTTAATTAGAAATATGATAGGAAATGCTGTGACTAGAGTGGGACACAAACTTGTTATGTCTGCTGTCCAGGAGATAATGGGCCACTACCAGGCCTCTCTTCTTCCTTCTTATGGTCCTTTACTTTTAAAGCGCAGTTGACCTGGTCTGCCATTCGAATAGAAGAATGTCCCTTGTAGAACATGGCACATGGCCACCCTGCAGTCATTTGCCTGCTGCTCCTTAGAGCCTTTCTTCCTTTTTGCTCAACAGAATATGCAAAATCTCCAGCTGCTTTTCAGATACAACTCAATACTCATCAGAGAGAAATACAAGTGAGGGGAGGCCTCATCATGGATGATTTCACGAGTCATAAAACAATTGCAAGCCAGGGATTCCGTCTGTTGCTGAAGTGCTTGTTCAAAGGCCACTCTCTTTACTTGAGAGGACATTTTTACTGTGCTTACAATATTACATGCTTATCTCTTTATTGCAGGGTATTTGGTCTCCATCAGAGCCCAAATCCCTTCCTTTTCCACCTCTCTTCATTTTGCAGCAGCAGGAAACCTGAGCTCTGGAAATGAGCTGATCCAGGCCGGCAAAGTTAACAAAAATCTGTTTTTCTGTATTGAGGAAATTGGTTGCAGGGTGCAGCTGTGCTAAACCTATTGCCTCCCTCAAGCTGTGTTGCTGTACCAGGACAGCAATCTGGGTGTTTTGATTCATTGTTCCAACACTGTGATATATACCGTATGTGCTGCAAATATCCTGCAGCACATGCATCCAATTATAGCTGCTTTTCATATCAGCAAAATGGGGTCTCACGTCTTAAGCCCAAATATTATGTAAGCTGTTACATAGCTTTGGTTTCTCTTTTCTGCATTCATTTTACCTGAAATGCTGAATTCTGTACACCTTTCACCATTTATCTGAGAACCTAGAGCCACAAAATAGACTCTGTTTATATCATTACCCAATGTGGTGTATTGGATAGAGTAATGGACTCGGGCTCTGGAAACCAGGGTTTGAATTCCCACTTGCCCATGGAAACCTCACTAGGGGAGTGAAACCGGTAAAACCACCCCTTAAACACTAGGGACATAACCTTGCATATCTCAGTTCTAAAAATCCATTTAATACATAGTCCTCAAATAGAGGATGTACTGTATCAGGTATTAAACTGATAAACTTTTATCAAGGAAAATCTGAACACACAAAGAATTAGGAAAAAAGAGTAGATAGGCAGATTCCACAATTAACGTTTTATACAAAACAGAAAAAATGTGCTAAAGTTGGCTACTGACAATTGAAGTGCATATTGGACTATACACACACTTTAGGACTGCATCACTATAAGATTTAATACTTAGAAGATAATGTCCCAAAGTCCAGAGAGCAGGCCACGCCCAATCTCATCCTTGAACATGGCCTAACCCTTCAACATTCCTCAGACAGCCGGCCACTCCAACGAGGAGGCAGCATGGGGGGGGGGTCTCCCCGTGTAGCCGATGAGAGTTCTGCTGCATGGGGAGCCCGGGAAGGGCCAGCTAGGACCTGGAGAAGGGCCCCAGCAGTGCGCAGAGTGCAGTAAGTGGACTGGCCAGCCAGTGGTTGGACCTCTGCAGCACCTAGGGTGCCATGGTTGTGCTTTGTACGAATTTACATGAAGCGCGAAGTCCCAAAGTCTAGAACAGTGGTTCTCAACCTGTGGGTCCCCAGATGTTTCTGGACTGTAACTCCCAGAAACCCCTTCCAGCACAGCGAGTGGTGGAGGCTTCTGGGAATTGCAGTCCAGGAACACCTGGGGACCTACAGGTTGAGAACCACTGGTCTAGAACAGACTGACAGAAGGAAACTGTACAGCCTGCCCAGGGCATAGATTGGCCTCTGAAACCCCGTGTGTGGACCCACCATGATATATTAAAAGTGGTAGGGGTCTGGAGATAGGACCTTCTCAGTACTAGCCCCATATCCTCTTGTATTCCATTTTAGGGCACATGCCCCATACACGAGTATCTTTTAAATGGGGTTTGGCCGTATATTTCTTCAAAACTGTGTTTAACATGTTCATGCTAAGAAAAATCATACCTGCTAATACTTCGATATATCTAATCAGGATTCAGAACCATCTTCTGGTGGAAAAGAGGCTAGGAATTTGAACTGTCATTTCTTGGAATTAGCAAACATAATTAAAGGAATGTTGTTATTTTTGCTAATTGGCTGCAATGTCTAATTATATAATTGGTTAGATTAACCTTTTTTAAAAAATGATCAACTAAAATGTGCTCATATTAATTTAGCACACGTTTTTAAATGAAAGGGCATGAATCCTATTGCATATACCCAACATCATAACTCAAATGGCATAACTCAGGTGGTGAATTGCAACTAGTTAAGAAATGGAAGTTTTTATTTCTTGTTGTGTTCCAGATGTGTGACTTCATTCATGATGAAAATTACAACTGTTACTGGTAATTAGCAATTAGCAGGAATTTGCTATAGGAATTTACATTGTTTGGCGTAATGATAACAGTTGTAACAGAATTCTGGGTGTTAAATTATTTTTAAAATTCATATACAGTACGTATGAATATTGCAGATAGCAATACTGTAAAAAAAAAACAAATGTTCCTTCTTCCTTCACACAGAAAGAGCATTCCTCATTTTAGTTCCTATTGTGGGAGCATCATCTAAAACAAAACAAAAAAGTGCTGTTTGCTTCATTTCAGTTGGCAAACTCTGGAGCAAAACACATGCAAATATAATAGGTAACCGATGGAAAATGCATATAAATAATCAATTTAAAAGTCTTTAGTTCCTTTTTTTAACCACTACTGTTTGTAGTTTGTCAAAGGTCCGACCACCTTTTCCCTACTCCGACCAAAAATTTGGCAAGATGACATTTTTTGTCTACAATTAATTAGTAGAATCGTTTATCTAGCATGGACTTGCCTACCCTAGCCTACAATCTGCTATCTAGCATTTATTTCTAGGCTCTCAACTCCAACTCAGCCTTTGCCTTCAGGAACTTTAAATAACATACATTCATGATGTGAACTGCAAAGCAATGGTCCTGAATTCCAAACCACTCCCCAACACATGACTAGTCTCAGTAGGAAAGGTTGTTGTCTCTAATCAAGTTCTGGATAACTTTCTATATCCCCCCAACCCTCCTCTCTGAAATGATATGACTAAAATTAGAATTAACATGACAATATTATATTTGATGTTCCAACTATTAACCTCTCATATCAGTTTTCAAGTTTTAAATTACACTTCAAATATAATTCAGTGCTATAGTGCCTTCAATATTAGGGTTCCCATAGTAACCATAACTTACTGTTACTCAGTCTTAGTTATAGTTCACATCAGAGTATATGATGCTCATTATAATGTCTTAGCTTTTATGTCTCTAGGTTATAAATGTTGCAGTGAATATATCTGGAATAGTTCTAAGTTCAAACTAGCATTAGGAAAACAGTGCTGTGTATAATTTTAAGGTACCAATTCACACATGCATGCACATTACTCAACGTTTCCTTTACGAGCATCTGAAGATATGAACTTTGAAAAGTGTTGCATTTGTGCTTATACAAGACAGAGATGGAGAACTGGTGGCCCTCATATGTTCTTAGGCTTCAGGTTCCACCAAAACCAGGCAGCGTGTTTGGGATGACGGAAGCTGTAGTTCAATAGCAGCTAGAAGGCCAAAGATTATCCTTGCCTGACTGGAAATCACAGGTTGTAATGTAGTTTATTTGTTTCCTTGCAAATGCAACTGACTTCTCATGGGTTGAATATCCACATGAGTCCTAACCTTGCACTAGAGCGGTCTCTGCACTTGCTGCTCCCATTTTTTTATAGATATACTAAAGACACTATTGTTTGAGGCAGTATTTAAGGGCATCCTCCCTTAAGTTTTTTTTTTCATATATATGTTTCTCAGAGTCCATCATATGTGGTGTTTTATCTATATGTGGTGTTTTATCTATGTGTGTATTTTTATTTGTTTTTGCTGGTATTGCTGGCTTTATTTTAACATTGTAAGCTGCTTAGATTATCATCCCATGCTAAGTCAGTGGTATATCAAGTTATGGAATGAATGAATGGATGAATGAACGAACGAACAAACAAACAAACAAACACTGTCTTTTATTTGTCCCTCCCCTAGTGTTCACTCAGCCTATAGCCAGATTTGCCCAATAGGTGATATATAAAAATCCATAGGAATATATACACACATACAATCCACACTCTGGATCACAAAGCTAGCAAAATGACAGTTGAAATGCATAGTACTACATTCACATGTGTCACTTTAGCTTCTGCTCACAGTAGATTCCCTACGTGACCTCTTCACATAGATCTGGCAGGTTAAAAAAGCATGAGTCTATCCCAATGCGCTCTCTCTATACAATGCCTCATCTGAACTGTTTCCCTGCTCCAGTTACTCACCCCAGTACTTCACCCTATATTAATAAAAACTCACAAGTCTCATCACCTCAGTCTTCTCCGCCTTGCCCTCAGCCTCCAAATTCTATCTTTTAAAATGCTCTCCCCCCCCCCCCCCCCGTTCATTCTACTTGTAGCAGCTTATGAAGACTCCAACAAAAGGCTGGAATCAGGCACTGCTAAAAGCTTAATATAAGTTGCCCCAATTGGGGCTCTAAGGGAATTGATTTTGTGATGTAACCAGTGCAGTTATTTAAGTTAGGAAATGAGATCTGTACTATATTTCACATTACTGCATAGTATTATTTCTGAGATTCATTGGGACAAACTAAACATCTAATCTTTGGTGGAAATAATTTTAAGATATAACCAGAACTATTATTTAAGTTTGAAAATTAATTGTATCCATGCAGATACTGTATTTACATGCTCCTCCAGTTGGTCAAGCCAAAGGAGTCCGAGAAAACATCAACCAAAAACCAGGCCAAATGAACAAAGAAAGGAGTGGCTCTTGAGGAAATTATTTCAAAATTTAAGCTAACTACTACTTTAAGATAAAAACCCAGGCACATCTATGCCCAGTTCCACATTTCTAGCTGTGATCCAGTGGTGATCTTAAACCTTTAAAGCCTTCACCCTCTCCACTGCATCTCAAGGCTTCTGAAGGCTTTCCCCAGAGCAAAACAGAACCCTAGGCAACCTTGGAAACTGAAATGGGAGGATAGGAAGCTTTAAGTCAATTTAGCTTGAATATTTCCTGTGCTCTGATCTGGTTTATACCACTGGAAAGTTATGCACCAGGATATTGTCCAGCGATGCTAGGGGAAAAATAGAAGACAGCAAGAAAAGATAAATAAACCCAACCAATGCCTTTTGTTTGCAAGGCCTAAACAAGGTTGTTAACTGTAGGACACTGGTTCATAGGGTCTGTATAAATAAAAAGCAACTGAAAGCACATTCCATTTGAACATTAGGAAGAACTTCATGACAGTTAGAGCTGTTTGGCAGTGGAATATGCTGCCACGGAGGGTGGTGGAGTCTCCTTCTTTGGAGGCTTTTAAGCAGAGGATGGATGGCCATTTGTCGGAAATACTGTGAAGGGGGTTCCTGGATGGCAGGGGGTTGGACTGGATGGCCCTTGAGGTCTCTTCCAACTCTATGATTCTATGATTCTATAACAGCTTTGTTTGCCTTATTACACAGCCACCAATCACCTTCTCAACCCATTTTTTTTGCAAAATTCTTTTTTAAATTTATTTTTAATTTCTAAACCTAACAAATTAAAACAAATACATTACTTGTCTCCTGCCATGTTACATCAATCAAAAACAATTATTTCCCTAATATTTCAGCCCAGATACTTTGTATTTCCCTTCCCATCTTAAGCAAGAATGTTTTCATACTTTCATATTTCCTTTCCTTTTTCCCTCATCAATATTATAGCCATCTTTACTTCTCTCTATTTTCATTTGGTACAAGGGATAGAAATAACAAAATACAATATTGAGCTAGCCTGTCTAAACTTAACAATATTCTTGGACTTAATACTTAATTCTTCATTTAACTCAGTCACCTAAGTTATATTTGACTAACTCAGTATATATTGAATGCATCCCAATCATAATCGATCTATCTGTCTTTACTTATAACAGCAAGGTAAATCAGTGATGCAATATATAAAAGTTGTCACTTCTGTAATAGCTCAGTCTTTTAGATATTCATTTCCCCACACGTTTGTAGCCGCATTTTTGTGGGGGAGATTTAGTGCTTATTGAAGAAAACAACATCCAAAATATAACCAAGATGAAACTCGCATAGAGAGATAGGGGAGAGCAAGTTTTAATCGTGGCAGCAAAACTTCAAAATATTACAGCTATTTACATTGTGCGGTGCCAGCAGCTTGAGCTGTTGCCATGATATGGCAGCTGGTCTTCTTCTAACAGGAAATAAGGTGATTCCTCAACCTACAAAGCTTTCTGCCGCATTCTTCATGGTCAACATGTGCTGCCTCTCTTTGTCCCCCTTCAAGGGGACTTGCCCCTTTAGGGTCCTGTTTATCTGGAGAAATTCAACCTGAAAAGCCGGAGAGCTTATCAAGACGCTTCACCACAGCAAGACCGGAACCAGAACGGCTCTCAACCCAATAAATTGTTATGTTCTGTGAGAAACTGCTGTTTTGTCTTTTTTGTAGTTGTCTGTTGTGCCACCTCACAGCTGGCTTGCAGCTTTACAGCAGCACACAAGGTCTCTGACCTGCTAGTACTCACACAGACAACCTAGCCTGCTCCTTCACACCAGTATCTAAATAATGGATCCATTCTTGACTCACCACCACCTTTACCCGCTGTAAGAATTTTATTAGAAGTCTTACCCTTAGGTAATAATGGTCAATCCTGAGTCCCAAATCGCAAGATTTGAAATAGTTATACTTTCATTTTCTCTTCCACATTTGCTGAGCTACATCCAAACTGCTAGTGTGGATGCTAGTTATTTAGTAGTCACCATGAAGCAAAAAGATGTTATGTGAAACAAAAGCTATGTTTATTTTAGCAATAGATTATATAATAAGTATTGGAATAACAACAATAAATTGGGTTGAAAATCTCTCATGCACTTTTAATCCAAACTAAATTTTAATCTTTTGACAAATATATCAAGTTTTGTTTATCTCATTGCACATCTCATTTTGTCATACTCCATTCATCACAGCCCTCATCTGCCACAGGTCATGTCCTATTTATAAGTAATCTAAGCCATATCCAAATAAACTTATCTAAATCTCTGTGCTGCCTCTGTCTTAACTCCTATCTATCATCAAAATCTCTCTGACATTGTAAACACTCACTCTCCTCCGTCCCACTTGGACTGGGAAAAGCAGCCAATGACAACAAAGGAAACTTCCTTTCCCCTCCCCTTACTGGGCTACCTGTCATTCAACCAGCACTCACCTCTAATCTGAATTTTACTCTGTGCCTATGATCTTTGTGCTCATTCTAGCAAATCCCAGGTTATTTCTATTTTCCAGCATCCTCCACAGTTGTTGCCTATAGCTAAGCCTTCTCTTTCAGAGTGAGTGCATAAATGACGAGACATAACCATCATTGTTTGGGAATATATGTAGGCCAGAACTTTATTGATTACAACAGGCAGTACTCTGGCTATTTAACCGCATTTCTTGATCTGCTTGTTTGTAACGATTACCATGATCTTGATTTTCTTCGCGTTCTTTTTTAGACTGTGTTCAGTGACCGTTATGAAGCTTCTAAATTTCTAGCTAGTAGTACTGTTATCATCCACATATCAAATACTGTTGATTACACCCTACTAATCATATCATTGTTCAAACTGGCAAGGACTTCTCTAAAGATAATCTCTGAGAACCAATTGAGAAAATCATGTTCAAACTCCTGTTTATGGTTCTGTGCCCTTTGGAACTTTCACTGCAGCCTTTTGTTGTCGTTCTAAGAGTAGAACTTGAATCAAGATCTTAGTTTATTAAGAACTCCATGAGTTTGTTGAGTTTAACTATGTTAAAGGTTTCTTATGATAAATAAAGGAAGCATGTATATCCATTTTTTTTCATAACCTCTCTCCTTGTGGAGATAAACTGAGTAGTTCTTCCTTGGTTCCCTGTTTCCTGCTGCATCCTTGTATTTCTTCCAAATCAGACACAGCATTATCTTAAGAAAACCTCAAGTATATGGTCCAGTATGCTTTTATAGAGATCAGGTGATTTTAATACGCATATGGCTCTGAAGCTATCAGGACAGGCAGGTCCTCTTATGGGTTGAGAACTGGTTGAGATCCAGGAAACAAAGAGTAGGTGTCAACAGGAAATTTTCACAATGGAGAGAAGTGAAAAGCGGTGTGCCCCAGGGATCTGTCCTGGGACCGGTGCTTTTCAATCTGTTCATAAATGACCTGGAGACAGGGATAAACAGTGAGGTGGCGAAGTTTGCGGATGACACAAAACTTTTCCGTGTGGTAAAAACCAGAGAAGATTGTGAAGAACTCCAGAAGGATCTCTCCAAACTGGGGGAAAGGGCCGCAAAATGGCAAATGCGATTTAATGTAGCCAAATGTAAAGTAATGCATATTGGGGCAAAAAATCAAAACTTTATCTACCAACTCATGGGCTCTGAGTTATCCGTGACAGATCAGGAAAGAGATCTTGGTGTGTTGGTGGACAGCTCCATGAAGGTGTCTACCCAATGTGTGGCAGCGGTGAAGAAGGCCAATTCCATGCTAGGGATTATCAAAAAGGGGATTGAAAATAAAACAGCCAACATTATAATGCCATTATACAAAACAATAGTAAGGCCCCACCTGGAGTATTGTGTACAATTCTGGTCACCGCATCTCAAGAAAGACATAGTAGAACTGGAAAAGGTGCAGAAGAGAGCGACTAAAATGATTACTGGCCTGGGGCACCTCCCTTATGAGGAAAGGCTAAAACATTTGGGCCTCTTTAGTCTGGAAAAAAGGCGCCTGAGGGGGAATATGATTGAGACGTACAAAATAATGCAGGGCATGAGTAAAGTGGATAGAGGGAAGCTCTTCTCCCTCTCACAAAATACCAGAACTAGGGGACATCCACTCAAATTGAGGGCTGGGAGAGTAAGAACAGACAAAAGAAAATATTTTTTCACTCAGCGTGTTGTTAGTCTGTGGAACTCCCTGCCACAGGATGTGGTGATGGCATCTGGCCTGGATGCCTTCAAAAGGGGATTGGACAGATTCATGGAGGAAAAATCCATCACAGGTTACAAACCATGATGGAGATGTGTAATCTCCAGTCTTAAAACCGGGGTACTTCAAGGGCCAGATGCCGGGGAGTGATATCACGAAACATATATCTAGTCTCGTGCACTCCCAGACGCATCTGGTGGGGCCACTGTGAGATACAGGAAGCTGGACTAGATGGGCCGTTGGCCTGATCCAGCATGGCTCTTCTTGTGTTCTTATGTTCTTATGACTTTGTGGTTGAAAATCCAATATATTAATAGTGAATTTCAGGTGCCTACCTTTATGTAAAAGTGTACCACCAGTTTCACAAGAGGAACGAGGGCTCAAAAACATCCTGACAAAGACAAAGGATGTTCAGTAGCCATGGAATATTGACTGTCCATTGGAGGAGAAAAACAGGAAACAGGGGTGGTAGTGGAGGAAGGAAATGGAACAGAATGTGGAATTCTGCAAAAGAGCATGGCACAAATAGCTAGAACCCTGAAAAGGAGCACTATGTACTGGAAGACCATTCTGTGGCATCATTTGCCATGATTTTTTATTCCCTGCCCTGGTAGGAAAATATCAACCTGTGTGATTTCAGTTTGGAAAAAGAGATTTGCCTTAAAGTGGAATAAAAATAACCTTCAGAAAAGTGTTCAATGCCGGCGGAGGCTATATCGCTTGTCAGACGCTGCTGCAGGACACCACAGACAGTACCGATGAGATGTGTAACCTACTTCATTTGTCATGTTCAGCACCTTGCATACTCAGCAGTTCACCATTTATGGATGTTCCACCCCATCACCGCTCCTCTGCTGAAAGAAGAGCTCAAGCAAGATGGAAGAAGCTACAGTGCTGACATGAGATGTAATATTGAATTCCTGAGTAAATGAGAAATGGGACATAATATCCATGTATTTTTACACGAATAATATGTATCCATACATTACCCATTTCCACTTAATACATGGTGCTTTAGAATGCAAATAAAACCCCAGAATCCAAAAAAAAATTAATAATACCTCCATTGTCGATATTTCTGGATGTTACGCAGAGAGACTTTACAAAACCATACAAGCTTCTGAAAAAAAAAAGAAATGGGGTCAACGTTTGTTGCAGAGATTTATTTACATTTCTGGGGGGGGGGGATCCCTTTTGCTATACAGTGAAAGTGCAAACACCCGTAGAAGAGAATAGCTACAAGATCCCCAGAGTCCACCCACTTCTCATTAACTGCCACTTAAGGTTTTAATAACTCATTCTGAAACATTTATAGGTGAAATTTTTTTTAAAAAAATCTTTACTTACACTTCCCTGAAATTATAGACGTATGCATTGCTTCCTTTACACATACTTGGCAATTAGCTGAACAGATCAACAGCTAACAAACAACAACGCCAACAGACAAAAGAGAAGAGGGGAGGCACAGTGGAGAGGTGGGACTCTCTTTTAATTCAGAGGCTGGAAGGAACTACTTTCTGTCTCTCCAGCACTAAACAGCCACCTCAGCCCAGAAAAGTCCCTCCAAATCACACAAACTACAGATTACATCGAAGGCTGCAAATAAGATCCCAACAAAGAAATGGTAGCAATGCAGCAGCCACAAGGCCAGCCTTGATATTTTTAGCTGTCCAGTCTTGGATACAAGATCTACATGAGCCTGCCTACAGTTACCAGTTGCCCGTCTTCCAAGAGCTTCACACACAGTTCTTACTGGCATACGGCCACTTCTTCCTCATAGCAAGGGATAGTATCACCATCACGACTTAGGACCTAGATACCTGAAGGACCGCCTCCTTCCATACGAACCTACCCAGCAATTAAGATCGAGCCAGGGGGCCCTTTTGAAAGAGCCATCCCTCAAGGAGGTGAGAGGGATGGCTGTAGACATAGGGCCTTCTCGGCAGCTGCTCCCAAGCTATGGAATGCCCTCCCAATCGAGATCTGCCTGGCGCCAACACTGATTACATTCCGGCGCCAGGTAAAAACCTTCCTGTTCCAGAAGGTTTTTAATTGATATAATATAGACTGTGGGTCCGCTGATGACAATTTTAGGATAATGATTTTATTGTAAGGTTTTTTTTTTGATGATTTATTGATATTTTACTTTTAACTATTTTAAATTGTTTTATTCTTTGGATTGTAAGCCGCCCAGAGACCTTTGGGTAGTAGACAGCATATAAGTTAAATAAATAAATAAATAAATAAATAAATAAATAAATAAATAAATAAATAAATAAATAAATAATTGTAAAACTGCAATTCTCACACTTTCTACCAGTGAGAGTTACTATAAGAAGTTTCAGGTTTTCCTGGTGTTTCATTAAAGGACAATAAGGCAAGTTAATATCCCATTTACTGTATCCTGGCTTTATGGCAAATAACCGGATTAATGTTGCTATGGAATTTAAGGGATGTTGCCATGGAAATATAACCCATTGTGCTGGGAAGTAATGAAGCTGGCTAGAATCTTTTGTTGTTGTTGTTGTTGTTGTTGTTGTTTCTTTTGGTCTGGCTGGGGTGGGGGGCAGAGTTGGTCCACACTAGAATCTGGGCTTGAATTCCTAACTTTGGGAATATCACAATCTACAGTAGTTCCAAATTTGAGCCTCTGGGTTATCTTTATTTTAGTCTGATTATTAATTATTCCCTTCAGTCTGCAGTAAGAGAAATATTCTTTGTAGTGACAGTTTTAATCTCTCATAGAGCCTGTAACTTATAGTACTAAAGCACACCTCAGCTCTGTCTAGCCTGTCGCCCAAGCCAATCTGGGTATGTAATTAAACCAATCATGCATTTTAGCTATTTCAAATAAACTGAGTTAAACATATTTCTATTAATTTACATCATGCTCTGTCACTTGCCACACCAATGTTTACCTAAACACTATATAGAGAAGTGTTTTAGCAGTTCTATATTGATAACCACATTGAATAGCAGAAAGAAATAGCTAAGGGAAAGGAAATGCAGAGAATGGTTTGAAAGAAAAAGACAAAAATCAAAATTTTGTTCAACTTGTGGCATAGACATGCATAGAGTAGAATAATACCGTTAATTTCTGTAGAACCTAATAGAAACAGCTTTGTATGTTACAATGCAGAGCTGTTCGTAAATGCATATGTAATATTGGTATGCTAGACTTCATTTGAAAAGAACATAGGAACATGAAAAAAAAGGGAATAGAAACATAGGAATAAAACAGATCAAGCATGAGGACCAGGAGAATAATTTCACATCACTTGTTAAAGTCAGCAGGGTAACATGCTGAAAGTCTAGGATACTGTAAATTAAAAGGTCTTTATTAGATGACAACAGGTTTAGCATCCCTAGGAACTTTGTTAGCATAAAACACTTACTGCCTTTAAATTAAGAGATTCATTTCTATGAATGTTCACACAGGTCTGTTCTTGGCAACTTCTAGCAGGTGCAACTCTCTTTTCCTGAATTCCTGTCTTGTTTCTTTTCCTGGATTCCAGAATTTCTCATTTTGTGCTACTATTCCTGATACACTGGGAAAGATGTTCCACATGAATGCTCCATGTTAAAAGGCTCTCTCCACCAGGTCATTTCTGTCTGCCCAAGACAGGTAGGCTCCATCCTCCACAGGTGAGACAGATCTTTCCGGTTTTGCTCAGTAGGGTGATGTGCAAGTTCCCAGTGCAGAGATTAGTGACGGTCTTCTCCCACCCCATGCCATCAAATTAATTCAGATTTATGGTAATTCCTTTCAGGTTTTTTTTAAATAAAACGTACTCAGAAGTGGTTTACCATTCCCCTTTTCTGGGGGCATTCTGAGACTGTGCAGCCTGGTTTTTCTTTCAGGAAACCAGTGGGGAATCAAACTCCCAACCTCTGGATCCATAGGCAGATACCTAACTCACGGAGCTCTCCAGCCAGCACGGGCAATGAGCTACCCTATCGGGGGTGGGGGGGGATACAAATAATTATTTTACTCAAGGTAGAAATGCAACCAAATTGGAAGTATAAGTATATGAGTTTATGATCCTTTGCATTAATGTGGTTAACAAAATGCATCTAAGTCATTTCATAAGGGCGAAGAGCTGTTTTTGACTTACTTAGCTGACAAGTTACAGTGGACCCTTGTATAACAAACAGTTTGTATAACATAAAATTTTTACAACATAAAAAATTCCAGAGATAGGGGAAATTTGCTTAACATAATCGCCTATGGGGAGAATCCGTACAACATAAAAATAGGATCACTCCGTTTTCAATGCATTCCTATGGGAATTTGTATAAAGGAAAATTTGCTTAACATACAGTGGTACCTTGTATAACAGACAGCTTGTATAACAGAAAATTTGTACAACATAAAAAATTCCGGAGATAGGGGAAATTTGCTTAACATAATTGCCTATGGGGAAAATCCGTACAACATAAAAATGGGATCACTCTGCTTTCAATGCATTCCTATGGGAATTTGTATAAAGGAAAATTTGCTTAACATAATTTCATTTGGAACGAATTAATTCCTTTATACAAGGTACCACTGTAATTACATTTGGAATGAATTAATTCCTTTATACAAGGTACCACTGTATTTGGAAATCATACAACTCTGGTATCTGCCAGTTAAAACAAGTGCTGCATGCGGAGCCTTAAGTTTTATATTGAGTTTTATATTGGTGGTATCTAGCTAGATCTAAAGTTCTCCTTTCTCATAGCATTTGTTCCACTTGGTGTTGGAGTCTGCTCTTCTTATCTTGGCCTTCCACTTGGCACAGTCATGGGCTAAGTCTGGTGAACCTGGGACAACTTCATGTCATTGTCAAGCCAGCTGGATCAGTAGTTTTCAAGCTTAATACCAACCACCAAGGAAGAATAAGGGACATTACGATTACCCATGGAGCTTCAAGTAAAATAATTCAGACATATAAATGAAACCCCAATATGGCAATGTTATTCTTATATATACTGTATATATACAGTAGTACCTCGTAAGACAAATGCGCCTTAATACAAAAAACTCAGAAGGCGAATGAAATGTCCAGGAACAGGAAAACCTTGTAAGATGATTCTCCCACCCCCCATGGGATGCCTCACGAGATGAATTCAATGCATTCCTATGGGAACCACCTTAAACTGCATTTTGTAGGATGAATTTTTCATAAAACGAATTGACCCATAGAATGAATTAAATTTGTCTTAAGAGGCACCACTGTATTTATTGTGAATTAATACGATACACACATTCAGGGTGTTCATATAATGGAACAGGCTGCAGCCAATGGAAACTTGAGCTAAGCAAAACTTGTTAGTCTTGGAGGTGGCATGAGGCTCATTGTTTTTCATATCAGACAATCGTTGTGTCCAGGACTGAGCACTATGATTCATAAGGCTGACTAGATTTAAGCCTAGGCACCCCGCAGGGGCCCATCAGTTGACCAGGATCAGGCTGTCACCTGTAGTGGGATGAAAGACTGATGTGCCAGAGAGAGCCCAAACTACATGAAAGCTTAGGGGCCTGGCCATGAGTTAATGCAGCCCTTCTCCAGGGCAACGGGAATGCAGTTCTCAAAAGGGTACAGCTTGGGAATTTCTAAGATCTCCTGTTAAGTAGTGTCACAAATCTTGAAAAACCCGCAACCCTTCCTACACAAGCTCACAGCAAACGAGTATTCCAGCATCTTTCCTGGCAGACCTGTTGGGAAAGGTTGGCTCTTGCTTCCTAGCACACCTTTATCACTCTTCCTGCCCAGTTGTCAAGAGACCGATGTTGCAAATGCATTGGAATTGGGAATACAGTACTAACCAATAGTCTAACCTAGCAAAAGCCATCTCAAACATTCTGTTGCTCTGGAAGCCGGATTCTGTTTGGCTGACGTAGATGTGAGTGATCTGAATCAGTAACACCAGCTTATGCCCCAAATGAAAAGAACTATATGTGACGGTTCCAAGCAGTGAGGCACCAACAGTGCTCAGGATATTTGCCAAGAGTCAGATGGTTATACAATATGATTTTGTGACCATTGGATAATAAAATGGTACTTCTGAGGCTATGGTGTGAATAACACAGATGGGATAATGCTTGTGGTCACCAAGTGCTCCCCTACAGCTGTCTGTAATGAACAGGGCATTCCTTATTTTTATTTGAGGTGCATTGACATGCATGGACTATTTTCTAGGTTCTTTGAACCTGTTAAGTAAAACAAGAACTGTTTTGTCTCTGACCCATCAGCATTGTGCAGAGTTTAACACATTTATTTCTTTTTTTTTTTAAGAGCACCACTTCTAGAACCCCACAGCTAGCATGCATTGGGTTGGGAGAGTGAGAACAGACAAAAGAAAATACTTCTTTACCCAGCATGTTGTTAGTTTGTGGCACTCCCTGTCACAGGATGTGGTGATGGCATCGGGACTGGATGCCTTCAAAAGGGGATTGGACAGATTCCTGGAGGAAAAGTCCATCACAGGTTACAAGCCATGATGGAGATGTGTAATCTCCAGGCTTAAAAGCAGGGTACTTCAAAGGCCAGATGCAGGGGAGTGGTATCAGCAGATAGATATCCAGTCTTGTGCGCTCTCAGAGGCATTTTGTGGGGCCACTGTAAGGAAACTGGACTAGATGGGCCCTTGGCCTGTTCCAGCATGACTCTTCTTATGTTCTTAATGAGCCTCGTGGCGCAGTGGTTAAATGCCCGTACTGCAGGTAAAACTGTGCTCACGGCCTGGGGTTCAATCCCAGGTAGCAGGCTCAAGGTTCACTCAGCCTTCCATCCTTCCGAGGTCGGTAAAATGAGTACCCAGCTTGCTGGGGGGCAATGTGTAGCCTGCATACTATAATGAAACTGTAAACTGCCCAGAGACTACTTAAAGATTGAGTAGTTCTGTGAGATAGAGCTCTACCTCACCCCCACCTCACCCCCTTAAAAAGTCATGTTTCCAAGTTCTAGCTTTGTGTGAAAAATTCATCTATGTGATCTGAGAGTAACAGAGCTAATTTCTTTTTTTTAAATTGTATTAATTTTTTAAAATTTATTTTAAAAAGGCAAGAGAAGCATTAAGATAATATAGTGACATACATTGTAAACTTACTTATCAATTAACCACCTTAGGCACTTACTATTTACACATTTCAACAGGGTTACATTTAGTCTCTGAATTCCATCCTAAAAAATAAGAGATCAACAATCTAGATTATTTCCTAAAGGATGCTTCATCTCAATTAAGTCATTCATATATTTTAGTAAAGATTTCCAGGTTTCCATGAAATGGCCATGCTTTATTTGTCCTTTATATATTCTAATCTCCTTTGTCAATTTCTCCATCAGCGCCGTTTGCCGTGTCCTGTTCATAAATGTCTGTAGTGAAAGAGTCTGTGCGTTTCTCCAACTTTTAGCAACCTCACACCTTGCTGTCCCTATCAGGTTCACAATTAGCTCTCATAATTATTTTTTGATTAATCAAGATATCTAGCCAATTAATTACTTCATGCCAATATGCTTCTATTTGGGGGGCAGAAAATCCACCCATGTTCCAGTGCCCCCCTTTGTCACAGAGCTGGTTTCTCTCTGCAATAATGCTTACTGCAGCAGTACACTTGCCAGTACCTTTCTTGTATTCTGCTTATGCTAACAATTCTGGGTAACTCGATACACCTCTTGAATGACATTTACACTTTTATCTTTCAAAGCCACTTGGCTTAACTTTTAATGAAAATAAGACTAGCAGATCTCTGTCATTACCTGCTTTTCTTGGGAAAACAGCTCTATGCTTTTAAAAGCACAACAACCCTGCTGCCATTGATACTAATTTTCCTTCTTTGCTGACAGAGGGCTACCCAGAAATAGAGATACTGCATCAGAGACAATAAATGCTGGGAAGGTCTGGCCTTGTTTCTGGACAGAGGGAACAGCCTCAGGTGAGAGAAGTAGGAAGCAGCAATGGCAGCAACCTTCTCCTCGACTGGATCCTGCCTGCCCCCAAACTGGTAAGTTGCCATCAGGGTTAGCGGAGGATATTGGAAGCAGCTAATGTTTCATTTTGCAAAATATTATTTCTTCTAATACAATAAATCAGTGTTTTTAGGAAGCAGCCTTTTGAAACCATCTCTCTGTGGTCCATCTCTGCTTCTTGTTTTCACTTTTCCATTTTTGCCCGTTCACTTCAATCATGCTTTCTCATCACAGTTTTTGGGTCCATTTAAGCTCCATTCCTCACCATCTATAATAAAATATAATATAATCAACGGTATCCGAGTGGTAGCAGTGGGTGACTCATTTCAGCCCATAGGGCATGTGTAGCTCTTTTGCATGTGTGTGTGTGTGTATACCACAGTGGAAAGTGCCAGCCACAGAGTCTGGTGAAACATCAGGAAGAAAACCTTCCAGAACATGGCCAAACATCCTGAACTATCAGATCCCGGCCGTGAAAGCCTTCGAGAATACATTGAACAAGTAACACCCTGAAGCTATGAGTGACACTATTAGGAGCTGTAATGGTCCTTCCCAGAGTAGACCTGGAAATACAATTGGCACACAGGTTAGGAGCAGAATCTCATTCCTGTCTCCCTACCCATGTGTTATAGCCTATTACAGTATGTATTTATTAAGGTTGGGGAGTTCTGCACAAGTCAACACAGACCAAACCCTGAGAAAGATAAGAATTATTGTCCAGAACAGATTATATTTTGTTGACTGGATATATGAATGATCTTAGGTGGGAGCTGCAGGTGACATCTAAGAGTGTTTTGTCACTTCCTCCTTTGCGCTTGTCTTGCAGCAACCTGCTCCTGGCTGTCAGTCCTCGTTTTACAATTTGTTTTCCACCTCATTGGATGAGCATTGTTGCTTAAGAAATGCCTTCTGTAAATTCTGTGAAGCAGTAACTTTGAGCTCCTATTTATTGAAATAAGCCACTCACCTTCCTGAAGTGGACCTGTGAGTTTCAGAGTTGGCACAAAACACTGAGAGGTTGTTTTTGTTTTAGTCATACATATGGACCCCATTGCACACTTAGTACGCAACATGTATGTAGTTGGAAAAATATGAGGTATAACAAGGTTCAATCCAGAGTTCAGTGAGTTCTGCTCTTCTTAAGGAACTTTCTCATCAATTGAAAGATGTATGTAACTTTTAAATGATTTTTCAATAGAAGTGAAAAATAAGCTGCGGGGGAGGGGTGGAGGTGGGAATCAGCAAAAGATCAACACTGTCTTCTGTTTGCAGAAGTGTCCACTGAACTATGGCCCTTCTACTCAAGACTTTCACATACCCCAGGCCACTGTCCACCTAACAAGCCTATTCAGACCAGGGTGAGGGAAAACCAAAGTGAACTATAAATTGGAGGCCTCACACCAACTTTCCTCAAACTGAAGAAGCTATTGAGATGAGTAGCAAAATGTTTTGATCTCACAAGAAGTCCAATTGCCTTCCAGATGACCTCATCTAATTTCAAAGAACAAGTAGAATCAGACCAGGTTAGCATCTGGATAGGAAACCACCAGGGAATTCAGTGTAGGGCTACAAAAGAAACAATGGAAAACAAATACCAATCAAGGTGGACAATACAGTGCACCCTTGTATAAAAAACAGCTTGTATAACATAAAATTTGTACAACATAAAACATTCCGGAGATAGGGAAAATTTGCTTAACATAATTGCCTATGGGGAGAATCCATACCACATAAAAATGGGATCACACAGTTTTCAATGCATTCCTATGGGAATTTGTATAAAGGAAAATTTGCTTAACATAATTTCACTTGGAACGAATTAATTCCTTTATACAAGGTACCACTGTAGTTTCGTACAAGGCAGTTTTCTCTCTTCCTGTCTCCTTCTGAGTGTAGAGAAAGAAAGGAAGCACATGGAGCTTATTGTTTTTGGTAGCACTGTAACACTACATGGGACATTGCGCAATTACCAGGAGTGTTCAATAATCTCAATCTGTAACAGAAAAAATGTAATATTGATCAATGTTTATCTAAGGCTGATAACAATGTGTTATCCTAGATCAGGGTCGGTGAACCTATGGCACGGGTGCCAAAGGTGGCACTCAGAGCCCTTTGTGTGTGCACTCCACATTGCCCCTTCACAGCCACCTAGATTCAGGTTAAATGGCTGTATTGGCACTATGTGAAAAATTAGTGGGTTTTGAATTGCAGTTTAGGCACTCGGTCTCTAAAAGGTTCACCATTACTGTCCTAGATCAAGTGAAGATTAGACTGAACCAGCTTCAATTGTCATTTTTGTTCCCCATCTTGCTACAGCTAGACCCAAAATCTCTCTTGAAAGGCATTTAGAAAGGCATTTATTGGATCTAGCTTATACATTCTGGCACCATCAGTGGCATGGGAAATTGTAAAGGCAAATTAGTTATAATTCTGAATGTTATCGAAATGGGATTCCAAACAGAGAAGTATATTTATGGACCCAGGTGAGACAGCCCAGTGCATGCCCCATCACCCACCAGGAAGAAGCTATACAGAGGGCTACAGAATATTTTGGCTACAGAAGCATACACAGGAACAAACTGTTAGAAAGATGTTAGGGCTCCTCCTTCTATACTTGCTTGATGCACCAGATGTAGAACCTCGATTTTCAGGTCCTTCGGGCAAAGTGTGACACACAGTCGCTCTGCTAGCCTTGCATGGATTAGACAGTTGGTCAAGCACATGCAAAACTCCCTCAACCAGGCCATAAACAGGGGCCCTCATAAATGTGTGTGTGTGTGTGTGTGTGTGTGTGTTGGCGGGGGACTTGGCTTCTGTTTAGGGACTTTTTTCTATATTTGCATTTTAAAACCTGGAAAATCATCCACTTGTCCAAGAAAAGGACTGTGCAAGGACTCCTTCACACATCAGAGCCCCCAGCAACTCCTGGAAAGCTCTTTCTGAAGAACAAGGGAGCCTCGTGAATAGAGGAAAGCAATTTCATTAGGGTACCAACTTGACTTCAGTGTAGCCTCTGGCTACAGAAATGTTCTTATAACTTTGGGGAAATGAAGGCTTTCCTCCCTTTATCTTACTGCTAACAACTGTCTGGCCTCCACTCCCTCTCCTAGGAACATCAGTGTCACTGCAACTTCCTGCCAGCTTTACACCACAAGATCTTCATCTGTCTTACATTCACCACGATGACTAAATTCCCGTGGCACCAACTGAACAGTTGTTGTGACTAAGATCATAGTTGTCTGGAGTTTACTCCAAGTGAGTTTGTAATAAACTGCATCCTCCTAAGCCTAAGATTTAACTTGCTGTGTCTTATGCACGCCTGCAGAAGTAAGCCTTAATGGCTCCATCAGATTTACCTATGAGGAACTTTATTGGGGTTAGGAGCAGATAACAAGAAATGGGGAACAATTTTAGAAGGCTATGGACACAAATAGGGAGAGTTTTACTTTGCATTCACATTTAGACTTCATTTCCCCTCCCCTGATCTCCCCATGGCTCTCCTCTTTCCTCCTGTAGTTTTGCAACAACCCTGCCAGTTAGGTCAGGCTGAGAAGGCAGGGCTGCCCCAGACAACCTACAGTGAATGTCATGTGGGGGGGGGGGAGCTGAACCTGGACCGCCGAAATCTCAGTTCATCAGCACTCTATAATCACTATGCCCCTTAGGACACAGCCTCGAATAGTCAGTCCAACGTACTAAGGCGTGTCCTACCGGACTGGTTTCAGCGCCCAACGCTGCGGAAGCGAGGTTTGCGACTGTCATTTCTTTCTTTCCTTTTTTTTTAAAAGACAAAGCTAACGGAGCCCTGTATTGCAGGGGATTTTAAGGGGGAAAACCAAGCACGCCGTCTCCTGACTGTTCCGTGCTGCGCCCCTGCGCTTTGCGGAAAAAGCTGCTCTTGAGTCTAGAAGGAAAAGCATCCATCCCAAAAAGGGGAACCCGACTCGGTTGCAAAACTGAGCGGGGACGCAAAAAGAGGATGGCTCCCAGGCATGTATTGCACACCTCATTCTGCTCCTATATGTCTGAAGAAGTGGGCGTGGAGTCCACAAAACGTTACATTAAAATATGAAAGTTAGTCTTTTAAGGTGCCACATGTGTGTGTCTTTTGTTTTGTTTTTTTCTTTTATTTTTTGCCCGAAATTCTTGAAATGACTAACCCTCTCTGAAGCCTTTATTAATCTGTGACCCTTAAATGGACTCTTGAACACATCGGCCATTGAAACAAAACACATCCACACGGATAGTCCAGTTTCCCTGCGTGTTTCCTTGGAAGGAAGAGCCGAAAAGTTCAGAGAGGCTTCTTCCATCTAAAGCGTGCTCTTGAGCACTGCAGCCTTCAGAGAGAGAGAGAGAAAGCGAGAGAGAGAGAGAGAGAGAGAGAGAGAGAGAGAGAGAGCTACTACAGTTTGAAGAGCATCGCTCCGTGCAAGGAAGGGGGCCGCGTTCTCCGTTTGCACACACGCTTTACGGGCGGAAGAGCGCGCGCGCGCCGAGCAAAGGCAGGCGGGCGCCGCAGCTCCTGGCCGCCGCTTTCGTCGGCTTCTTCTCCGGCGGCGCCCCCCCCTTTGCACGACACGTGTTAAACCTGAACCACTTTTCTCTCTCTCTCTCTCTCTCTCTCTCTCTCTCTGCCTGCCTCTCCCGGCTGGTGTTGCAAGCAGGATGGGGCCCTGCCTAAGGTTGCGGATGGGTGTGTGTGTGGAAGGAGAGAAAGAGAGAGAAAGCAAGAAGGACGGGGGCGGGGGGGGGAGAGAGAGAGAGAGAGAGAGAGAAGGTAAGGCTGCAGTGGTGGCTTCAGGCTGAGCCGCGCGCCTGCGCGCTCCGAATAGAGCAGAGAGGTCACTCCCCCTCCCCTCCCCTCCCCTCTCTTCTCCAGCGCCACTAGAAGCCGCCGCCGCAGCAGCTCCACCGGACGGAGGCGGAGGAGGCGAGAGGAAACCAGCGCGAGGCTGGGCGCGCAGCGTCACGGCGGCGGCGGCGGCGGCTCGAAGCCTCGCCCAGCCCGAGACAGTAAGGAGGGGCGGAGGGCGGGCCGACGGACGGACGGGGGGGTGTGGAGGGAGTGAGGCGGCAGCAGTAGCCGGAGGAGGAGGAGGAGAAGAGAGGGGTTCGGTCAGGGCGGCGGCGGCGGACGCGGGAGCGGCATCGCCGTCCGGTAGGTCGACGAGGCCGCCATGGTGCAATGAGGGTGGGTGGCTGGAGAGGCGCCGGGAAATAGCTGGGGAGTGGGGCGGGGCGGCGCCGGCCGGGGAGTGCCCGTGTGTGTGTGTGTGTGATGGGAGAGCGGGCGGGCGAGGGGAGATGCGAGCGGCATGACCGGGCGGGGTCCCGGTGGCGGCCGTGAATTCTTCCCCCACCTCTCTCCTCTTCCTTCCTTCCCCGGGTGGAAAGAACCCGCAGCGAGAGGGGAGGAGGCGTTGGTGGCCTCGGCGGCGGCGCTGCTGCTGCTGCCCTGCAAAGCGGGACAAGGGCTGTTGGGGGAAGAGAACATGGCGGAGGCGGAACCGAGTCCGGCCGCTCCCCCTCCGCCCGAGGAGACAGAGAGAGAGAAGCCGGGCGGAAAGGCGGCGGCGGAGGAGGCAACTCTCACGCCCGGGCTCTCTCTCCCTCTCTCTCTCTCTCGTGTTCCCTCTTAACAGGCCCCCCTTCCTTCCTTCCTTCGCCCCGCTTTCTTTTATCTTGGGGCCGCCGCCTCCCCAGGAGAAGTTAGAGCGGAAGAGGAAACTTAAGCAGGAGCCCCTCCGCTGAAACAGGCCCGCACTTGTGGGTGGGTGGGTGGGTGGCGGGGTTCGAACCCACTCCCGGCTCCCCTTCCCCGGAGCGGCGAAGAAAGTTCTCCCCGGTCGGTTGGTCGAGCGGGCGGATCTCCTCCGGTGGCGGCCGGCCGGCCGGCCTCGTTTGGGAGCGGCGGCGGCGGCGGCCCCGCCTAGTCCGGCTGGCTGGCTGGGTCGGAGGAGGAGGAGGAGGAGGAGGAGGAGTCCTCCCTCGCTCACTGTTTCCATTATTTCTTCCCCTCCTCCTCCTCCTCCTCCTCCCGCGGGAAGCTGGGCGGCAGCGACGAAGAGGCCTCTTCCGCTTCCCTTTCTCCTCCTGCCAGAGCCCGGTTGCAGCGCCCAAAGACGCATAAAAGGGTGGAATTTTTTTACTCAACACCCCCCCCTTCTTAGGCTGGAGGGTGGAATAAAAGCGCCGAATCGGTTGGATGCTGGGCCTTGTTAGCGGAATTGGATTGAATTCGGGCATGCATATGGGGAGATGGGGAGGAGAAGAGGCTGTTACCGCCCCCCATAGTTAATTAGCTCTTACTTTATTGATCTTAGATTCGTGGGTTTTATTTGTCCTAATTACAGAAATCGAGATCAAATAAATAGGAAAGGGAAATCGGGAGTTGGTAGGCAATAGTGGCGTTTTTCCTGTATAATAAATATTTCTGATAAGGCACCCAGGATCTGAGGTCTGGAACTTAAAAGGAAGAGATTGCTAGAACAAAGAATAAAATCAGAAGGTCTTCAGTTGTGTTTGATTGTGTTTCAGGCTGTAGGTATAGAATGAACAACTCAGGTTCAATGAAGTTAACTTTTCAAAATGGAAGTCCTTTATATACAAAATTCTCCTCTAAAATGAAGCTGCATCTTAACTATTCTATGTTTTAGTCACATCTTCAGTCTGGCAAGAAGCCTTTCTACAGCACTGCTGTCACATTTGTTGAATGGCTGCATAGTCTCTAATTGACTTGACCCAGTTCAGTGTTTTGAGTTACTTCCGGAATCCCAATGAGACCAAAATGAAGATTATTGAGCCCCAAATTGATGGGAAGAGTTCCACTACTTTGGCTTTTGGGAGCTTTTAAAACTTATACCACATCTAGAAATTCAGAATGAAGTAGTGTCTATCTGGAAAAAACAATTTACTCTTTTGATGCAGGATTGGCGTCAGACTTACATCTGAACTTGGTAGTTCAGAAAACTGAGATTTCAGTTAGTTTAGAGAGACTGCAAACTGCTTGAATGAGGACACTGGGAAACACTGATTTTGGAACAGTATTTCTCAAATCGGAGGTCACTGTGTTTTCTGGAGTGTGGGGGTCTTATGTATGTTGTAGGTCTTATTAAATAATTTCCTTGACATTTCATGAAGGGATATTAAAGTTAGCATGCATGTGTATGTATGCATGCATGCATGTTTGTGAAACAGGCTGTTTGGGGAAGAAAGGAACGTCTACTTTCTAAGAAGGGATTAGTTGACCCCATTAAAATGTCTTTTTATGCAGACATGGTGATGGGGTTGCACGCTCTTTGGTTGTTATAAAAGGGTGGGGTCAAATTCTTGAAAAACGTTGGGAACCATTGTTTTAAAGGAATAGCCAGTTAGTCTGCTGATAACCCCAGCTCCTGCCAACCTAGCAGTTCGAAAGCATCTAAATGCAAGTAGATAAATAGGTACCACTATAAAAAGCAGGAAGGTAAAACAGTGTTTTCTTGCAGCCATGTTGGCCACATGGCCATGGACTTGCACAACACTGGCTCTTTGGCTTGAATACGGAGATGAGCACCACCCATAGAGTTGGACATGACTAACAGGCATGTGCGGAGGCAACCTTTACATTTTTACCCTTACTGCTGCAACAAAAAGTACTGCAGAGTGTTTTTTTTTCACAGCACAAAGACCAGCATGGATTATTGTAGCATGGATTTTCATGAACCACAGCCAATTTCTGAGCTGTACACACCATGTTAGATGGGTGGTATACAAATCAAATAAATAAATAAATAATAAATAAATGTTAGGGTGAACGTCCTTTAAGTCCCTTAATGGGATTTGAACCCAGATCTTTTGAGTTCTAGTCTGAGAGTCTGTCCATTGCACAATGTTGGCTTTCCTACCTGACAGTACTGTTCCATATTCTGAAATATTCCCATACACATTTTTGGCATTTCAGAAGATTTTATTGGAGGAGGAGAGGGCATTGGTTGAAACCCTCTTTACATAATATTTCCTTTTTATTTATTCATCTGGAATTTACCTACTTCTGTGAAAAGCATCTGTCAGATGAAACTGCTGTGTCAGTGATAAAAGTCAGATGATATTGCAAAGACTACTGTCTCCATTGAATTCCCATTGCTCGCCAGCAAGGGTGTGTATGAAATTGATTTCAATTTGGCTGGTGTGCTGAAAGTTAAATACAGCGCCATATCATAATTTGATCAATAAAATTGTCATTTGGCATATGATTTTTTTTTAAAATCCAAGGGAACCCCTTGAGTATGACCAATGCAGGAGTTAATTGTATTATTTTGAATGCTTCAAAGCAAGTTTCATTGTAGATTCCAGGGCTGTGAAGTCAGAGTCGAGGAGTCGGAGGAAATTTTGGGTACCTGGAGTCAGAGTCGGAGTCGGTGAACAATACTCCGACTCCAACTCCAACTCCTACTAAATTTAGATTGGAATTTTTTTAAAAAGCAAGTTTAAATGTCCCAATTCACAAAAAGTTATAATTAATTACTTCTCTACTGTAAGAATAAAGACCAATGCATGCAGTGCCTCACGTAACCGCAAAACGAACACGTTAAGTGACCGTGAAGAAGCATGCTTTTCATGTGCTTCACTATATGGCACGCAACGCACAGTTAGGAGCGGCAATACTTATACTTTCCATAGTGTTGTGTTCTGCTGTTACGCAGCGCCCATTGGCTTAAACTGTTCAGTACAGTAGACTGTTGGCTTCCCAGCCAGTAGTCCTGTGGTAATGACATGTATGTTGCCTTTCTTTCCTTCAAGGAATGTATAAAATACATTCGCATATTAATACAGAGGAGTCATAGTCGGAAGTACAAAAAAATTTAGGAGTTGGAGTCGGAGTTGGAACATTTATCTACCGACTCCACAGCCCTGGTAGATTCACAATTGTATTCACAGTAGAAGGATTACGCAAAGTTTTGCAAAATAGGGTGTTATATACCACAACTCTAACCACTAGAAACTTTCTCATAATGCTTAACTGAGAACGGTATCCTGTAATTGCCACCCACTGGATATAGCTGTGTGCTCTAGAATAAGTAAAACTAAATCTGCTCCATTTTCTGTGCAGCAGCACTTGAGACATGAGAGGATCATTTTCTGTTTCCCCTTAATATTAAAAATACCCTCCTGCCTGAGGGTATCCAGTATTTTCAAGCTTTCTTTATATGACTTGGTTTGTCACCCTCCTCACTATTCTGACCTCAGCTGTACATAATGTTTGTCAGTTTTTAGGATCAGAACATGTGTAATTTAGGTTTTAGTTATATACTATCTGGTTAACAACTGACTCTTGTCAGTTAAATTTTATTACCACCTATGTAAGAATATATTTCAAATCTTAACTAAGGATAAGCAAAAGGCAGTAAACTGGGTTAGTATTGTAGGAAGATCCTCATATTTGCTACAAAGTTTCAGTAACTTGATAGTTTTTGTACAGTTGTGCTTTTTTGTGTGATGCAATGTTATTTGTTCTCTATTCATTCATAGTGGTAAGAAAGAGGCTTAAGACATGTTCTGGATTTCTAGCCTGAGGAAAAAGGCAAATAATGGGAAATTATTTGAAGAACAGATTGAGCGAGGCATTGAGCAATAATTTACATGTGAACCATCTTACATGTGTTACAGTGGTGCCTTAGATAATGAAATTAATTCGTTTTGTGGGTCATTTCGCTAACCAAAAATTTCATTATTTGAAATGAGGTTTCCATGCTTGTCCTTAACCACTCTCAAAAATAAGGCACCTGCTTTTCAGGTGCCTTTTTTTTGGGAGTGGGTAAGGACCCACTAGCCGCTGCTCGCTACAAGCCCGGGGTGGGTGGGTTTGAAAGCGAGTGGTGGCGGGCAGGGGCGGCAGCGCCCAGGAAGTTCAAACTGCTGGGTACAGCCATTCAAGTTTCCTGGGTGTCGGGCCAAGCGGTCCAGCACCAGATCGGCTGGTCTGCCCAGCCACCCCACCCCCTCTGGCGGGGCAGAGGCGTGGATCGGGTTCACCGCCTAGGAAGTTTTGAACTTTCTGATCAGCCTGCTGCTGGGGAAGCTCAAACTTCCCCGAGCGGCAGACCGAATCTGCTGCTCTCCCCAGCCACAGGGTGGTATGGCTGGGCAGAGCAGCAGATCAGGTGCTGCACCACTCGGCCCACCACCCAGGAAGGCTGTAACCAGCATTTGAACTTCCCGAGTGCTGCCGCTCCTACCCTCCATTGCTCATTTTCATCCCCTGCCCTGGGCTTGTAGCAAGCAGCGGCAGGCAGGTCTTACCCACTCCCGAAATGAAGGCACCCCAAATGCAGGTGCCTTCTTTTCAGGAGTGGGTAAGGACAAGTGCGTGGTGGTGGTGGGGAATATAGGCACACCCAAAAGCCGAAGGCACTCACTCACCAGCCAGTGGCTTCATTCCCGCCGACCAGTTTCCAATGGGGTGTGTCTGAAAGTCATAAACCAAGGCACCCCATTGGAATTTTTCAGTAATGGAAGCATCCCTATTCTGGGAAATTCTGTTTCATTATCCGATTTTTTTTTTTTTTGTTAACAAAGATATTCGTTATCCAATGTATTATGTACAGTCTATTATATTGGATGTACAGCCAAACCAGATGTGAGGGCAAGCTCAATTTTTAAAACTCACTTTTTTGCCCTACATACAAAGTGGCTTTGATAGATAATTTTTTTTTAAATTCAGAGGAATGGCTGATGAAGGGAAATGATTCTTTCTTTGCAGTAACTTTCAGCACTGTGTTACATCTCCCATTTGAAATGTGGATGGGATGAGAAACCGAGTAAAGTCAACTACCGGTATATACAGTATGTATGATTTTCATGCCAGTATTTTTTAACAGCTTTTGAAAAATCATTGCAGCTCGGTATTAAAAGTTTATCTTTTAGAAGATTTTTGTGCCTCCTGTATTCACCCCAGGCCTGGGGATAGAGTACCTGGAATAACTTGTAACATTTCTAAAAGGAAAACAAGTTCTGAACCTCAAAGGTGGATGTCAGCATGACTATCTCTGTTTCTTAACCAAACCTGTGTGTCCTGACTTTTCAAAATTTGCAACATTCTCAGTGCATGTGTTACATATCTTGCAACAGTTCTCAACTGGTAAGTGGTTTTATTCATCAGGATCAGGAGAGCAAGTTTTTTTTTTAACTGTAATGATACTATGAGCTAAAAAGATTGATAAAGCATGAAATTGGGGGCGGGGGTCACTGGGCCACTTTTGCTTTATACTATAGTCAGAACATAAGTAATAAAGTAATAGAATAGTCATTACTTATGATGCATTGAATGTGACTGCTTCACTTAAGTAATCCAGGCCTAGTCAAAATGGCTTTGCTATAGATCTATAACCAAGTGCAAGGCTGAATATAGATCTGTTGCAGAACTCTGCAGACTTTCAGCAGGCCACATAAGTATACCTTATTGACCATAGTTTGAGACTCTCTAATTATAGTGCAAGTAGAAGACCGTCACATTTAAAACAAGTCTATTGAAAGAGAAACTCTTGAAAAAGTAATGTTTTCATAGATTGTGCTTGAATTCCATTATGGAAGTTATTGGAATCTTTTATTTTTTACTGACCATGATTCTCATTAAACTTGTTAACTTAATTATGAAGAACTCTTGCAGAGTGAAAGCACTGTTTTATCTTAAGTGGTTTACTTCTTTGTATGCTGATATGAGTATTTGTCCCCAAATGAAGGCAAACAGGTAGTAACTAAAAATAGACCAAGTGTGTTGTAGTAAGAAACACTGTTACTGAGGAACATTGTTTTCAGGGGAGGAGCATATCACAGGACATGAACCTGTGAGTGCTGATTTGAAGGATTTGCATGGAGCGTGTAGAAGTCATAGTTCAGAAGTCTACTAGTTACTGGAACATACAATATGAGAAGCTAGTGATGGCAGCAGAACAGGTGGCAGGTCAAAGAACAGCCAGGCAGAGATTGAGAGTACTGAGTTCTGAGAGACCTGAGACTGCCTAATGCTCAGGACCCTGAGTTCGAAGCCAGGATTGGTAGACTGATGGCAGTATGTGCTTGGTGAGCTTATTGAAAGATGTTCTAGGTTTCAAGTGAAGGGTCTGTACCTCTGATTCCCACGTTGTGGGAAAAGATGGATCAGTCTTGGTCAAAACATTGAGTACCACGCCTTTTTGGAACAAGGTGTTCAAGACATTCTCCCAAATGCTGCATTATCAGATATACTTTGCTGACCTGTGGATCACCGATCTGAACATGACACTGCTGAAGGAAGGAGAGGATTGCAACTGCTGTAATATAATAGAAATAGGTGAGGTACAGTAGCCCCTCGCCACATCGCACTTCATATATTGCAGTCCTGGTATATCGCAGATTTACCCGGACCACACGTGCAGGTGGGTGGCACTGGACCTGGGCAAACTCCAAGGCCCAGCGCATGGTCTGGAAGTCACTTCCGCTTTGTCAGAAGCCACTTCTGGGCCCTGTACAGGCCAAGGAAAACTACCAGAGGCCTGTTTTGGGCAGCGGCAGGCCTGGGGTGAATACAGGAGGCCCCACACAGGTCTGCCGGTCCAGGCCCGACCCACAGATAAAGGCGTCTACATATCGCGGATTTTCCTTTATTGCTGGTGAGAACCTGACCCCCACGATAAATGGGGTAGTACTGTAGTTGAATTGTCTGAAGAATGGATATGACAGACATTTGAAACCCTATCAGATATTCATATGGCCCGTGTCCTTTTTTACATTATCTGTAATTAATGTACCTGCTGTGTAAGGTTACCCCTGTTCATGCATTCTCTGCCTTGTAAAGCTAGATGGGTGGTAGAAATGTGACTATCCATCTATATACTGTTTACAGTCACCCAGAATTTAAGTGTGGTGAGTGTGAAGAGGTCATTATAATCACTTTTATTTGAATGCAACTGACCTTCCTTTGATCAGGAACTCTGATAACACTGGTATTTCTGAACTAGGAACACTGTGGCAGTGTTGTAGAGTTATTATGTGCAAGGTCAAATGTATGACACTTAAAATTGACCTCAGAGCACTCTAAAATTGTAGCATTCTTTGGTAGTTTGAGTCTGTGGTTCCTCACAGCTGATATTTATCAGTTGTTAATTTAAGTGTGAGATCAGATAACTTTATTATAGGGGAAAGGATTTCTATGACATTTCATACTTTCTCTGCAACCTATACTTGAACCCACAGGCAAGTTTAAACATGCAAGTTTAAATCTATACTTGAACCCGCAAGCAAATTTAATCTGGGCTTTCTCGCCAGATTACTCAAAACTGTATCCAAACCCACTTATAAATTCAAACATAGGCTACAGAAATAATATAACACCAATGCATCTGAATATAAAGGTATAAGTTGTTTCATTATTTAAATACTTCATCTTTCTTCAGAGGATGGGGCTACATTGTTGATTACTTTGGGGGAAAGCAAATCTTTCTCCAGATATTCTTCTCATAATTTTTCCTAGGTAGAAAATTAATTCTAATCAACATCATGTTGCCAGAGTCTTCAAGTTTTATTTATTCATCTACATTGCTTCTATGTTCCATATACATAAAGGATGCTTCATAATTGTTGGAAACATGTTAATTGGCATAGTTATTCATCCCAAAAAATTCAACTTGACTTAGCTGCAGTTACAATTGCTTAAATAATATAAAAATCATCCCCAAGTATTACAACCCTGAAAAAAAGCTGTAGGTACACATGTTTAAAATAATGTAAAGATTAGAATTAAGTTGCAGACAAGGTTCCCTCTAACACAAGTGTGTGCACCTCTGCCCCCCTCCATGCAGGGCTTTTCCTTCCCCATGTACCCACAGTGACTATTTTTGTTCCAGTTGCAACAGAACTTGCATGGGGGGCACTTGTGTGTGAAGGGGTGAAAATTAGAGGGGACACTGGTCGCATAAAATATAGTGTAAGTTGTGTTCTAAAGTTTGAAATGCAGAAACAAAACTATAGTACAGATACATTTTAAGAATAAAAAAGAAGAAAGTTTTAATAATTTGAATTATTTGTACACTGCCCAGATTGGCATTGTTGCTAGATGGTGTGATATATAAGTCTAATAATAATATAAGTCTAATACCATTGTTTTTCACTGTATAAGATGCACCCCCCCAAAAAAAAGTAAGGGGAAATGTCTGTGTGTCTTACAGAGCGAATACAGTAGTCCCCGCTACATATATATTACAGATTTTCCTTTAGAGAGAAGTTACCTGCATGGAGCCTCTCCCGTCCCCTGCTCTGCTGCAGCCGGGATTCCACAGTTCCAGTCAGATTGTCTGCAAAGAGCGTCCTCCAGGGAGCCTCTCTCCACCCCTCCCCTTCTGCAGCCAAGATTCCCCAGTCAAAAATCACCTTGTTTGCAACGTGGTCTCCTCCACAGAGCCTCTGCCTTCCCTTTTTGCAGCCTGGATTCCCCAGTTCCAATCACCTTGTTTGCAAGCCTCCCCTTTTGCAGTCTGGATTCCCCAGTCCCATTCATCTCATTTGCAACCCTCCTCTTTTGCAGCTTGGATTCCCTAGTCAAAAATCACCTCGTTTGCAAAGAGGTTTCCTCCATGGATCCTCTGCCCTCCCCTTTTGCAGCCAGGATTCACCCACTATGAAACCTTAGGGCTTAGGCTAAACATTTTTCCTTGTTTTTCTCCTCTAAAAACTTGGTGCATCTTATAAAGCGAAAAATATGGTATACTCCAAAAATGCAAGAGCTTGTATCCTTAAAGTGCATAATCAAACAGAAGAATATGTATCTTAGTTATCAGAGTGCCTAGAAGTAAACATTTAAGAAAACAAAATGTATTTCTTAGCCTTTTAGTACTGTATATACTCGAATATAAGCCTAGTTTTTCGGCCCTAATTTTGGGCTGAAAAAAGGGGCCCTCGGCTTATATCCGGGTCAATACTTTTAGCCACTGAGGCAAGTCATCTGTGGCTAAAAGTCATTTTAAGCATTGCACGCCGCTTCTCATGACCCCCCTCTGTCTGCATCACAGGGGAGCGGCACACAATGTTTAAAATGACTTTTAGCCACTGACCCAAGCATCAGTGGCTAAAAGTTATTTTAAACATCACACACCACTCCCCCAGCTCACAAAGGAAGAGTTGCCAGGTCCTGCTGCATTTCCCACCCTAGACTTATACTCGAGTCAATACGTTTCCCCAGTTTTGGGGGGGTTAAATTAGGGGCCTCGACTTATACTCGGGTCGACTTATACTCGAGTATATACGGTATATTATACAAATGGAAAATATTAAGTTTCCTAATTGTTCACCCAATCACCTACCAGTTTGAATCTGTGGAGGGAAATATATAATCTCTTTGTGTGTTCTGCCTTTGTTCAGCTCCTACTAAATGTTGTCTGATAGTGCATTTCTCTTCCAACAGCAGCAACCCTATTAGCCAGTTATGGCTGGGGTTCTGTGACAGAACTTACATGTGCGCTTGTGTCTTGACAATTCATTTAGCCTTATCTGCAAACAGATGAATGCCTCAATGAGGTTATTGTGTTCTGCTGGGGACACACAGAGTTAAAGCTTCTTTTGAAATCATTTCTGGAAGACACCTATAAGAGTCATTAAGCAGATCCCTCCTGGCTGGGCATGTGAGGTGATCAAAAACATTTAGGAGGGCTTCAGGTTGAGAAAGGTTCCTTGACCTCAGGTGTATAAACTGCAGTAGCCTTGTAGTCCTGAGAGCCACTGAAGTCTATAAACCAAGAATGTGCATCAGCACCAGTAATTTCCCTCATGCTATTTGCATATCATTGTAAGCAGGGAATTTACCACCTGAGGACTTTCTATCCTGACACTGCTTTGTAGAATCTGAAGGGATTTTCTTTATCAGAGGTGTGCCTTTCATGCTGCTGCGATGAAATTAAATTTTAATAGCAGTTGTAGTAGTGCATGATGGGAGTTAAGCCACTGACAGGAGATGGATGACTCAGTAGATGAGAAGGGGGGCTGAATTTGTAAAATGGGTGTTAGTGCAAGTGGTTCTCAAAGGGAAAAAAGATAAAATTGATTCTGTTCCAACATGGTTGTCAAGTTCCTTTAAAATTGTACCTAAATCTTCCCTGATAATACTAGACACATTTTCTTGAGACAAGTATTATTAATATTGCTCGTATTTTCAAAATGCTGAACTTATTTATTAGTATCTGAAACTACTGATGATTGTTCATAGAATCATAGAATCATAGAATTATAGAGTTGGAAGAGACCTCATGGGCCATCTAGTCCAACCCCCTGCCAAGCAGGAACCCCTTCACAATATTTCCGACAGATGGCCATCCAGCCTCTGCTTAAATACCGTCAAAGAAGGAGACTCTACCACCCTCCGTGGCAGCATATTCCACTGCCGAACAGCTCTAACTGTCATGAAGTTCTTCCAAATGTTCAAATGGAATCTCTTTTCCTGTAGTTTGAAACCATTGCCCCGAGTCCTAGTCTCTGAAGCCATGGAAAACAAACCTGTTCCCTCTTCAATATGACATCCTTTCAAATATTTAAACATAGCTATCATATCCCCTCTCAGTCTTCTCTTTGATAGGCTAAACATTCCCAGCTCCCTAAGCCGTTCTTCATAAGACATCTCTTCCAGGCCTTCAACCATCCTAGTCGCCCTCCTCTGCACCCGCTCGAGGTTGTCAACATCCTTTTTTAGTCTCTGTCTCTCTCTCACTCACACACACAGGGGTGGGGAGATGGTGATTATTTTGTTAAAATATCAGAACTTGGTGAACATTGGTACTGGCTACTCTGCTACCTGTAGTTATGGTAGAATGGTAAATGATTTCATCTTTTACATGTCTGACATAGTTGTGATCAAACATTCATAGGAGAAGGGGGTCTAATTTGTGGATTACAAATTTTGTGTATGCTTTTGCACAGTCATACACTTTTTTTAATTCAAGAGGATGGAGTGATGTAAATGAATGAGCACAGATAGCTTCCTTGTCCTTGTCTGGATAAGGAAATCAGGTCAGTGTGCAGATGAGTGATTTCCCCACTTTTCGGGGGACAGTTGCAGTGGGCTGCCATGGTCTACCCCCAGCAACAAATGACAGGAGTTGCCTTAGGTTATGCCATCACAAGTATTTCCCTGAGAAAGCAAACATCATGACATATATGCTTATGCATGTGTAAGGATCTTTGAAAATTCTGTGATAAACAGGGCCATGGTCATTTTTGGCTCTGGAAATGGGTGTGTATTACACAATACTGTATCTGCATCCTGCTCATGCCTTTTTTCCTCTTTGGTATCTTTTTGCCTGACTTCCATTTAGCTGAGGCTTAACATGTGACTCCTCCTTGTTCTTCAGATATCCTCCAGTCCTTAAATCCTGGTCTTTAATTCATCAGGGAATCAGGAGCATGGCAGTGGCCATATGCATCCTCCACTAATGCTTATTTGCATACTCCTATACTAATGCAGTTGAGTTAGAAAATATGTAAAACAGATCTCCATTTTGGGGAAGTTGGGTTCACATTTTCAGGCAGAAGCCTTATAGATAAATTGGAGTAAACTTGTTAAAACTCTTGAAATGATTTTGTGCTGCTTCATGTCATGACATTTCCACATAGAGTGCCGGAACTGCCTGTTGAAGACTAAGTCTTCTAAGTTTTTGGGCCTAGAATGTCACATAGCTTTTGCTATAATACTGTGTAAACCAAAAGTGAGTATAAGGGATTGGCAATTGTTCTGAACTCAATGAATTTGTCATGCAGACTAGTTTGTGCAAAATGGATTTTTTTTAACCCTCATATTTTACGTCAAGGCACTTAATTTCTAGGTCAGGAGAGACATCCAGTGTTATGCTACCTATCCATTTCCAAAAACTTCTTCTAATAGAAGAGTGTACACCCAGCTGTTTCATAATGTTGAGATATCCTGAACGCTATTAATTTTAAAACTTGGTGGACAACACTAATTCTGTAGTTGTCATAGTAGAGACAGTATGGTGGCAGGCCTATTTTCTTCTACATGCTAACCATGGCAAAGAAGAAAAGAAGCAATTGTATTGTGAACAAGAGTGTATGCAACCACATCCTGCTAATTTGTCCTCTATCATGTTGGCCTAGATGACTGAATGTTTGGTATGTTTGGCAAGAATCAAGATTATCAAAAAACGGCATATCAGGCACAGTTGGCATTCTTTTAAAGTTTTTGTCCAGGTAGTATACAGATTGTAGATTGCAAGATGTGCTGATTTTGGCAGTTTATTTCCCAAATCATAATACAAAAATTGAAAACTAACTTCATTCAGGCACCATATCAAACATCTTCCCCCAATTTTTCTTATGTGAGGGTTTGTTAAACTGTATCTGGTTAAAGAGATACATTTTTGTTGGTGTCATAATTCAGATTTGTTGTAATTGGGTTAGAGACTCTCAGGGTGCTAACCTAAACACAGATTTAGCAACTGAAGATGCCAGTAACTCCTAGTTCTTGCTACTGTAGCTTATGAATAGTTGGCAGGCTCATTAATAATATTGCACCAGTAAAAATAATCAGAACAAGAAAAGGGAGCAGTGCAATTTATGTGAAAGATTGTTACCTCATGTTGGGGAGAAAAACTAGTCACTAGTGCTTGGTAGTGATGTGACATCTGATTGTTTTGCACAAAGGAACAGAAAAACTTCAGTCACAACAGAATAAGATCAGAATTCCTGAATTGGACAGAGCCTCATCTAATGCCAATAAAGGCCATTCACATCAAGGGAATTCAACACAAAGGCTTTCTCACACAGCAGGGAATCAATATCACAGGCTGGAATCAGCAATTAAATGATTTAGCAAGCTGCATCTAAGAGCTTTGTTTCAGCATATAATATTAAGTTTGGTTACTTTTTCTAGGATGTGGTGAGGAAGACCAGTTTTGGCAAATTACCTAGACCCCCCCCGCAAAAAAAAACCACTGTCTCTCTGCTTTCATTTTTACTGGATGAACTTTAAGAAGAGCTTAATTCTTTTCCATGACTTCTGTGGAACTTGCACAAAAGGAACTAATTCATGCTGTGTTTCTTCTTGCTGTAAATTGGCTTTTCTCAGAAAGGAAGCTGAGCTGTGACCTCTCATTTACAGTTTCAAACATGGCTTCATGTACGGAATGTACTTTTAAAAACCATTTAAACTAAAAATATTACTGTTGGATATTGCTTCCAAATTCTGAATGTCTTGGATTTTTCTTAGAAACAAATGGTTAAACAGTATATCTGTGAAGATTCTCAGTCATCCAGGTGAGTTCCAGGGAAGCCATTCATGTGAGCATCGAAACCCCCTCCCTCAACAGAGGTGGCGGCATTCTTGATAGGTTTCAGCACCTTAGGCCATTGTTCACCTTAAGGCTATGGATACTATTATCTCACCTAACGAGCCTATTCAAGCCATTGTTCATCTTATGAGCCTAATTCAGATCAGGGGGACAAGAGGTCAAAGCTGACTGACTATAAGATGGAGGACTCACACTAGCTGTATTCAGACTGATGAAGCTGTTTGGATGAGCAACGAAAGTCTCTATCTCTCAAAAAAGAAGTCCAGTAGCCATGAGTCAACTTCCAGATAAATGGTTAAACAATTTACAACAATTAAATATTGTTTTTGTGATCACCTAAAGTCCTGGAACTGTATGTGGCAAACCTGGACCTTGGTGATGTTTGAGGTTTACTGAAATGTGATACCATCAGTGCAGTTTGGGCAAGGCATCCAGAAGCAAATTGCATTATCTGTATTCATGCATCTGTGCTGTTGTTGAAAACTGCTGTATAACTTGTTTCAGAAACCTTTATTCCCTTTGTTAAAATGTGAAGTCCCAAACAGTACTGTGCTTGAGATCAGACATGAGTCTGATTACCCTGACGGCATTAACAATCATTCTCCCCTTGTGTTAAGCATGTTCCTGTTGCTTTGTACTCCTGCGGTGAAGAGGTTAGTTAGTTAAGATTCTTTAATAAAGAATTAAATTAAAACAACAAAAACCATGCACATCCAAATACTAATAAATATACAAGTACAATGCATTAAAACGATAATATCACATAGTTCTTGCTCAAGAGCTACAAGGGATATACTCACATTTAGTATATATTTTGATCCAACTAGATCACACCTTTACTAACCACCTGTTTCCTCAGCATTGCTGCTTTTACTGCAAAAATTCCAACTTTATGTGTTAAATGATTATTTCTCCCACATAACAAATAGGCAAGTTTCTTTTTATCATCCCAATTCCCCCAGCATCTAGGATAGGGGCTTAAGTAGAAATTTCTAATATTAGTATATAGTTGGCAGTGCAATACATAGTGTGCCAAGTCTTCCACTTTAGCCTCCCCACAAATACACAATCTGTCTTGTACTAGTATACCTTGAAGAGGTGTAAAAAAGCAAGTAGAGAAAGTGCACTCTTCCATTACAATGATTATGGATGAAGAGACTTCAAATAATGAGAGTACTTGTTTTCTGAAGTCTGAGATTTCATTTGATTCAATAATGTGTAGACACAGATTATGCAACTGTAGTAATTTCTTTATCTAGTCATTTAAGATATTTTTCTTTTGCATTATCTCATAAAAGTTAGCACAAAGGATTACAGTATTTATTTTGCACTGTTGAAATAAAACAGTGTAATAAAAGGAGTATAATAGTTAATATAAATATATTTATTGGGTTTCTGCACCTATTTATTAAAATGAGATATCTACAGGAAACTATATCATCTGTTTTTAAAAAACAATAAAGAACAGTATAATACTGTATTACAAAGTAATGTTTGCTGTCCTTTTTCAAATAACCAAATGTCTTCAAGTAGGATATTTAAATGATTGTCAGCTTCCTTATGAATCTGTTTGATTTTGTGTTTTATGGTAGCCTTGCTTTGGGTTCCATCAGTAGCAGCAGCAGCAGCAGTAGTAGTGAAACTAGTGGCTAGACAAGACAGAGTTGTCTTCTTTGTAAGTACCCTGCCAGAGAATGAATCTTTCTGTCTAAAGCAAAAAGAATCTCTCTCTTATGGGGGCAGGCGGGAAGAGTCAGAAAACAAGAGTGAGAAGATCAGGAAGAGGTCTCAGGAAAGAACAAAATCTTGGGGGGGGGGGGCTGACCCATCTGGGAAGATTACCTAGACACAAGAGCTCTTGGGGTTTGGGGGAGTGGATTATTTGGGTGGAGTCCTGGTCAAAAAAGTGTTTTGGTTGATGATAGCCCTGGCCAAGGAGGCTGTACTGCAGAGGTCACTAGCCCCCTTTGGCAAGGAGTCCTGGGAGAGAGGAAAAAGCTGGAGATAGGTAGGAAGCAGGGAGTCAAGGAGATGCGTCATTTCTCTGGGCAGCCCCAAGATAGAGGCCAGGAAGCAGCAGGCATCTCCAGGGTGAGGGAGAGTTACCTAACATGGGAACACTTGGGTTAGGGATCCCATGGAGAAGTTGAATCAACACCCCTGCAGGAGCGATCTGTGTCAGAGCTTGCAAAACCACTCCCCCCCTGGTTATGTGAGTGATAGCAGAGGCCCATGGAAAAAAAATCCACCAAGACCAACAGGCTGGGAAGCCAAAGGTACTCTTGCTGTCGGTCATCCTGGGGGATGGGAGTTTTATTTATCTATTTATTTGCCTTGTATACCTCCCATCTAGCCCTAGGGCTTCTCTGGGCAGTTTACAACATAGAATAGCAAAATAACAACATACGACATTTAAAAAACCAAATTGCAAACAATATAATATAAATAAAATAAAATATACATAAATCAACAACAATAAACTAAAATGAAAGTAAAAATAGCCAGCTGATTGCTTAAATAAAAATGCAGTGGGGGGGAGAAGATATGTGGTAAAAAGAAGAATAGTGTCTTACTAGATGTTTGGGAATTCAGGAAAGGCCATTCTGCACAACCAAGTTTTCAATAGTTTTTTAAAAGTTTGAAGTGGGGGTGCCAGGCAAATTTCTGGATGTAGATGATTCCATAACTGGGGAGCAACCGCCCAGAAGGCCCTATTACTTGTTACAACTTTCTGGGCCTCCCTCGGGGTTAGAACTCCCAGATGTTCTGCCTGGCTATCACGGGTGATCTGGGCAGTTCTTCTTGGGAGGAGCCGCTGTGTCACATACTGAGGTCCCAAATCATTTAGGGCCTTGTATGTTAACGTCAAAACTTTGACGTCAACATGGTAGCGTACCAGCAACCAGTCCAGAGCTGCCAGCACGGGGGTATTTATTTCTTTATTTATTTTTAAGGCTTATATACCGCGCCGTCTTCCTGAAGGAACTCCGGGCGGTTCACAGCAAAACAAAACAGCAAACAATTAAATACAACAAATAAGCAGATAATAAAATCAATTTAAGAGACGTAGTGGCAAAAAAAAGGCATGGGGGCAGATGACGGACTGGGGAAAAAAAAGTAATTAAGAGTCACCAAACGCCTCCCGGAAAAGCAAGGTCTTTAAAGCTTTCCTGAAGGCTGGCAGGGACTGTGCAAGGCACACTTCACTAGGGAGATGGTTACATAGTGTAGGGCCAGCCACAGAGAAGGCTCGGTTACGAGTAGACGTTTTTTGAGCCTCCCTGGGCGTGGCCACCCACAGCGAGTGCGCCCGTGACATCCTAGTTGGTCGGGCCGAAGTTGACCGCTGGGGGATCCGCTCTGCCAGGTAATCAGGTCCCAGGCCATGGAGGGTTTTATAAATTAAAACCAATCAGTTGGTGCCTTTTTTGCCCCATTAAAAGTCTGGCAGCTGTATTCTGCACTAGCTGCAATCTCCGGATTAACCTCAAGGGCAGCTCCACATAGAGAGCACTACAGTAGTCTATTCTTGAGATTATAAGTGCATGAACCAACACAGTTAACGTCCTGACGTCAAGGAGGGCCTGCAGCTGGGCAATCCTCCACAGTTGATAATGAGTGGAATGGACTGCCGATGCCACCTGGGGTTTCTATGGTAAGCACTGGATCCAGGAGGACACCCAAGCTGCAGAACCCATCCTTCGCGGAGTGAATCCCCCCAAAGGTGAGGGAGTTTCCCAACCTGCAGACCCCAGGGGCCTCCACACACATGACCTCCGTTTTGCCCAGGTTCAACCTCAGCCTATCAGCCCCCATCCAATCCAAATGGCCCACAAGCAGCACTCAAACGACAGAATGGCATCCGCTGGAGAAGAGGGAAAGGAGATATAGAGCTGGGTGCCATCCGTATATTGGTGACACAAAGCTCCATACCCCCTGTTATGACCCTTTCCCAGCAGCCTCATATAAATGTTGAAGAGCATGGGAGATATGACCAACCCCTGTTGCACCCCACAATTGAGGAACCAAAGGGCACAGGTCATCTCACCCAGCTGCACTCGCTGGGGACAGCCCTCCAAGAAGGAACGGAACCACTGCAAAGCAATAAGATGAAGACCAATAACTGCAAAGCAGTGCCTCTGATCCCCAACTCCAGGAGGATACCGTGGTCGACAGTATCAAAGGCTTCTGAGAGGTCGAGGAGGACCAACACAGACATTTTGCCCCTGTCGGACTCCCTCCAAAGGTCATCATGCAGGGTGACCAATGCCATTTTTGTACTATGGCACGGCCTGAAGCCCGACTGAAAAGGATCAAGGGTGCTTGTGTCATCCAGAGGACCCTGAAGTTGGTCTGCCACCACCCTCTCCAGGACCTTGCTCAGATAAGAAATATTGGCAATAGGCCTGTAATCAATTTGGTCTGCTGCCACATTAGTTTTTTTCTGAATTGACTTAATGAGTGTCTCCTTGAGGGCCAGGGAAACCTGGCCAAAATAGTTTGAACTATTTGAAGTTGTAGTTGGAAAGGCATCTGTTGTATCAACCATGTTCTGTTCTAAGAAGAGGAGTCTCCAGTTGTCAGTCTGGAATTGGGCTAAGGGGTCCAAATGTAGTCATAATATCTATTTTGCTTTTCTAATGACATTTCTCCTTGCTTTTAAATATCTAATCTAGTGTAGAACTTTCAGTTATTGGTCTTCATCTTATTGTATGTGTTGTTTCAAGTTTATATTTAAGATTTGTATTTTATTTAAATATTGTAAGTTACCAAGAGGAATTCATTGTACAGTTGTATACACATACCAAGCCAGACAAGGCTTGGCTTATCAAGTTTTTGCTTCTACAAGCCATATAAGTTTACCTGAAGAAGTGTTGTGAATAGTGTGAGAGTTTCCCCTTATCCTCTTATGATCAACATTCTTGCCTACCTTTCCCCCTAAATCTTAACAGGCTGTCGGATTTTTACAGCATCTGCCTAGATTGAAATACTCCTGTGAAAACTATTTCATATGTGGGACAAAATTTCCCATGGGAAACTCTTCTTGAGAACATAGTTTTCTCTTAGAACCTTCAAAATAGTGCTGTTTGTGCATACTTTGGTGCACAGAAGAGTCATTTTCAAATGCAGCCTAACAGCAGTTGTTCCCCTTGGGCAACTGAACCAGCATCTCAAGCTAAGAGTATTCGTCTTCAATCTGAGTATTCGTCTGAATAAATTAGGTCCTTTGAATCATGTAACTAAGTGCCCATTGATTAAAAAGGTGTGCTCTGGTTGGGAATAATAATTAGATTTAAAGGTATGTAAGTCTTCATCTGTTACAGTTGCTGCACCATGTGCTCTAGCAGTCTGTCAAACTTGCTGCAAAAATACTCCAAAGCACTAGAACATTTTTACTGGATTCTTCTGTGATCTTGCCCCCTCCTCTGTTTGGTTCACAGTGGTACTAGCATTGAGGGGGAGGAGGTGTGTGCATTCAAGTGCACCTCACATGTGTGCATGCCCAAGATGAAGCCCTTCCCATCCACATGCTCCTGAGAAGAAGCCCCATACAGCAATAAAAATTCTCCCTGATACAAAAAAGTTTGGGGACCACTGCTATAATTAGATGTGTCCAGGTCTGGCTATGGTGAATGGAGAATTCTGGGAGTTGTAGTCCAAAAAACAGAATCATTGAATCATTGTAGACACTAATTTCTACCTCCTACTGTGATATTTACAGATTGTGTGGATTAAGATAAACTCTTGTACGTCATGCTTCTTATTTGAGGCACTAGACTGCAGGGTGTATAAGTAGATGAAAAGATCAATATATTCTAAAGAATGTAAATATTTAACAGAGCATCATGCTAGAGCCAAGTCAGCAGTACTTTCAGCCTCAGTGGTATTTTCATATCATATACCGTTTACTTACTTTGGAGAATACATTATACCACTGAATGAAACTAGAGGACATAAAAGTGGTATCTGTTTACCCAATCAAATAGCCTTTAGGCGGGGCTATAGAGTATATAAGCAAATGTTGATTGAATTGCCAGTGGAATCAGGGTGGAATAGGGTCTGGCTAGGGTCTTTTAGGGACTGGTTAAGGATTGTTCAGGGAACAGCTGAAGAAGAAAATGAGCAAATAATTGTTTTTGTTTTTAAAGAATTAGTATTTATATTTATAACTTAAATAAACTCCATTGTTGTTTTGAATCTTTAAACAGGTGTCTGTCTGTGTTTATTCGTTCAAGCATAAATATTTAGGGAAAAGGTGGCAGCAGAAAGAAACCACGTCACAGCCAGGTGTTAATGTATGGTAGGGGTTTGGAGAACCCAGGCTCACCACAATTATACGTATTAGATTTCTGTACATCTTCCTGTGATGCAAAAGGAAAACAACAATCTTAGAATTGCAGAGCAATGAAAAGGTGATGTAACAGGTGCTGTCAAATAATATTCATCGTATTGCAACTCATATAGGGTTATCACAACATGTGGGGTAATATGAGTGGTACAACTATTGCTAAGAATGGAACTTTTTGTTTTGTTTTGTTTTTAGACTGCTCACAGAATTCCCCCAGGCAGAATTCTGAGAGCTGCAGTCTTAAAACTCACAGTTTAAATAGCAACTTTTCTCACCTTAATGTGAGCCCCTTTTGCAGGTACTGATATATTGTTCTTTCAGGAAAAAGGCGACTGGGCTTGGTGATGTACAGGAATGGCAAGTGGTCATGAGAGTCTCAAGGGAGCATGGAATGCATAGCTCTTTGAGAGGCAACCTCTGTAGGGCTGAATAGAGAGACTACCTACTCCCGAGACTCCCACGAACCCTTGCTGCTCTAAAATACTTTTTAGGGGAGTTTTTAGACTTCCTTATAAAAACCACATAAGACCTAGCAGTCTAAAAACAAAGCAAAGCAAAACAAAACCCCAGACATCATTCTGAATATTGTTGGACTACAACTTGTCTTTGCCCCAACCCCCCTATCTTGAATGAGAAACGCTTGCAAGTTGGAGGGACTCCTTGAGGTTTTGAACTTTGCTGCCCATATCCTCCTGTAAGTGAAAAGGGTGATATCAGTTTCTTTATTCTGGAACAGTTGCTTTGATACATAGTTATTCACTTGAGCTACCGGGAATGTGGAATATGTCTTTTGAGATATTATGATGTATCTCCATGGACCTTTTTCAGTTTTTCTACTGAATTCCTTAATATTTATTTTATTTTATTTATTTATTTTTAAGGCTTGTATACCGCCCGTCTTCCCGAAGGGATTAATGAGCTGAACTGAGGGAATGTTGATTCATTTATTAATCAACCTTTTAAAAATCTGTTTCAAACAATTGCTGCCTGCCATAAAAAAGTAAAAGCAAAGGATGCTGTTTATATTCCTTCCCATAAAGCTTAAAGCACTCTTTGGGTGGCTTGCAGTTTAATTATGTCGGCTACACAATACCACCACCACCACCAGGGAGCTGACATCAGAAGAATAGAAGGTGGAATGAACCTTGAGGCAGCTACCTGGAATTGTACCCCAGATTGTGACCACAGTTTTGGCTGCAGTACAGCAGTTCAACCTCTGTGCCACGAGTCAATAAAAAAGAGAAAATATGTGTCATCACTCTTAATGCTTAAACACTAGATAAGATTCGTAAAGGAAAGATAGTTGAAGGAAAAGGAAAAGGGAGAGAAGCTCTGTAAATAAAATAGTATGTTATAACCAGGCATTTATTGCAGATCAAAGAGCGGTTGATCTCATATTGCCAGTTTCTTGGTAACACTGATATATTTATTTCATTTGTTGGTGATGAACTCTGGGGTAAATTTTGACAAATGTAGATTCCCCCTGTTGTAGTGTCAAGAACAAAGTATTAGAAATATGAAATCTTTTATCAACTAAAGTTTCACTAACATTTTTCTGGAACCCATTTACATTCAAGATACTATAATAGGCTATACTCAAACCATGTAATGATACAGTATATGTTTTTTTTATTGTAGGTACTGAAGTGGTGACTCAACACTTGCACCATGCGTGAATACAAACTAGTGGTTCTTGGTTCAGGAGGTGTTGGAAAGTCTGCACTGGTAAGTAGTTCTTTTGTTGTTACTTCTTTAACATAGGAGTGGAAACCTGGGGCAGTGTCTGATTCTTCCAGTGTTTTGATTTGTCCTTCTGTGGCTCCCCAGGTAGATACATAGGTTTTCTTGCAGCTCTGCAATTTGGCAGGTCCCTATTTCTTTTCCAAGGCTCAATTGCCTCACTGGCACTCCAGCAGACTTACCAGCACATGCATCTTCCTTCTGGGTTTAGAAGGTCAGTTGCTCCTCTGGTCATATGATGGGAAGCCTCCCTGTAAGTAGGGAGAAAGTTACAAGATTCTCCTTCCATACTCTACATTTTGATATTTGAAATACTGGCCACTACTGTCAGCATACCACGTTTCTTCTACTTTGGGGTGATCAGAAAATAGGAGGTTTTTACACAGTGACTATAACAAATGCAAACAAAAGTGGTTATATTGAGAGAGGTTGACTGGGTGGTTCATGTGCTCTGTGTGAAAGAGGTTGCACTTTTTCATTTCCACTTAAACATTGATTGAATGCTAAGTAAGAAATAGGTCAACACCCAACATCAATAAATGATTTTAAAGCTCAGACATGATTTTGAAAATCCAACTCTGCTGATCTAGTAGAGGAGAATGCCTATAAATTATGGTAACATTGCTGTATCATAAGTGGATTTTGAGCAGTATTCTGTTCTGGGAAACAGAATTAAAAAGTTAATTTTCTTAGAATTATTTACCTAGTTCTATTATGTTTATCGAGATGTTTAAAGGATGTTTTTGTGCTGCTTGTTGTAAATTTTAGTCTCGTTATTTTCCTGTGTATTTTGTCTCTCAAAATGGGCTGTTCTGTTTAAACATCTTGTGGCATTTTGATGCTTAGTCACTGCAGAGTATTTCTTAGCAAGAGAAGCCAGCAGTGTTAAGCCCAAAGAGGAAGAAAACCTGGGAGTTTCCAGGAATACTAAAGTTCTTCTCTATGCTTGGGTCAGGAGAACTTTGGTAAATCCAAACAAACAAACATAAACATCGAATCTTAATCTGTTGCAGGCTTGGCTAACATCCCGTTCACCAGCAGCTACATACGCTTCCCTAACTCCCTGTTTTTTTCTTCTTGTTAAACTAGGGAAAACTCAATCTCTATGAGGCAGTGGGGAATTTTGCTGTTTTTCACCGCATTTTGGTTTGAGGCCTAGTCGGCTGTTCTCTCCCCCAAAAAACCCTGGAAATAATGGCTTGCCATTTTTAGCTGTCAAAAAAGCTCACAGCTCTAAAACAAAGTCTGTGGGTGACAGACAGTAAGCCATAATTGCTCTCTTGATCTCTAGATGTGCAAACCTCTGTTTTAAATCAAGGAAAAATGTGGTGGGGGGGGTTGTGTGTGTTGGAAACTAGACATGGCCCATGGACTGCACTGTGGTCACCCTGGCCTAGTGCCCAAATGAAGAACCACCTTGACATGAGCCAGTATACAGGATACTCTGGCAAGTAGTATGGCCCCCGCAAGACCACATAGCTAGCATCTTCTGCAAGCTTCAAATAATCAGCTGCCTTGTATTGTCAAAAACTACAAGTGTGTGTTATCCGTTCCAGATGAGAATTTATGTTGAGTAAAATAATATTTTATGCTGTAACATTCTGTGCTTCAAATGATTCCCAAAATTCATTTTAAAACATCCTGGCATTAACAACAGTTTTGGAAAATAATGAGTGAATTCATTAAAAGCGTGACAAAACTTTTCAGAGGAACAAAAATAACTCTGAATTTCAGAAATAAAGTACTTTAAAGCCAAAGTGTTACATCCAACATTAGTCCTACTTTGAGTAGGCTTACTGTAATGAATGGGACTTCAATAATTACTAACATAACTTTCTTTGATTTTAGTGGATACACTCTGGTGTCAAATTAACCGTGGATTTATTCCCAAGTCTCCCGTCATTATTTCTCTTGCAATGGCAGTATTTTCAGTTTTTTTGTTGTGTAGGGAACAAAGTATCACATAGATCTTGTAGATAGCAACATCCCATTCTCCTCCACAGAATTATAGAGTTAGAAGAAACCTCAAGGGCCATCTAGTCCAACCCCCTGCCATGCAGGAACCCCCATCGCAGGACTCCCGGCAGATGGCCATCCAGCCTCTGCTTAAAAATCTCCAAAGGAGGAGACTCCACCACCTTCTGTGGCAGCATATCCACTGCTGAACAGCTCTAACTGTCAAGAAGTTCTTCCTAATGTTTAAATTGAATCTCTTTTCCTGTAGTTTGAGACCATTGCCCCGAGTCCTAGTCTCTGAAGCCATGGAAAATAAACCAGCCCCTTCTTCAATGTGACATCCTTTCAAATATTTAAATATAGCTATCATATCCCCTCTCAGCCTCAAGACTTAAATCATTATGATCTAGACAAGCATTGTTCGAACATTATTTGAACAATATTATCTTACAAATTCCACAAAAGTTTCTGTAGTTAAGGGTATGCTTTATTATTATCTTATTTTGTTCTTCTTTAAAGTCCAAAGTGAATTCTAAACCTCACAAAATACTTCTGTTTCTCCAGAAGTGGTTCTGTTAAGTGTGCAACCTTGATCTGTTCTGTAGTTTTCACTGTTTAAATTTAGGTTGAAGGAGGCTGAAATTTAGGTATCCCAATGTAGGGTTTAGAAGTTCAGAACAAACTTCGCGAATGGTAAATGACAGTCCCTCGGGGGGGGGGGGGAGAAGCAGAATTTTTTTTTTTTTAAGATGTGAAATAAAAATGTCTGTCTTTCTTTATACGTACGTAGATGGGTGAAGTGAGAGATTTCTCAGCTTGTTTAGCAATTTGCCTGTCTGCTCTTCCTCATAATAAGAAAAATGAATGGTGATGATAGTGGAGATAAAATTGATGGTGCCACTGTTGGCAATAGCATACAAATAAGTAAAAAAAGCAGGGCTATTCCCGTTGCATAGCTGTTGCAAGACTACCAGAGAAAAAACATGAAAAATAAAATGCTTAGCATAATTTAGAAAACTTGAAGTGCAGTGGTCCCCCACCCTATCACGGTTCATATACTGCGGTCCCGCTATAGTGCGGGACCATATTATATGAAAAAGCCCCCCTTGGGTAAGGGGCAAAGGCTGTTTCTGGCCTCCCATACTTCCCCAGGACTGGTGCTGCCCCGAATGGGCCTACGAGGGCCTTCAAGGGGTCTCCAGAAGGCCTGGGAAGGCCCTCACAGTCCCATTCGGGGCAGCGCCAGGCTGGGGGTAAGTACAAGAGCTGCCAGTTAGGGCCCTCGCACCCAACCTGACCTGCATCCGCATATCGCGGATATTCAGTTATCGCAGGTCGGGTCAAGTCCCTAACCCCAGCAATAGGCAGGGGATCGCTGTATTAAAAACCTGGTGTAGGATTCCAAGTGTAATTCCTTAGATAGGAAGATACAATATAGATTTCGGACATACTCTAAAATTAAACTAAAATTTTGAATATCACCATCTTATTTTATCTGTGGTATCATAAACAACTAACCAACTAATAAATGATAAATGAAAACTGTGTCTGAGGTTTCAGCACTTTATAAATATGTCCACATGCAGTCCACCCTCAAATTACTTACAATGAGTGATGCCACTTAAAACACATCTGCTAAAATCCTGTTCCACAAGTTACTGTGTGGAATGACTTATGGAACAGTTATCAGTCATCTGTCTCATAAAGCCTATCTATTACCCCAACAATATTTCAGCCAGTTCAGTTTGATAGAATTGCAATTCCTCAAGCATGAAGAATATCAGTCTGAAGCATGATTTTTATTAAACGTCATTTAAACATTCTTTAGAAGTACAGTATTGCAGCATAGTTAACAACCTGAAAATAACTTTCTTTTTGTGACTATTTTATGAACTTCCTGTAGTTTAAATGTTAGTTTTATTACGGGTGCTTTTAAATCAAAATTGTCTCTAATCTCTGTTTATGTATAAACACTATCTTCTGTTGTAGACTGTACAGTTTGTTCAAGGAATATTTGTTGAAAAATATGATCCTACGATAGAAGACTCGTACAGAAAGGTATGTGCATTCTTTCAAGCTGTAATATACATTTAAGTGATTAACATATTTGGTATTACACAAAACAATTACCTACCATCCAAAAGTTCTCAGTTGAGAACATAAAAATGAGAACAGGAAGGGATTTTGTCTGAGGGAGTAAAATTTCCCTGTTCTGTCATCTATAGTAGCCAACAGGCATGCTAAAGCAGTGTGGATCGTCCAGAGTGCAGGACATAAAAGTAGGGCAATGTGATCGGCTTGGGTCAGGAAGGATGTGGGATTCTTGTTTTCAGTGCCAAGCTCTGTTGTAAATAAACTAATTACCCTATCAGTTCAAAAAAAAAAACAACTTCAAATGAATGATCTAGCCACTGATACAGCATGATGGTAAGTTGCTGTGGCTCTTTCTGCCATGGTGGTAGATGTGTGGAAGAGATCGACATGTCGGCTACTCTGAGCTTTCTTTGTGGGGGGAAATGGATAAATAAATGAACAGGGAAAAATAGTATAGAATAGCTATAGGCAATTTGGGATTTGTGCAAATGAGAAGCTGTACAGAAATGTAGAAGAAGTGACAGACAGATAAAGCAGTGTAAGCTAAAATGTCAAGGGCTTGGTCCGGGGAGTGAGTTAACACCAAGCAATTGCTTTAATTCTTAAAGGTAATATTAAAGCGAAACATGTCTCAAGTGTGCGGGCCTAAGCATCCATGTATGTCTGTACCACAGTGTCTGAATTCTATATCAAGATTATTATTTTTTGTTGGTTTTATGACTTACAGCAACCCTAATAGGATTTTCGATACAGTAGGACCCCCATATCTGCAGGGTATTGGTTCCAGACCACCCCACAAATACGGAGATTTGTGGATAAGAGTGAATGCTTTTATCTGAAGGTGGCGGTGGTGAGAGGGCAGCGGCAACAGCGGTGGTGCTGTTCGGCTGCTGGCAAGACACTTCTGTGGCCGTGGCCACTTGCAGGGTACTTCCAGTAGCTTGTGCTGCTTCAGCTGCCAGCAGGACGCTCCCTCTGGGTCACGCAGCAGGCAGGGCGCTTTGTCCGCCAGCAGAACACTCCTACTAGTTCAGCCTCCGGTAGGGCACTCCCACTCCCGGGTCATGCAGCAGGCAGGGCGCTCTCACAAGGTAGTGCAGCAGGCAAGGCGCTTCCACTGCTTCGGCCGCCGTCAGGGTGTTTCTGCCGGGTTGCACCACATACAGGGCACTCCTGTCCCTTCGGCTGCCAACAGGGTGGTCGTGCCTATGTGACTGCCGACAGGGCCCTTGCCCCTCACCATCCACAGATAAGTGAATCCGCAGGTGGCAAGTGAACAGATATGGGGGTCCCACTGCATTTCACAACTAGGTTCACCATTCCAACACTCCAGTGGTTTTCTGTGGTCATGCAGTGATTTAACTTATGTCTCCTGAACTCTCATCTGCCACTCTATCCATTATACTTCACTGACACACAGTGTCTTTATTAAGTCGGTCTCATAAAAATTACTACAGTGCTCAATAATGGTAACTGAAGTATGTGGCAGTGACTGGCTATGTTAGTATAATATTGTAGAATGTTACTAAACATTCTTCTGAGAGGAAAAATACTTCCAATCATAGAATATTTGACACTGTTTCTGTAATCTGAATTAATCTGTGAATTTGGCTGATGGCAAAATCGTCATGAGAACTGAGAGGGTACATGATTTCCAAGTTGGTTCTAAATTGGGGGCCATAGAGGCAGAGCGGCAGAAGGAAAGGGGGAGTTTGAGTAATAGAATAAGAAAGATATAAGAAAAAGCGTTACATTATAGGGAGGCAAAAGAAAGGTCTAAGTGAAAGTGGTTTATAAAGGAAAGTAATTGGGCTTAAGGTGCTGTATTAACTAGGGGTTGAGATGGCAGGGAGAGACAAGTGCGGAGAAGCATTGATATCAATCAAGAGGTGAATGACACCAGTCTTTGCTTTATGATCATTTGTTAGAACAGGAAAGATTTTACTCTCAATTCCACACACCATTCAAATTGCCATCATAGACCTTGGGGTCATGTATTAATGAAACATGGTTTTCTCTATCTCAGAATTTCTTAGACTGCCATCTTGTTCTTCCTACCTCTTCTCCCTCTCTTCCACTGTAGTGACCCAAGCAAAATCATTAAACCATTTTGCTATTTTATTATATAAATTTTTAAACTCTCTTGCAGCCTGCCATCTGCTCTGAATATGGTAAGGGACACAACCTTGTGCATTATAGGTATAACTTGTAAAAAGAAAACAATTGAGTATCTGAACTTTTATTGTTTCTGCTTCAGTACAATTTTGCTTCTCTTCTTTTGACAGCAAGTTGAAGTAGATGCACAACAATGTATGCTTGAAATCTTAGACACAGCAGGAACGGTATGTAAAAATGTATACCATTGAGCTTCACAATAAATTACTTTTCCTGATGATAATGAGCATGTCACTGTAACTCTTTACTAATTCACAAATCAGTTAGTCTTCTATACCCATTCAACAGAATCCAGTAAAATTATTGAGACATAGTAGTGCTGATTTCATTAGGAGAAAAAAAATGTGGGGACAGGCTAGAATTTGAAAAGCAGATGAAATATTGAAATACTCACACTGTCATTTTGGCATCTTTTGTTCAGTACCTCTTTAAAAGTCATACATAGAGCCAATTGTATGTTGTGATGCAAGCTGTAGCGAACCATAATCTTGGCAGGGAGATACTGTCTGCTCCCTGATGCATGATCTGTACTAGCAGGCATCTTATAAATGTTGTAGGAAGCATCTGTATGATTGTACTGTTTGTTTAGCCCATAGTGAAATTATGTGCATAGGAGGAAAAACTGAACCATTTTCTTGATTGACCCAGATTTAGTATTCTGAATATGATCATACCACAGACTGAAGAACTGTGTTTTTATTTTTAGTCTTTTGCTAGTACTTCCTAACATGACATTTGTATCTTTTACTACAGCTGTTAGCTAATTAACATTTTTAGTAAATTTTGCATTACTGTCCCATGATTTTTCTTAGTGAATCTGATCTAGTCGATTTAGAACCCACCAAATATACATGAAGCAGTGTTGTAGGTTTTTTAAAATACTTTTACTGTCTCAAATCAATTGAGATTTGAGTTAGCATAATGATCTGAAACATATTTCGTAAACAAGACTAAAATTTTGCCATGTTTTATCTGAAAATGTTTTTTGATTAGGAAAACCAATAGGGGAAGTGTGCTTACTGTGAAGTAAAAGTTAAAGCTTTACTTAGAAATTTTGAGAACTTTTTAATACTCAGTAATATATTTTGTTCATGCTGTTTTATATTTTATGCAGGGTGGAACAAAAGACATTTTATAGACAGTCCCCATTTTAGTCAGTCCCCATTTAGAATAAAATAGAAAAGGTCAGCCTGGTCTCAAACCAAATTTAGTCTGTGTTACTAGGTTCACACTTAACGGAAGTCAGGCTGATTTGTTAAAATTTAGTTTCTGAATTTTCTGTGTTATTTCTTGCCTTACAGGAACAGTTTACAGCCATGAGAGATCTCTATATGAAAAACGGTCAAGGATTTGCTTTAGTATATTCCATCACAGCACAGTCCACATTTAATGACTTGCAGGATTTAAGAGAACAAATTCTTCGAGTCAAAGACACTGATGATGTAAGCATGTTACTGACATGGTAATTGAGGTAGCACAGATTCATAGCAAAGGTTAAACGAAATAAGAGTCAAAAGTGTAACGTTTTCTTTTTAATCAGGGGTAATAGAAACAACCTGAAATGTTCAATGCAACAAAAAGTAGGCAAAAAACTGGATAATCCTACTCTTTATTACTATATGAAGTAAATAATTGGTACAGTTACCGTCTATACACAAGTTTATGCTGAACCAAGTATAAGCCGAGGGCCTAATCCCCCCCCCCCCAAAAAAAAAACCTTGGGAAAACTTATTGACTTAAGTATAAGCTGAGGACAGTTTTTTCCCCCATTATACTCGAGTATATATGGTATGCCATCCAAGCTCTAAAAGGGCTGGGAGTAGTAATTGGCAACGTGTCCTGCAAGTGTGGAGGCAATTAGGGAGTTAATACCATAGAGTAAACTCCCTGGTTGCCTCCACAGTCGCTGCACAGTTGCCAGTACTACTCCCAGCCGCTTTAGAGCTTCATAACTACATCCCCTTACCCCTAAATCTTTCCAGATTTCAAGGGGTTCCCTAAAATAGCTTCAGGAAGGTACCCCTGCTACTTTGGAGTCCCAAGGTAAGTAAATTGTGATTGCTTATTTTAAAAATAATTTTGAGTGCGTATTTTTAAAGAACATCTGTTCAATATTTATTTACTTTTGAGGCACCAAAGTAGCAGGTGTACCTTAAGAAAGCGATTTTAGGAAACCCCCTGAAATTTGTAAACATTTGGGGGTAAGGGAGCTCTGTTATGAAGCTCCAAAGGGGGTGCCCCTAGGAAAAAAAACTTCTAATTGCAATCATATGGGAAGCGGCAGTAGACTTATCTCCCGCCCGATCAGCTTCAGAGTAGAAGTTTTTTTTCCTAAGGACATCCCCTTTGGAGCTTCATAACTCAGCACCTTACCCTCAAATATTTACAAATTTTAGGGGGGTTCCCTAAAATTGCTTTCTGAAGGAGTGATGCACTTTGGAGTCCCAAGGTAATTAAATTTTGATTGCATATATTTTTTAAAAAAAAACTGCACTCAAAAATTACTTACCTTGGGGGCACCAAAGTTGCAGGGGTACCTTCAGAAAGTGATTTTAGGGAATTCCCTGAAATTTGGAAACATGTAGGGGTAAGGGGGGATTTATTTATTTATTTATTTATTTATTTATTTATTTATTTATTTATTTATTT
>JAHTLZ010003526.1:42911107-43006742 GCA_023846285.1 Phrynocephalus versicolor | reverse complement strand
TTTATTTATTTATTTATTTATTTATTTATTTATTTATTTATTTATTTTAAGTCTTCCCGAAGGAACTCCGGGCGGTTCACAACAAACCTTCTCATTGGAATCATATGGGAAGTGGAGGCACTGCTATCGCTTGCCCGAGCAGGACTTGTCCTCCGCCACCCTCTCCAAAACATTTGTGCACCTAATTTTACCCCCCAAAACTGAGAAAATTATGAACTCAAGTATAAGCTGAGGGTGTTTTTTTTCCCAGCCAAAAATAAGGGCTGAAAAACTCGGCTTATATTCGAATATATACAGTATTTGTCCATGACCAAATAAGTCTCTTTCTCTGGATACATGTATAAATTGTCACTTTAAAAAAAATGGTATTTCAAGCGTATTGGAGACAATGTGTTGGTTGAAATGCTGTTCCATAACTTACATCTGTGTAAGACTGATAATGTCATTAGCACTGGTGTTTTTTGGTTTCTAAAAAATTGCCCCTACTGATGATGTCATAATCCTGTCATCACAAGCATACATGACAGAACAGGATACCAGTCATCTCATGATACATAAAGAGACTCAAGTTAGTTTTATGTAGGTTTTGTCATTATATATGACAGCACTCTTGCTGGAATGTGTTGTAGTTCAAAATACATGTTTTTTTGACATTTATGTGGAGCAATCCAGCCCAAGGAGCATCTGTGTTATTCTGATAGTCTTCCAAATAATTCTAAGGTAGAGCCTTGGCAATACATTGTTCATTAATATTAATTAATTTTGGGGGACATATGTCCAGGTTTCTAAATGTTAAAACTAAATTAAGATATGTAGTGAAAATTAAACTGTCTGCCCTTTTCAAACAGTTAGTTATGCTTATCACAGCTTTTGGGCATGATTCTGTAGTTAACAGCATCAGCTGCTAAACAGAAGTGTTTCATCCAACCTTCTACAATTTTACTTTAATATTCTGATTCATTTTAAATGATTTTATTATACAGTAGGACCCCGGTATCCGCTAGGGATCGGTTCCAGGCCTTCCTGTGGATAATGAAAACTGTGGATAAGAGAGAACACCCCCCAACTGCTGTTTCATGACTGTAGTTTGCGTTACGACTGCATTTTTATGACAATAGCTTGCTTTACAGCTGCTATTTGTAACAGGGGCTCGCTTTGCAGCTGCTGATTTATTTATTTAATTTTTCCTCTGCGACCGTGGATAACTGAATCTGCAGTTAAAATGAATCAGTGGATACAGGGGTCCTACTGTTTGATTAGTTGCTATTTAAACTTCAAAATTTAAAATCTTGAGTTTGACTTGAGTTTGTAGCTAAAATAATTTTCTGATTTTTCACAATGATGCGTATCTGGTTAATCTGTACAGGTACCAATGATTCTGGTTGGCAACAAGTGTGATTTGGAAGACGAAAGAGTTGTGGGGAAAGAGCAAGGACAGAATTTAGCAAGGCAATGGAACAACTGTGCATTCTTAGAGTCTTCTGCAAAATCAAAGATAAATGTTAATGAGGTAAAGACTTTAAACATTTCAGTGAACTTGATTTGCTCTATCTAACCAACATGTCACTATACACAGCTCGTATGCGTGTATATAACTACAATATTAGTCTTAGAATGCAAAATTAAATATAGGAAATTATTTGTGTTAAAGTCCCGTAGAAATTAATTGGATGAGTTGGGTAGAATCTGGGACTGGGCTATAATCTAGGAAGCCTATTTAAATTGCTGTGAGCTCTTTGAAAGCAGTGGCTAATAGGTGTAATTAATTTAATTTGACTCAAGAGCACTTTTTAAAGGCAAACATTTCAGTGGTACATACAAAAGTTTTAATTAGGATTTTGAATTATGAACTATTAAAATCCTTATTAAAACTTTCTGTGAAATGTTCTAAGATACAGAATTTTCTATAAACTAGGTGATAAAGCCTAGAAATTATGCTTGTCTGAATACTTACAATACAGTATAGTCACTGTATGCCCTTTTCTTTGGTTATTTATTGTAGATATATTGTATCTTGCTGCAGGTACTCTATTTTCAACATATTTCTGAAAAGTTAAACAGCAGTTTTAGACACTTTTGAAAAGTCTCTTAGGAAGTGGTTAAGTATAGATACATATTTTGGCTTGGGTTAATAACCAGCCAATATTTGTGATTTCCACTAATTACATCAAGATTTGGAAAGGGTTGTGGTCCAAAACAGCTGGAATGCCAAAGGTTCACCATCACTGGCCTAGGCCATCTTTATGTAGAGCAACAATTCATTTTTTCTGATCCTCAGATAGTTCATTACCATGAGATGCCTTGTGGAACTTCAAGTGACTCGTATGAGAGAGTGAGAACGATAACACCAAATATGAGAGTGAGAACGATAACACCTGCCCCCACCCCCCACTAACGGGTCTCATGACAGGAGGGATGGAAAACAGCTACTTGGGCCCAGTTTGGACATTGTCACTTAGTCTTAGGGGGTATACTCACTTTTGTTGACAGCGGTTTAGGCATTGATGGCTGTGTGTTGCATTAGTTTGAGGGGATAGCACATTTACATTGTTATATAAGCTGTATACTCACTGCTTTACATTGTAGCCAAGTGTCGTTTCTTCAGTGTTGTCACATGAAAAGATAAACTAAAATATTTACGAAATGGGAGGGGGGCTGTACTCACTTCTGTGATACACTACATATACATACTGTTTTCAGAAGGCTTTTGACAAGGTCCTGCACCAAAGGCTCTTGAATAAACTTGCCAGTCATGGAATCAAGGGACAGGTCTTTTTTTCCTTAATGACTGCAGAACATTTGTGTGTGTGTTAGTGACAAGAAAAAAATCTGCTAAATCCTAAATTGTGGGCTTAAATCCTGTTGCAAAATTACTGAAACAGTGCAACTTTTAGAGGTGAATTGCTATTAAGAAATCTCGGTAGGCCTTACTGTATTTGAGTCATATGACTCAGTGTGCAACAAATAATATCTGGCGATTTCTTAACTAGCACAAATTTGCTCCACAAATTGTACCACTTGCATAGCATTGCAAGAGGACCACTGTCAAGGAGCATGCATATGGTAGCTGGAAAAACATCTGTGTTATGAGATAATTTCTTTGAGCAGTTTAGAAATTCCCCCAATACTATTTAAACCTTTTGAGGTTTTAAAAACAATTTGGAGATTTGAGGCGACTGCTTTTTTCAGTGTACAAAATTCCCCTCAGGTTATCCAGGAAACTCTTGAATTGGGAAAGATTTGCACTGTTTAAGGAACTGTTTCCCAGACTCAAATGCATAACACATTTAAAGAATAACTTGGACATACTATAGATCCTCTGACCTCTCCCCAATACATTTCCTTTGTTTGCCATGCAGTCTTGACCATGGGTTTTTTTTTTTTGTAGTCTTCATATATATATGGAGCTACTCTTTATAAAGTCTGCTCTGTTACTGCCATTCATAGAAATGTTCTTCAATGGCAGGCAAGGCATTTAGTAAGCTACAGTAACCCCCTGCCAATCGCAGGGGTTAGGGACCCACCCCGCCCTACCCGCAATCCATGAAAATCCGCAGTATGTGGAAGCAGGTGGGGGGCGATCGCAGAAGTCTTGGGGCAGCGCGCAGCGGCGTCAGCAGGGGGATCTGACCTCCCGCTGCCACCTGCCTGCGCCACCCGAGACTTCTTGTCCTGGACCGTCTCCATTCAAATGCATTGCCAATGCAGTTCAATGGAGAAAATTTTACCCACTGGAAAACATTGGCTCAATGCTTTCCAATGGGGAAAATTTCTCCATTGAAATCCATTGACAATGCATTTCAGTGGAGATTGCACCACCCCCGCCGCCCTCCCGCATGGCCCGAGACTTCTCGGAGGGGCCTGGGGGACGGCGCAGAGTGACCCGATCACCACCCGCTGACCCCCGCCCCTCCAGAAGCCTCGGAGCCACATAGGGGGGTGGCAGAGGGTGCAATCGCATCGCTCCCCGCCACCCCCCGCGAGGCTCCAAGCCTTTTCAGAGGGGCCCTGATGCTTCTGGAGGGCAGGGGCAGCGGCGGCGCGGAGCGACCTGATCGCCCCCCCCCCGCCATCCTCCTATGCACCCCCCGAGGCTTCTCGGACAGGCCCGGGGGGCGGCACGGAGCGACCCAGTCACCCCCCGCCCCCCCCCCCCAGCAGTGCAGGTACTGCGATCCCCTGATGTAGTGGGACCGCGGTACCTAAACCACGAAATGGCGGGGGGTGACTGTACTTGCATGAAGACGACACTTGGAAAATTTAGAACCCTGACTAAATGCTGCTCCCATGAACTTGATTTACTTGATTTAGGAAATCAAGTAAATATTTAGAGGGATCAGGAGTAAGCTGTTTAAGGCATTATTAAATACATATATTGGCATATTTTAATGCTTAGACAGTTAAAAATAGCACAACTCCTTGCAATACATTGACTATAAAAATCTTTGTCTACAGATCTTTTACGACCTTGTGCGGCAAATTAACAGAAAAACTCCTGTGCCTGGAAAAGCACGCAAAAAGTCATCGTGTCAGCTGCTTTAATACATGTGTGTACTGTAGCACTGAGCCAGGTAAGTTTGAAAATAAACTTACTATGAAAGGCACACCTAGGATTATATATTTTGAACCTCCTAATCAATTGATTTATTCAAAAGCAGCTTAAATTAATGTTGGTTTCGAAACACAGCAGTATCTGTGAGCTCACCATGCAACTGACATGCCAGTGAAGGGTTGCAAAAGGCTTTTAGGATAATTCTTGATCCAAGCATATACTGGTTTACATAAGAAGGGGGGCTTGTTTTTCAGCAATTCTTACATCAGTCATTGGGGCTATTGGAGGAAGATAGAGCTTGGAAAAATTGTTTTCCAAGAGAAACTTCATTTATACTAGCTGGATCCATGCATCTTGCTTATTATTTATTTTAGTTCACACACTGCCTTTCTTCCGCTACTGGACTCAAGACATCTCATAGTCAGTCAAAACTACATAATAATTACCATTTCAAAATGCACCATAACACACCATGCAAAAGAAATCACAATTAAGCATTGTTAATTCCAAAGGTTTTTGCTTGAAGTGGAAGGACAAGAGGGTAAGGTTATCCTGGCTTCTCAGGGCAGTGCATTCCGAAGCCTTTGAAAAGCCATTATGAAGACCCTCCTCTCTCACATATCCACCCAATGTGAGGATGGCGGGACTGAGAGAAAGGCCTCCAAGAAGGTATTTAAAGCTGAGGTGATTAATATGGAATGAAAGGATCCTTTAGATAGCCTTGGCCTGAGCTGTATAAGGTTTACTAGGCCTCACTTTCCTCTCCAGAACAGTGGCAGTGTCCGGGCTAACGTAGCCTTGTTCAAGTGCTTAGCTGGAGTCTCTGGTGCCCGGCTTCTGTTGCAAGCCCTTAAGCCTTGTGATGTTAGACAACTTGTGTCGTTCTCCCACACCTCCTCTATTTCCAAGATAGATGGTGACCCTTGCCTTGCCAGTGCTGCTCTTTTATTTTCCTAGATCCTGCCTCCTCCTGCTCTCTCTTATCAGGACAGTCTTTCTCTTGCGACTGCAGGGACTCCCTCCAGCCAGCCAGATTCGGAGGCAACTCACCTTCCTCCCAGCTGCCTGCTACCTATGCGCTGGGGACATAAGGATCATTGGGGTGCACGCCTGCACCCCTGCACAGATAGATTAGTCCTAACTTGAAATGCATTGCCCACAAATTAAGTGGCTAAACTTCATGTTGCAGTATGTTTTAAGCAGTTATGCAAATAAATTGTAGTGTATGTGAATATGGAACAAGGACTGTTTCGAATTTGACTATGAGGAGTAATATTAGCTCAAAGATAATAGAACAATAGCAGGGCTAATCTAGGGAAGCTTAGAAAAAAAGGAAAGACATTTCAGAATGGCATTTCTTGTCATCCTCAGATTTTGTACTCAGACAGACGAGTTGCTCATTTTAGAGAAACATTTTACAGTTAGGTGTGCAGTTTATCAGTAAGTAATCTTAATATCTTTATTATTATGCATGACTCTGCCACATAAAATTTAGTGGTTGTAGGGCTAGAGGGAAGCACATATTTTATACCTACCTGGTCATAGCTTAAAATATCCTGTTTTCTTTGATTGTTTCAGAATTGGTTTTAGACTGTTCAGGATCATGTTCTTGTCTCCATGTTCAGGTACATACAGTGGTACCTTGTATAAAGTTATTAATTCGTTCCAAATGAAATTATGTTAAGCAAATTTTCCTTTATACAAATTCCCATAGGAATGCACTGAAAATGGAATAATCCCATTTTTATGTTGTACAGATTTCCCCCATAGGCAATTATGTTAAGCAAATTTCCCCTATCTCTGGAATTTTTTATGTTGTACAGATTTCATGTTATACAAACTGTTTGTTATACAAGGCTCCACTGTACTAGTAATGCCTGAGTTTCCAAGAAGACTGTTGGGTTCAGTGGACACTAGACTCCCAGAAAAAAATGCTCCAGCATATCCATTACTACTTGTTATGTTACAGAAACATAACAATAGAATGGGGTCAGGGAATCTGTAGCTCTTCAAATAGTGGTCTCCAGCTGCTATCAGCTCCTGATAACCATTGAGGAGGAATGATGCGAGAATTTGTGGTCTGGGGAAGCATTCATTCTTTTTCTTGGCATAAAATGTGCCATATGTTGTGGAACCTTTGCCCTTTTGCATTTTATATATAAAGTAAAATCTGTTGCGATGAAGCAAGCTGGATTTAAGTAATCCTTGGACCTTGTTCTTTCTTGTGCATTCCTAGGCAATTTAGGAAACTTAGCAATTCCCTGAATGAAAACTTGCCTCCTTTTTTTATTTCATTGGAAATAGTTGGAGGTTGTTGCTTTACTCACACAAGGCGTCTCTAAATCCAACACCAGACCTCCCAACTTCCAGCAGGGTCCCCTAATATGTTCCAGACTGTATATGAGAATGGGTGTGGACGAGCCACCATGGGAGGGAAAGGAAAGAAGTTGATTCCACCTTCCCCAGTTGCGTTGACCTAAGTCTGTGCCCAACTCAATATGTTTCGATATTTTTAAAGCATTTTGATTTTTTAGTTCAAAAGTAATGTTTGTTTTTTTTAAAAAAAATCTTATGTTTTGCTATAAAATGTACAGTTCTTTATTGCTGGAGTGGTTGGTTTCTGAAAGTACACTGAGTGAACAATTATAAATTGATGCATAATAGAATATTATCCCTTGTCCTAAAATAGCAGGCAAGTCCCTGCTCTTTCAGTCAGCAGAGGTTTTTCTTCTTGCCACATTGCAATTCCCATTCACATGAATCTGTCATGTATCATTCCATACTGTTGTAGATGCCAGTATTTTTGAACACATCTTCCTCATCGCATGTGTCAGTGATTCCCTCCATGTTCCGCCGCATTCAATTCTTTATTCCTACATTTTTAATACTTCTTCCCAAATTGCCTCTTTCAGCATCTTTTTTGAAGTAAACTTTTAATTCCTCTAGAACTTCATGATGTGCAGTTGGGAATGAGTGTTTGCAAAGGAAGTTAATATCTTACCACACAGCAGTGCCCATATGTGTTTTGCAGTCTTTTTGCCCTCGCTGTTTAACGTCTAATTCATTGATAAAAGAATGGACTAAACCCAGTCAAGCCAGTTATGCACACTAAAATTCTTTAGTGCCTTCCAGTTTCTACCAGTTCCAGGGCATACAGCAGCCAGTAGGAAGAAGACCATATCTTTATAAAGCAGTTTTTCATTACCATTATAAAGCATGAAGAGCATAGTTAGTTACAAAGTTTTATTGGTTCACTGGTCATCAGTTTATGCACAGAGACCAGATACTGTGGGATGCATAAGCCATAGAAGACGTAGGACACATACATCACTCCATCCTCTCCAGCATAAGTGGAAGAGCTGATTGCTGTGGGAGGGCATAGCAGGATTGAGAGACCACTGCTGAACTTGTAAAACATGTTGTCCAGAAACTTACTACTTTGGTACATCAGACAGCATAAATCACAGAGCCTGGTGCATAGCTAGAGGCACAAATTTCACTCCCTTAATTAGGGGTTATTTGCTGCTGTGATTTACAGTTTATGTATGTCCACTGGCATATACTGTATCATATATTGTAGATCTGACTGGTAAATTGTTGCTTGTTAAAAGAATCTGAGTTTGTGTTCTTTGCCATGCACTGGTAGATGTGATTTATGCTATTTGACTTAACACAGCATACATAAGTAATAGGTATCTGGCCACTCCTATACTGATATATATTTGCAGCTTCTCCCTAAATTTCCTCTGTAAGTGGAGTTGATATTTTGATTTGAGTCTATGCTTGGTAAAAGATTACACTGACATAATAGAAGCATAAATTATGAAAATATGTATGGATCGTCCATAAGATTTCAATCTACAAAGCCTGTGAGCTGGAGTGAGCTCCTACTATGTTAGGTTTCCTCTGGGTCAACTCTTTAGTATAAACTCTGAACCAGTTTTATTTGGAAACCAGTGGGTATAAATATTGTACACAAAAGAGTATGAGGTTAAGATCCTAATGCAGCCCACAATAAATACTTTTTCCCTAAGAACAACTAGATTGTTTCATTGCTTAATTATTGTATAAGTGCTAAAACTCCATATTTTTTTCACTGTTCTAGGTCTGAAGAACTGTTGCTGACTACAACAGTGCCAGCATTCCAACTTTATTCAACCTATCAACATCTTTAATGGACTTTCCTGTGGTGGTACCCTTATGAAACGGATGACAACTACTACTTCAGTTTGCACATTCTAATCACTTTCCAGTGTGACAAGAGATTTTTACTTATAAATAATCTAAGTGTATGCAACTGGTAAAACCAGAGCCTACATCCAGTATTACTCATAAGAGACATTGTTCATCCACAAATGTTGTACATGTATGAAAACTGTACTGTATACTGCAACAAACCCCATACTTCCTATTGGAGAGTACAATAATGTAAATCCTAAAAGCACCACTATTTTAGCATAATAAAAGAAAGTCCAAAGAGCTCCTATATAAACTACTCCAGATAACTTTGCTTCATCGGTATTTGTAGCTTACTGTAACTTTTTTAAAAGAAATACAGGATCATCATTTTATTGTACAAAAGCGCTTTGATTAACACAACAGCTATCTAGTTTTTTAATTTTAGGATTTAAGAAACCTGTGGAGACAGTGATCTAGTCTTTAAAATGAGTCCTTTCAGTATAATGTCTGTCTAAAGACATTGCCTTTAATATCTGTTGGGAAGGAAATGTCCAGATTTTTCAACCTTTTATTGTATGTTTCCTTTTCCTTGTTTACATAGGGAACAATGTTTATAGTTGTGTGTACAGTGGGGGTCTACAACAAGAAGTGTATATTTTAAAACAATTTTTTAATGATTTAACAATTTTTTGTAAATCATTTTTGGGCTTCTGCAGCTGTAGATTCTCACTGTGAATTCCCTTGCTTGCTCATGCATAAGTGTATTTGCAATACCAAATATACAGGTTTAGTACTTTTGCCTGTTAGTGATTGTTTTACATGTGTAACGTTTTGGTTGAGATGTTAAATGGTGGACGAGTACTGTGGATGTGAATGTGGGAAGTAATTTTAATCATGTGTAATTGGTCCCAGGGCCTAAGTTGCAGTAATTACCGATTTTTGCTGATTTATTTAACAATGCCTTGTTGCTTTGTATGCATTAACGTTTGGGTGTAAAGATTGCGTGTAAAATCCAACAGGGAGCCACAGTATTTAAATTGACCGACCTAATGTTACAACTGCTTTGAGGTGGCCAAATGTAAACGAAAAGCCTTAATTAAAAGTGGTGCAATTTTGTATGACTTAGCATCAGTAGTTCAATAAATTTGGATTGCCATGCAAGGGCTTGCATTACAACTACCTGTAACTGAATGTTTTGTGTACGCTCCAGTAACATCAATAATAAGGTTGTTAACATTTCCTGGACAAACAGAATTTAGGATACCAAGGAAACATTCTTCCAGCCTGAGTTCAGTCCAGTTTTGCCATCATGACTATTGTAATCTAAATCACAAATAGACTAATAATGTCTTCATTTCAGTAGATTTGGGCATCGCTGAACAGCTCATGTTCATTCGTGAGCTGTTCTAAAAATGTGCATTTTTCAAATGTTTCCTTTCCATTACGTAACATTAGAGAAGGAAAACTAAAGTGTATTGTATCAGTTATTTTAAGTGCAATAGAATGCTCCAGGAATATGCCAAATTCTGAAGTATGTTAAGTTTTCAAGTACTTTGTCTTCATAAGATTCAGATACCCCAACATAGTATCGTAACAAAGTGCTTGTTTCTAGATCACTTAAAAAGTAATTCTGTTGTGCATTTTTTAAAAAGCTGGAGCCTGCTGTTTCCCATGTATAGAATCATGCCTACCAGAATTCACACGAGTGGATATTGCAGCTTTCTGTCAACAGAATGACCTAGCTGTATCTTGGGATCAGTGCTTTGTGTTGTTTACTGAAGATCAATCACAAGAATCTGGAACTGCTATTTGTCAAGATACCTCTGTTTCAGAATACTGCCACGGCGTGTGGGTTTCCCTCCTAATCCTGGCTCAAAAAAGCATAGGAATGTACAGTATATTACTTTATATAATATCCAGTTATTAGCCCATCATTTTAAGATAAATTATGTGTTGTGTAGCATAGGCAATGAATTATACTATCTTCTCTGGGCTGCGTTTCTTGACCTTGTGTTGCTTTGAAAACTCATTTTGGGACTAGAAATAACAATAGAATCATTGATTTAGGAGAAATTACATGCTTCATTGGTGAAGTGTGACACTCTTTTCATGGACTAGTATAATGTGAGTGTGCTCTTGAACTTACTGGTAGTCTGGATGGCCCTCTGATGAGAATTTTTTCTCTCTGTAACAGACTTAGTAAATGTCAAGACACATCTTCATAGCATCAATACTTTTTTAATGCAGTGTATTGTACCTAGGACTGCCCTTAAAATGTTCAAAGGCATTAGCCTAAAACGTGGTGGGTTTACCATCTAGCATTATACCTGTCTTTCTGGAGATAGCACTGATTTTCTGTGGCCCTTTGGAAGTCAGTAGTGTGTCAGTTACCTAGACTGTTGTGACTACTTTTCTGTTAGAGGTGGTGGCTCTCGTATGGATCACTTCTGCCTTTCCCTCCATTATGCAGGACTATGTAGAACATATTTGGATACATAAATCTTATGGTATTCATCTTAGAGAGCGCCTTTCATGGTTATGGTCCTACGTTACTCAAGGAAATAGGACTCTTGCTAGACTTTTGTTTTCAAAGCATGTGGTTACCCCCAACAGTGTGTGGATTAAGATGGGTAAGAATGGAAGCATAACACATTTCAGGTATCAAAAACCCCTTACCATATATTTATCTTGGCCCTGCAAATTCACACAGTCCCCTTTCCTTTGGAAATAGACCAAGTCTTAAGAAAATGTATGCAATCTTTCTATATAATACCAAGTATAATGCGGAGTAGTGGTGTATAGATTGCACTTCTGATCACACTTCCATATAAAATTGATTGCCTTCTGATAGAATTATATTATTTGTGTCTTACATTTCTTCCTAAATAATGTATTTGCACAATAGTACAAAGTGGGTATATGAAGTATTAAGATAGTGGATATAAACATCTATCTTAAGATGTATAAAACAGAAATGATTACCTTGTATCTTCATAGAAAAAAATCCTGAGGTTGTGGAATGTGCATATTAAGTAGGAAAGTTATGTAACACTTCTTCCATTAAAAAAATCTATCTGTATCTACTTTATAATGTTGTTTCTCACTAAAAGCAAAAATGTCTAAATTGAGGCTACTGTACTTCAGACATATCATGGGAAAAGGCAACTCATTGGAGAAGGTAGGCAATAATGCTAGGTAAAGTTGAAGACAAAAGGAAGACAGATTGACTCAATAAAAAGGAATCCATTATTTAATTTGCCACCCTTAAAATGGGCTGTTCACTCCAGGAGCTTTCATAACTTATAAATTCATCTGGGGTGAGAAATTGAAACTATGCAATGAAAAGACTAGCAGACTGTATTAAGCCTGCAGATATAGAGTACCAATAGCCTGCCAGAAATTGCTTTATATTAAGATTTTTTTAATGTGTTATTTTTTGGGTTGGGAGATGTTACCAGCGGATGCTTTATGGGCCTTCAGGAGTAGCCTATCATAAAACACACTGCAGTGAACTGGTTGGGAGAAGGTTATGTTGCTATGACAGTTGCAATCCACTATTATTTTTCCATAGAAGAAAACTGACTCTTCTCCGCCATCCTGTGAAAGGATCAGGATTTGGGAAGATTAAGCCTTAAACCTGCAACTACTGCTAAAAGGCATCTTTAACAATTTCACATTCATACAAAGGCCAACTGGGTGGGGCTTAGCTAAGGTTAGCAGAGGGTTGATTATATATATACTGTATAATAGATGAAGAGAAACAATTAAAATTGTAAACTGCCCAGAGACTACTTGTAGTGGTATGGGGTGGTATATAAGCAGAACACTTTACAAGTTCTTCCAACACGTTTGGTTATATGATAATGCCAACAATGAAATTATTTGTGTACCTTTAATAATACAGAGCTGTGCTTTCTGAAAGCTACTGCCAAGGTATCTGAAACCGAGTGTCTCCTAACCTTGGAAGCCTTTCCACTAATTCAATACATACAATGGTTGCACAGTAATTATTAGGTATTTCAGTCCTGTTCAGACGTCCTATGTACATAAATGCCAAAGGAGCAGCTGATAGGGATATTGGCATCTAGGCTGGCATGGCCCAACACTGCTTTGAAATTATGTTATCCTTTCTTGCAACAGAATGACATTAGCAATTGTGTTTACACCTTGGGAACAGAAGCAGTTTGTGCTCCTGTAATTATTTTATGTCCATGCTGTGTTTGAATAGTAAATTGTAGAACAGCACATGCCCAGAATATTCCTTGTTTTAAATTAAAGATGTGACTCAGATATGCAAAAGCACCTGTTAAGTCACAAAAACCTTCTACAGTATGTGGTTCAAACTGAAGTTGTGGCCCTCAAGATGGTTGTATCCAGGGTCTGCGAGTACACCTGCTGATTCACCTTTTGGGACTACAAAAGAAAAACAAAGACAGACCGAAACATTGTTGCACCTTAAAGACTAACTGCTGCATTTTAATGTGAAGTTTTATGGATTTACTTCCTCAAACATAAAGAGTGAGACTGCATAGCAAATATTGGTACTGTACATGTATATACAGTATTGTCAAAAAATAAAGGGATTGCTGGGAGTCTTCATGTGGTTCCTGGATCTCCGCTATGAGGCTAAAATCCAGTGCCTTGAGTTTTAGAAGAGGTAGCCGTGTTAGTCTGTGCTAGCATATTAGGTCAAAAACCAAAGAAAATAAAGAAGACAAAAACTTTGGCGCCTTAACAACGGAGTCACCGGTTGCTACTAAGGATTTTAGCATGTTATGGAACGGAGCCGACCCAGGCTCAGAAGTGTGGCTTTCCTTTGATCTACTTCAACGTTTGAAGACAAATTATGTTGTGTGTACAACCAACATTTCAAAATCACCATCACGATTTATTTATTTATTTATTGGGCTGGGATCCTGATCTCCGATCCCAGATCAAACAAAGGCGGCAACTCCCTCCCTCCTTCCCTCCCTCCCTATTAGGGCGGTGGGAAACTTCTTCCCCATCAGACTTGCGGCACAGAAACGGGGATTTAGTCCTCCTGGGCGATAGGTGGCGCTGCAACCCCTTGCGAGTCCACCTTTATCGGTCGTTCCACCAAGAAAGACCTTTTCTGAGCCTGACAGCCGTTTGGTGGGGCCAAGTTTCCGGAACGTGTTGCACCTGCGCGCTCTTCCTGCTGCCGAGGATTCGTTTCTTTTTGAAGGTCTACTACGTAGCTTCCAGCCTGCCCGCCTTTCTCCCGGCGCTATAAATGACCCCTGGCCTCTCGCCACCTTCCCTCCCTGGGCTCTTTAGTTGTCCTTCCGGTTCACGGTGGCGAGCTTCCGGAAAGCGGGAAGTCTCCAGGAAGAAGCCGGGGAGCGGGGCGGATTTGGGAGCCACGCCGCCGACGGACAGGTGGGCGCCCCTGAGAGGCTCCGGGAGGGGCTTCCACGGAGAAAGCAAGGAGGCCGGTCGTGCCGCCTCAGGGATGCGCCCGGGCGCTCCGTTCTTTACAATCTGCCTATAGAGGGAGAACAGGGGAGGCACCCTCGCGGCCATCTCATCATTCCTTTCGTTACTGGGCGCGTTACTTAAAAGGTCCCGAGTCGTTCCACTTCTTCGTACTGCATTGTTGAGGCCTGAGGCGCCTCATCCCACAAATCAACGCACACAGTCTCTGAAGGCAGTTATCAGGGGAGGACGGGTATCTCCCAAGGGCGCTTTTTCCCTCCCCGGCTCGTCATCGCGCATTTTTTTTAGCTTTTTAAAATCAACACTGCCCGTATATCTCCCGCGGGAGGAAATCGGCTGCCTGTTGTGTCCCCCACCCCACCCCACCCGACTTCGTGAAACCGCGCCGAATGTACGAGTGACAGAGGCGACTGTGTCTCGTTTTATCTTCATTCATTTGGCTTGCGCTTTTTTAGAGGCTGCTGTTTGGGTTGGTACCACAGGCATGGAAGGATTAGGGAAGTAATACGGTCATTCCCGTGAAACCTCTGTGGTTTAGGTTGCTCACATTCCATCCATCCTGTGTTGTCATCCTGCAGGACAGTTGTAGGAACCTTTTACAGTATTGCTGGCTGTTCAGTACAGTATTGGCAAGCCTATATGAGGTCCTTGAAACCTAAAGCTCTCACTTTCAGCTGTTCCCAGTGGGGCCCAGCCAACTAGGAGGGCCTGGCACATTTGAAAAATGCCACAAACTGAAAACAAATCTACATACACCACCTTGTGATTTCATTATGTGACTTACGCAGTCCTGATTCAGCCTGTATTTCTTTAATATTGTGTTATGGCCATGGCAAAAAAGTGGGGGCAATAGTTGATTTGATTGTGGGCAACCCACTTCTGTTTCATCAGTCTTACGAATTCTTGATGTCAAGGTTTATAACTTAAAGCAAGGGCAGTTTTTACTGTGTGTTTCAGTGGATTATAGCTGTTCTATTTTTACACTGCTTTTCATGCCTTATTTTGCCATTTGTTGTTTTTACCACATTGTGCTTCTTTGTTGTTGTTGTCACATGCTGTCAAGTCATCTCTGGCTATTTTATGAATGAGCAACCTCCATAATGTTCTGTCCTCAGAACTGCCCCGCTCAGTATTTTTAAACTCAAGCATGTAGATTCCTTTAGCTGAGTGGTTCCCAATCTTGGGCCCCAGATAGTCTTGAACTACAGCTTCCAGAAATCCTTGCCAGCACAGCTACTGGTGAAGGTCTCTGGGAGTTTTACCCATGAATATCTGGGGACCCAAGATTGGGAACCACTACTTTAGGTAATCATTCCTCCTTGTGTTTGGTCTTCCTTTTTTCCTGCGGCCTTTGAATCTTCCCCAGCATTATTGTTTCGCCAGTCTTCTCATGATGTGCCCCAGATAGGACAGCCTTAGTTTCATCATTTTTACTTCTAAAGATATTTTAGTTGGATTTGATTTAGAACCGACATGTTCATCTTTCTGCCAATCCAAGGCATCTGCAAAGCTCTCCTCCAGTATCGTTATTTCAAAGGAATCATTTTCCCCCCCTGTTGGCTTTGTTTCATGTTCAGCTTTCATACATAGTGATCAGGAATACAGTCACATGATGATCTTGGTCTTGCTCTCAAGCAACACATCCTTGTACTTGATGACCTTTTCTAATTTCCTCATTTTGGCCTCTCCAAGTCTGTCTTCCGACTTCTTGGCTAAAGTCTCCATTTGGATTGTGTTTTTTTATGAAATTAATTTTATTTTGTTGTAAAAAGAAAGAAATTCAAGGCTAATTAAGGGAGAGGAGGTATATGGAGAGAGAAGAGAGAGAGGGAGACTTGCATAAAAGCTTTGAATTTCATCTTCGTCATCTGTAGTTGGAGCATAGACTTGTTTATATTGAGAGGTTTTCCACAGAGTCTGGTATTACTTGGTCAGACCTTGCATTATAGTCACAGTATAAGATACCTAAGTTAAACTTTTACCATTGTTTTGTGCTATGAACTTCACAGACGCATCCTGTAGCCATTGCTACAAACATCCTCCGAAGCACCCTTAACTGGGCCAGTGTGTGTGCAATCCTGCCTGCTCATGAACATGTTTGTACAACTTAAGCATGTGACTCAAAGCATACATTGTTCTGCCTTTCACCTTACATATGTTGCTAACAATTGTTACAGTGCAGGACTGGAAGGAAAATGAGGCTTATGCAGGTCACTAAGGCAAATTACCAGGCAATTATTTCCAAAATAATTTCCTTTTTTAGATGTCATCATTAATTATCCAAAAGGATATGAAGCTCTAAATTACTTCTTGACACAACTTATTTGTCTGTTTAAAAAAAACAAGAGAAGGGGACAGACAACAAAACAATCATATGATTTCATTAATTCTATTCCTTTTCAGGAATGATTTTCACAAGATGTCTTCTGTACAAGAAGTGAGCCGGCCAGTTCGGAAGCAGAGTTCTCAAAAAAAGGTTTCTAGTATCCTTTTCTGTGTTAAGTGTTATGTAAAACCACATTAGAGTGGTTTTTGAAGGTGGCAGTGAGCTTTGTGCTTTCAAAGATAGTGGATGGAATCCTCTCACATGTATTCACCCACCTGTGCCGCTCCAATACTGCAGATATTAACAGCAAACTGCTGTGAATTTTTAAAATCTTAGTTTTTTGTGTCATGTGCGAAGTCAAAAGAAAAACAACCAACGGCTTTTTAACTGGGAGCAGATCGCTACTAAAGGTGTATGCTGTTGGAAGTTATGCTAGCATGTGCAAGTAACAAGACTCTGACAGCAGCCCTACTCCTTTGTTAAAAAAAGATAATGGGCCCTATACAAGTAAGTCTGCTGATTTATTCTCTATTTTTTTAAAAAGTTCACATGAGGTATCATTTATTATGGGCTTCAGCTAGCTGTGGCAGAAGTGAAAGAGACAAATAGAAAAGCGATGACACCATATGTGCCTCTTGGTGAGACTGTTTCATTTAGGTGGCCAAAACATCCACAACTTTGAAGTTATTTCCTTCACCTGGTTTCCTTTTCTTAGTCCTTGCTTCCCTCGATGACAGCTTGAGTGACATGACAACGAGAGGACTAACAGTCCCTAGAACTCCTGGACTATTTCCACACTCTTGTAAGCTCTCTATACTTAATGCCTTGTATATGCACTTTACTTGTTTCTTTTATCACTGGAATTTTACTAGTACTGTATTCTGAATGTTATTTCCGATATTCTTTTTCTCACTTTGCAGTTCAGCTAGAATATAAGTTACCTTCTTTTAAAAGTAGTATTTTGAGCACAAGAATATGGTTACCCCTATTTTTCCATCTATAAGCTGCCTAGTTGCCCTAAGCACATCCGATCTCGCCTGATTGGGCCTGGGTAGTACTTGGGTGGGCGACCACCAGGGAATACCAGGTGCTGTAGGCGCCCGGAGTAGGAACTGGCAAGCCACTCCAGTATTCCTGACAACAAAACTCCATGGACATGGAGTCATGAAGGGTCGGTCACAACTGTAATGATGCAACACATGCACAAGGTGCTTCCATGTATAGGACGACCCCCACTTTCACAGCCACACAGTTCCTGCTTGCTTCTGTGCACAAGATTACCTTCAGTTTTTAGTCTAATAATTTTAGACAAAAATATAGTCTTATATGCAGAAAAATATTGTACTCATTGTCTTTCCTTGATGTTTTCAATAATGTCTTCATTTCAAAAGAGAGACTAAGAAGTGCATCATGGTTCTGAAAAATGTTTTTGTTTTTGTTTAAAAGATACTCCACAGGCTCTGAGTTCCATGAAACAGCCAAACATATCTACCATCCTGGGCACAGGAGGAAAATCTCCTTATCTTGTGCACACTCCTGGGCACCTTGGAAATGTGTCTATGGTAAGAATAAATGAAGTAAGAATGGGCAGCATACCTTTCAGTAAATAGCAGAAACACATGCAAAGCTCATTCAAAAGTAAGACCCACTGTATTTAGTTGTCCAAATTGCTAGGTAGCTGTATCTTATAGTTTTGAGGTTGTTTTTCTCTTCATTTTTTCATATGTTACCTTTAGTCTTTATGAAGATACAAGTGGTCAGTTCTAAAAAATAAAAATTAGCATAGAAACAACCTGTAGGAAAATTGTTTTTCCTAATGAGTTGAGGTTTGATCTGTCAAAAGTACGAATTCCACTCCCAGTTCATCATTTTCTTTTCCAAATGATGCACACTATTATGGCTGCTGAGCATTCGTTGTTCTTACTGATTTACTTAATAGAACGTTGCGGTATTTCCATTGACAAAACATTTTTTTTCCAAGCTCACTGATACATCCTTGCTAACCCTGTTTTTGTTATGCAGCCATCACCTCTTGCTTTTACTGCTAGAAGGGATGTTGTAAAGAACAGCTGGAATTAAAATTCCTCTTCTTCTGAAACAAAAATGCAAAGTGTTTTAAAGGCTGGCTTGATCTTAATGATTCCCTGTTTTATGATACAGTGTTGATAAATCTCTTATTGGATTAATAGCCTGAGGAATGAATATCACAATAACTGCTGTAGTGCTTACATATAGTGTTGGAGAGTGAAAATGTTTTCCTGTTATGTAATTGTGACATCATCAGTTTGCTGAAGCTGCTGCTAGTAACATTAGTGACATGACAACCACTCAGATGGAGAATGGTACTCGCTCCCCTGCTTTCACCTTGAGCGGGATTAAAATTTGTCAGGCCTTCGAGTTAAGGCTTCAGTCATTGAATGAATGGAATCTGGAGATACTATTTCTCTCTACTGCTGTTAAATATGACTTCTTGTCTTCTTGATAGATTTGCTGTCATTTTGTATGTCATCGCATGTCAAGACAATTGTAGGCCCTGGAGGTTAACTAGCCATGTGTTGTTGTTGTTGTTGTTGTTGTTTAAAAAAAACCCTGAAGTAGTATTTAGTGTTCATGCTTCTAAAACATTTGTTTAGCCTGAGTTTTATATAGTGCCCTTTAGCTTAAATTTCAGTAAGCCAACAAGAGAACATGCATTGAATGGGCACCCTTGTAAATGTGGCAAATTGTTAATGAATGTGTTGGTTTTAATCAACAAAAGGCGATAGGCATGGGAGGAATGCTTTCTCTCCCCTGCCCCCTGTTATGCTGTCAGGCCCCCAAAGTGTGACTAGGATGGCTGTGTGTGCTAAAAGAGAACAGGCAGAAGTTGGGATTGTAGTATGTACCTGAGTGAAGCTAGTTGGGGGGTGTTGGTCGATGTGCATGCAATGCTGTTTGTTTGCAGAGCCGGTGTTTACTCAGTTGTATCCTATTGCTTAAGTTAGATGAAAGTGACTGGACAGCTGCACTCACACCTCCACGTTCAGTCATGTTCACAAACTTAGAGTACAGTGCCACAGAAGATGTCACCAGGAGTGCTGTTCTGCTGAATGAGGATGATCCTGGGGAAGCAGGTGATTCTTCTTTTTTTTCCCTTTGTGTTTTTATTTGCATATCTGTCTGATGTAGTGTGGGTGCATTTTTAGGGAGCCAAGCAGTCTGTCAACAGTGGATCCTGCTGTGGAGCGGGAAGCAGTGTTAGATCATCCCCTCTAGTTTATTCCATAGGAAAATAATTCCCTGGGGAAAGAAAGCTGTGAAGACGCATAATGCATAATTTACAATAAGAAATCAGGCAGAATGTGTTGTGCTTGAACAGGCTTGGGTATATATTTTGTGTGATTGTTCGCGTATATTTTAATGGATGATTCCAAAATTGCAATTCTGGTCATTTACGGTACTTAGAAAACATTAGTGAATGTTTGGCTACAGTGCTTTCAAATCCTTGTAGATTTTTTTAAAATTGTGTTTCCTTTTAAGATATACAGTAGTTAAGTTACAGTAGTGTCATTCTACAAATACTTTTGATTGTTTATAAAAAAAGCTCTGCAAAGGACATCTTGTTAAAACGTACTTTAAAACATAGTACGAGGTGTGTACTGTGTAGAAATGTAAAATTTCTGGAAATTTTGAATCTTGGAAAAGAAACCCATTTTTTCTGTTCCGTTCCCCCCTCCCCCGGAAAAACGGATTTTTATTATTATTATTATTATTATTATTATTTTGAAAAATTGAAAAAATGCTACATTAGCACTCCCACCCCCTTTTACAGCTTGAAAGTCATTCTGTTATTTTAGGAATATAAAATATGACTATGGACAATTTGACGGAATAAAATTACCACAACTAGCATATTAAAATGTAGTGTATCCAAACAATTATAACAAATAAAATTTACTTTTTAAATAATATTTATTTGTAATTGTAAGTAATAAATGTAGTAACAATCTCCAGAACTCAGTTCACACAATAGAACAGCTAATGATACCCATCAACTACAGAGAAGGATCACTGCTACCCCTGACTGCAGTGAAATTTGACTAACATCTATTCTCCTGCATAGGACAAGTTTCCTCTTTCCCACAACTTTAAAACCCTACAGCCTCACTCACTCTATACCCCAGAGCACAGAGACAACTCCTCGTTCTCTGAGCTCCTTGCCCTCTGAAGATGGCAGCCACAGAGTCTGGTGAAACATCAGGAAGAAAAACTTCCACAACACAGCCAAACAGCTTGAAAAACTCACAACAGCAATCTCCTGAACTGTTTACTAGTTTATGGAGGGGGGCGCTACAAAACAATGTTTAAAAATCCAGAATTAACCATTCATATTTCATTTCCACAGTAATAAATAAAAAAACCTCATTCTCATAAAAAGAATTGAAGAGGCATGCAAATATATAGAAGGGAGAAGAGGGACTAAGTTTCAATGAATGGGCATGAAGTTCAATCACAATCATTTTTGTTGTTCTGTATTTTCTTCCAGTGCTTTGAGGCCTCGTGAAGAGGACAGAACAGAAACAAACATACCCACCCACCCACCCACCCGTACAAAAACAAAAGTGAAACCTTTTTCTTGTGACAATAGCAGCACCTCCTAAAAAGGAAGAAATGCATCTTGTTATTGCACTGGAGAGTTTGTTTGTAACCTAGGACTTGCTTGTCCTCAGTGCACAGAAATTAGAATAATCTGATGCTATGCATATTTTTAGAAATGATTTGGAAAATATTTGAACACCCTGTCTTAAAATATTTTATTCATCATGATAAAATAAAACATTCCACAATCATTTTTTTCTTTTTCTTCTTTCAATTTTTCCAATTTTTCAGAAAAACAAAACAAAAAGGCTTCAGGAAAAAAAAATGGGGAAAAAGCTGGGTTTTCCCTCTGAATTTATCCAGTTTTTCCCCCCAGGCCTTCACATCTCTAGTAGTGATAAGTAAATTCTTATTTAGACATCAACCTGTAGAAAACAAGAATCATACAAAGTCAGGTCTTTCTAATCAGCACCCTTTTATTTCTGTTTTACTAGCTACTAGAAGCATGTACTCGGATTTTCTGCATTCTCTGTTAAAGCACAGTTCAAATACTGTATTTGAACTTATAGATGAATATGAAGATATTTGTAGTAGCCAGGTATGTTTTATTGTTTATTTGTTCATTTGTTACTTGGTTATCTGAAATAACTTATCCTTAATGACTCAGCACAGAACTAGTATAACAGTAATGACATTAATTAAATGTTGCAGCATATCTGGAAAGGGACTTAGTCTTCTGCCTTGGGGTTGTTGGTCATTCATCCAGGATTCTACCATCCACACTTGCTTTGGTAGTCTTAGAATCAGTTTGGCATTTGTGACAGTAGGGAATTGTTAAATGGCATGCAGAATCCTACATATTCAATCAAAGGGAATTTGTATTCAACTGCATTTGCTTGTAAGAATCCCTCCTCACCCAAGCATCTTCTACTTCTTATTGTATAGTGGTAACTTGCAAGATGAATTTAATTCGTTCTATGGGTTAAATCAACAAAATGCGGTTTCCCATAGGAGTCAATAGGAAACCGATCAATCTGTTCCAGAGGTGTGAAAAAAGCCCCAAAAAGCCTTTTTTTTGGTTCAGACCTCTTTATAAAGTGCACTTTAAAGGCATGCAGAGCCCCTCCCCCCACAACACACTTGTTTCAAAATGCGGAAGAGATTTTTCTCTTGTTAGGGATCCCATAGGGAATTTTCATCTTGTGAAGCATGCCTATTGCCAGAAATTTCATTCGTCTTACGAGTTTTTCATCTTACGGGGCACTTGTCCTTCAAGGTACCACTGTATTCTTATAATCCCACCCCTGAGAGTGTGAAGTTTGTTGCAACAAGCACTTGAATCCCTTCATTTTTCATATGCTATAATGATCTCATGTATGCATATACAGTATATATGTCATTATATAGATAATTGAAATAGGTAATACTAGAAGAAATAGTAGAATAAAATAAACGTTCTTTTTTTAAAAAAAATCAGGTAAACATTCTTCAAAAAATAGTGTACCGAGCAACTCCTGGACAGCAGAAATTTTCAAAAACTGCTAGTGTGTTGTGGCTTCTTAAGCAAGAGATGGTAACATGGAGATTGCTGTCCTCAATTTACAGGTAACTCATATAAATTTGCCTTATTTCTTTTAGCTGATTAGTTAATCATATAGTGGTTTGTTAATTTGCAGCATACAGTGTTTAACATACAGTATTTGCTTTTTGCAGTCCAAGAATATCAGGAGGACAACACATAATCCAATCCTGTTTTAAAGACAACAAGGATTTGATTTTGAATCATTAAAGTGGGAGTTGGGACTCTCACTCTCTGGATTTTTGTTGGACTCCATGTCCCATAATCCTTGAGTACCTGGGGACTAGTAGGAAGTGGAGTTCTCGTGTATTTGGTGGGCCATGGTATCCTCACCGCTGCTGTGGGGAAGGAGAACTCATTTCCTAATCACACCCCATGCACATAATTGTTTATAGATGGACAGAGGCTGTGGGACTTCATACAGAAATAAATGGAACCCAAAGGAACCAATCTAGCATGTCAGACTGAAGATGCTTAGATGAGATATCTGAATGGGCATGGAAGACATTAGTATAGAGGCGAAGCATGTAATGGAGGAAGAAATGGCACAGCATAGCATATTGGAGCAGGACTTGTGCGATAATAACTTCTACAAGGCAAGGTCGTTCTGTAGGAGAATAATATAAAAAGTGTACGCAGAGCTTATAATTTCTGTAATTCTGTGCAAGTAAGCAGAAATGGGAAAACAGGCACAGGAGGATCTTCTGTGTGAAAGCACTGCACCCACAGTGGAAGTGAATAATGCTCAAAATGGTTTGATTTGTGTTATGTACGCTTATAAAACTGGAGGACTTAAGAAACAATTGTTACTGTGAATCTACAACATAGGTTTTCCCCCCCTCTTCTTTTCAAATTCAGGGATAGGATACAGTCTGCTCTGGAAGATGAAAACATGTTTGATATTACGGTATGTTTCATGACTGTCATTTTCTGTAAAAGCATAATTATGGCATTGTTAAAAATTATTATTATTGTAATGCTAATTAAAATTCTGATAAGAGAGATGAAACATAACTCTGGAACTAAAAGATTAAAATAGTTTATTAACAATCCATATATCCAAAATACTTCATCCAGTACTGGACAAACCAACTCACAGTGGCACTGTGGAATTAGCCTTTCCTAGGGTCTAGGGCTGGCCTTTTACTGCTACCTACCATTCTCCTTCAAGGGCTGCTCTTTCCCTTTTCCACTCCTTTGTATCATTGCTGCTGTTTTCCCACCTTCTTTGCATGGCTGCCTCCTGGCCAGCTGTTTGATTAATGCCTGACTCCAGGGTCCTAGGGATGAAATTATTGTGGGGAGGGGATGCCAGAGAAATGGGTTGTCATAGATGCTTTTAGGAGCCCACTCTCCTCCATTTTGCATTGGCCCCAAGGACCTTTGGGGCCAGGCATTGTTCACATAGCCAGTTGGGAGGCAGCCACTCTGTGGAGGTGAAGAGCCAGTGGCAGCAGCATTTAGATGGGACAAGTCCTTACCCTCCCCATCACCCTTCTCATTATCTTAAGTGTGGCATTATGGCTGGGAGAGTGGGGTTGGTGATGGGGGCACCAGCTCCTCTCTCCCCATCTCAGGTGGTGGGTAGGCATGCACCATTGTTGGCGAGGTCCTCTTAATTCACTGGAACAGGTTTGGGTGTGATGCTGTGGAGGGGAGTGGCAATCTCTTCTGGTGAAAGAATTGGTTGCACTGCAGCATGGGATGAAAGGGGCCAATCATGTGACTCTCAACCGAAGATGGATGTTTTCTTCTATAGGTTATAAATGCTAGTGAAAAGACTGTTGTAAACAACTTGTTCCAGAGAGATTCGTTGGTTCGACAAAGTCAGGTATGACTTAAAGAATGTTCTCTAAAGAGCAAGACAGATGTTCTAAGCGTGATTCCATAGGATTAGACCCATTAATCCTAGTGGGATTGGCCTCTAATTAAAGCATACATTAGTCCTTGATATTTCGGGTTTCTCAAAACCCGGCAGAGTGTATTAGCTGACTGTAAGGAAGAGTCCTTTGCTTGGAAGTAGAATACATGTGTTTTATTTCTAATCTTTTGGAGAGTGAGAATAAAGCAAGTTACACAAGAATGAAGTGAGCATCACAAGTATTATGTTTAGCATTTCTGCTTGAAACAGGAGAAAGAACTGCTGTGCCACTGCTGCTTTTTAATTGAAGAATAGACAAGTAGATAAGACTTTCAAATACAGGGTTCCATGTATTGTGAGTTGTGAAACAAATTGCATTAAATGTTTTTAAACTGTCCTTCATTTTTAAGATATTTAGGTCAGTCAGCCCAGTGGAATAAAAACACATAACAATGTACTGAAAGTAATTAATTGCATGAACAAAAAGTATTATAAAACATTAAACACAGCATCATAGTACAAATAACAAATAGCTATATCTGGAAGAGATTAAGATAAACATCAGCACCTGGCACTCCACCTGTAACGACCTAGGTGACCAGCACAACTCCTTGAGAATTGATCTAATAAGATTCTGTGTAGCCTTCCCAGTTAAAATGCTGGCAGCTACATTTTACGCTAGTTGAACATGAGCGATTGCTTTTCAGAACATTAAACATAACATGTAGTAATCCAATCGGGAGATCACCAGTACATGAGCCAAGCTTACTTGTTTCTCACCAGAAGAAGTTTTCACTAGTAATCTTGTCAAAGGGAGCAAAGTACCTTTAAGGTGTGTACTTTTTTCAAGGAAATAGAACCACATCTACAACGGACTGCAGATCCCTTTCCTGAACGCGAGAGCTATGTACATATGGTGAAGCTTCTGCTTTGTCAGGATTCAGCTTCAATTTATTGGCCCTTATTCAACATTATACCAAATCAAAATACAGGTTCAGCATTCCTCAAACTCAGAGGAGGTAGAAAAATAATCTGGGTTATTAGCATGCGGATGGCACTTCACTCCATACTCTGATGTTTACATCTGGGAGGCAATACACATTGAAAGTAGCCTTTGAAGTCTTTTTGGTATCTCTCTGGCCTTCTCACGATCAGATGGGCCAGAGGCAAGAGCAGAAGCTCTGAAATCAACCTTCCTAATTTTGTCCCGGAGGCCGTTAAAAGCACGATTTGTTCATTCCCTTTCCAGCCACTTCTGAAACGCTGCCAAGAAGCATCTCCCTTTGCAACTTGGCTTCCCGCTCTTGGAAACTGTCCAGCACAGCCTGCTCTCTGTGGTGCAGGAGGATGTTCTGCCATCCTTTCTGCTGCACAGAACAGAATTTGGGTGACATCTCAAATGGCGAAGGGGTAACCCCAACCCCCAGAAGTTATTCACCCCAATATAGATACTGGGGTGGGGAAATGGAAACTTGGAGAACCTCGCCGTGCAAATACTCTGAGGATGGGTTGAAGCCTCAACCCACCTGGAAGCAACCTGCAGCTGTGAGCAGCATCAGTATATTCTGAAGCCACAGAGCTGGCCCAGGAACAGACCGTTCCCTGTAGTAATGAAACTTTCTTAAGGGCCCAAGAAGAAAGAGCAGAGTCTTACTCTGTTGCCATATAAAGATCATCTGTTAGATCTGTGATGTGATGCCAAACCTAATCCCGAATCCAGACTGAACTGCAGGCCTGATTGCTTGAGGGTTCTAATTTAGGCAGCATCTTTTAAATAATTCCCTGGGAACAAATGGTATTTGGTCAGGTAGAAATAGCAGTATTTTAAGTAAAAATAAAATAAAATACAGGATTGGGTTGAAGCATCTTTGACTGCCTATATTGGGAGAGGGACAGAAACTTGTAAGAAGGTTGCCTTGTATTGTTTTTTGTTTCTCACTTTGTTTAATTTATTTAATTTGTTTAATTTCATATTGCTTAATTTAATTTTCAGCTGGTGGTAGACTGGCTAGAGAGCATTGCCAAGGATGAAATTGGAGACTTTTCTGATAATATTGAATTTTATGCAAAGTCTGTATATTGGTAAGTTAATAACTAGCAGCTTGTGCGGTTCATTGCAACTCATACTTTGTATCACATTGTTAAACATTTAAAGCAGTTTTTTTTAAAATTGTTGGTAGACAGCCCACTCCAATATGACAATGGAGATAGTATAGAAAAAAAAAGAGAAAGTTATTGCATAAGGGGCAGAAAAGGGAAGATTAAAATTAGAAGATTGAGAAGGAAGAATTAGAGATGATATGGCATTAGTTTTGCATATGCAGTACCATTAAAATCAGGGTTTTTATGATTCATAGAATTACTACTTGTACCATTCTACCCATCGTCCCCATTCCTCCGTTTAAAGCAGTGGTCTAGAGCTTATAGGGGGTGCAGTGCTTCTGGGTCTGCTGAGTCTCCTGATGCTTCTTATCTGCATCTGAACAGGAATCGAGGATATATTGAGTGTTCTGCTGTTTTGCCATTTGGCTGTGGCCCTGTGCACATTAGCATGAATACAGTTACACCTAGTGGGGTTTATCGATACACATGCATCATTGTATGACCCTGTTCTCGGATCCCTGGCCTGCTTTAAGTAATGTCAGGATGCTCTAGTTCAGTGGTGGCCAGACTTTGGCCCTCCAAATGTTTTGGACTACAACTCCCACAATCCTTTGTCATTGGCAATACAGGCTTGGAATTTTGGGAGTTGTGGTCCAAAACATCTGGAGGGCCGAAGTTTGGCCACCAATGCTCTAGTTGCTACAGGACTACAGACGGTTAGCAGGAGAACATTCTGGCCTCAGCTCTTTGCCAGAGGGAAAATGGAAGGTTGCACCTTTCCCTCCCAGATGTCTGTGACAACAAGAAGAGTCACCCTGACTTGAGCCGTGGGCCACAGAATGAGCAGGTGTGAGGAAGCCTGTTTTTGCCTATGTTTCAGGTGCCGGTTGCCCTGGAAAAATGAGGTAGAACAGACTAGCTCCTAACATCTGCCAGAGAAACAAGGGCTCTAGATATTATTATTAATTTATTTGTTTGTGGTCCTCAAAGAGGTGGATGCTGGCTAGCAAATAATTTCATAAGAAATGAAATGTGAATTGTTAAATAGTGTCAAAGCATAATGGAATATGTTTGTACGTATCCAATATATACATATCATAGACTATTTCAGAGCCACTGCTGTTGAAATAATGGCATGCTTTGCACTTTCAGGGAGAACACTCTGCACGTCCTGAAGCAACGACAATTAAACACATTTGCTGGGAGCTCACGGCCACTTGTGACTGAATTAGTAGGTGCCATTTACTGTAAACATCTCCAGAGTAGGCTTTAAACATCTCCAGAGTAGAACCAGGAAGCAATGAATTGTTTCCTATGTTTCACAGAATTTTTGTAATATTCAGGCTTTTTTAGTCCAGTCCTAATTAATTCAGTCTCCCATAACCACTGCATGTTCTGCTTAGCTGCCAATTGCAAATACGTAAACATTTTTATGTAACATTGTGGAACTTGTTGATCAAATATAGGCCACAATTTCCGTATATTAGTGATGTGTTCTTAAAACATCTGTTAGAGCAAGAAAAATTATTTTACTCAATAGATACTAGATGTCCCCTAATAATATAGGCAAAGAAGTGTACCATTATTCAAAAATAATAATATTCACCTTTTCAAAGTGTGACAGAATTGAGCTTTTTACAATCTTGAAAAAGATTTTCGTAGTAATTCATGAAATTTCACTCACAAAGTCATCTTGCAGTTACAAAATTTTAAAAAGTAAGCCTGGAATGCTGGAAAGATATAGTTACTTGTAATAGTAAACAAGTTTTTAAAGGCAAGTGTACTAAATACACAATTCTTCAGGCATCATGGCTTCATAGAATACAATGGTACCTTGTATAAAGGAATTAATTTATTCCAAATGAAATTCTGTTAAACAAATTTTCCTTTATACAAATTTCCCATAGGAATGCATTGAAAATGGAGTAATCCCTAATTGTGACAATTTTTATGTTGTACGGATTCGCCCCATGAGTGATTCTGTTCAGCAAATTTCCCCTATCTCCAGAATTTTTTATGTTGTACAGATTTTATGTTATACCCTTTGTTATACGAGGGTCCACTGTACATTATACTGGATTTGATCAGGGCCAAATAATAGGTGGTCAGTTGACCTGTGTGTCCATCGTACTTGAAATCTCCTTGTTAGAAGTAGATGAACAAAGGGAAGAAAAGAAAGGGAGAAACTACAGTGGTACCTTGTATAACGTAATTAATTGGTTCCCAATTAAATTACGTTATACAAATTTTTCGTTATGCAAATTATTATTTCCCATAGGAATGCATTGGAAGTGGATTTAATCCGTTCCAATGCATTCCTAAAGGCCCCGCCAGCCACCTCCCGTTCCAGCCTCTCTCTCTCTCTCTCTCTCTCTCTCACACACACACACACACACACACACACACACACACACACACACACAGAGGGGGGTCTTGCAAGGGCTGCTGCCCCCCACCGCCCCCTCCCCAACACAGCCCACAGAGGGGTGGCCCTCTCTTTCGCCAACTCAAGGAGGTAACGCGCCGCCTGTGCACACACGCACCCGCGCACGCATTCATACACACACGAACACACGTGTGGTCGGAGCCAGAAGTCAGGGGTGGGTTTGCCGCTTTCCTCGCTGCCCCGCCCCGGGGGAAGAAGCCACGGTTCCCGGGGGGGGGCTGCCTTCACCACCGCCGCCGCCGCAGAGCCCCCGCCGCCGCCATCCTGGACCCGTCGACTCCCCGCAAGGGAGGGGGTGGACCCTTCTTCCCTCGACCTGGCAGCCGGCAGGAAAAAAGAAGAGGAGGAGGAGGAGGGGGTCGCCCCTCACTCTCCCTCCCTCCCTGCCTCCCTTCCTGCTTGCTCCGCCGGGCAGCTCGCGCGGGCTTTGGCGGCGGCGGCGGCGTGTGTGTGTGTCACCCCTCTCCCTGCCTCCCTTCCTGCTTGCTCCGCCGGGCAGCTTGCGCGGGCTTTGGCGGCGGCGTGTGTGTGTGTCGCCCCTCTCCCTGCCTCCCTTCCTGCTTGCTCCGCCGGGCAGCTCGCGCGGGCTTTGGCGGCGGCGTGTGTGGGCATTCCTCCTCCGCCGCCGACAACATTAGTGCTGGGGAGCTTCGTGGGTGGGGAGTGAATGGGTGCGCCGCCGCCGCAAGGCTTGGGGGGGCAGTGGCCGTTCCTTCTCCTCCGACAACATCAGCGGGGGGAGGGGAGAGGCAGAAAGGGGACCCCCGCGCTGTCCCTCGCCCCAGCCTCTGATCCCCGCCCCCACCCCACCCCACCCCACCCGCAGGAGGAGGAAAGACCTGGGAAGGTCCTGAGCCGACTTTTGGCACATGTCTGGCCGGGGAGGGGGCAGCACGGGGGGGGACGGCCGTGGAAGAGAGAGAGAGTGTTTGTGTGCGTGTGTGTGTACGCGCGCGGGGAACCTCCTCTTTCCTCACCCACCAAATGCCTTTTCCCTGCAAGCCGGCTCTCCCCTGGAAGGCACGCGCCTGGCCCACTCCACCTCCGGCTCCGGGCCAAGGGGGCGGGCGGTGTGTGTGTGTTGTGTGTGAGTAAGTGGGGTTGGGGTGGGAAATGCCCCCCCTGGTAGTTTCCCCACGGCAGGGCAGGGGAAGAGGCGGGTGAGCGGAGGAAGCAGCCGCCGCGGGAACCCCTTTGCAAAGGCCCCCTGCGCGCGCACACACACACACACACATCCCCCCTCCCTCCCTAGAAAAAAAGGCAGCGAGTGGGGCTTCCTAGAGTGGGAGAAAAAATGCCCAAAGGAGAGGCGTGGCGGGGGGAATTGGGGGGGCGGTGAGAGAGTTGGGGAAGAGAGGATGTTGTTCTCTCTCTCCCCCTCCATGGGATTGCAATCGGAAGCTCCGCGGCCAGCAGGAGGAAGAGGTGGGGGGGCTGCCATGTGGGGCAAACGAGGAGGGGGCAAAAGAAGGGAGGGAAGGAACCCCAGCCATGCATGACACCCGGAATGGACCCTCCCCCCAATGCATTATTAAATCAAGAAAGGAAAAAAACCCCATCCGTCCGCCTGTCCATCCGTCCATCCACAGGAGGATCCCAAGCGTGGCGCCCGCCCAGCCCAGTCCCGATCGCCGCGTCTCCGGCAGCGTCGGCAGCAACATCGGCACCCCCACCCCTCCCCTCCCCACCCCCGGGGGTCCAGCTTGCCGGCGGGTCGCTTTGCTGGGCTCCTGGGCAGTTCAACTTGAGGCAGCAGCAGCAGCAGCAGCAGCAGCAGCATGGTGGAGAACACCAGCGTGGCCACCAAGACGGCCCTGATAAGAAAGCACCTACCCACTCTCGTGACCTCTCTCTCTCTCTCTCTCTCTCTCCCTCCCTCTCTCTCTCTCTCTCTCTCTCACACACACACACACACACACACACACAAGGGGCTTGCCGGCGCTCCAGCGGCCACGGGGAGAGGGTGTCCTTCTCCTCCTTCCCGCCCGTCAGGAAAACGGGGGCTTTTTGGGGGGAAGGAGGGGGGGCAAAAAAAATTTCGTTGTACGGATTTTTCGTTGTACAAGTGTTACGTTGTACGAGGTATGACTGTATAAACATTGACTGTAGTTGGAATTGATTATGGAGGATTGGTTAGCTCCAGAGAACTAGTAGGAAATGAAATACTAGTGAAATTCTTTATTTTTTAAATGAATGTAAGTGAAATACTTTGTTTTTTAAGATGAAAATACTGTAAGTGAAGATAGGTTTGATAATTGAATATACCAGTAATCTATATTATACTTTTATCAGGTGACTGCTTATTCTGGATTTTATATTCCAAAAATCTGTGCTAAGTGTGCATGGATTTTAAAGATGACATGTTACAAAAAGTAAAGGGGAGAAAGAAAAAAGTCAACATGCGTCCACCCACTTGTTAGCTTTGATGGAGACCGTTACATATATAAAAGGAAGTGATCTGTTAGCTTTAGAACAGTCAGTGATAGCAGTACATTATCTGGGATGATATTGGAGATATCTGGCTTCTCAGCCACCCTGCAAGCTGAAAAGGGGCCAAGGCATTTGAAAAGACCTCTAAAAAGGTTAGAATGGCCTATGCACGTGTGATACAAAACATCAGCAAAGGCAGTGTCGTCAGAGAGGGACTGTGAGGGCAAGCACTCTGTAAGTGAAATAGAGGGATTTTTAGACTATAAAGGTTTTGAGCAAACAAATAGAGGGGGAATGAAATACGTGAATTCCAGATGGTCCCTGTAGAGATGCATGGATTGCATCCAGAATTTTAAAATATATTGTCTGACTTCTCCAGTGACTGATTCTTTTTATCATTCTTCATAACCCTTCTGCTCTTTGTAGCTCCAGATGCGAATTGTCATAGATTGAGAGTACTGGAAACAGCTTGAAGCCATTTAAGAAACAGATCAAAACAGTTTTAAAGGAATATTATTAAGAACAGTGATCAGGGAATAGAGAAGGGTCTACAATAGGGACCTACTACTGTTCTCTGTTAATTAAGCCTACAATCAATAGCTAGTGAGAAGCTGCTGTTGTAAATCAGAGGAGTCAGCGCTGTTCTTATATTTAGGATCCGGATGCTCCAATAAGGCAGAAGTTGCCACTTGATGATTTGGATCGGGAAGATGAGGCACGGCTGCTTAAGTTCCTTTTCACTCTTATTAGAGCTGGAATGACAGATGAGGTAAACCATTTAAATCGTAAATGTTTCCCCTCTTTTTAGAGAGGTGTATCTTGATGAGTATACTGCATCTACTGGTCCTGAGCTAGATTTACTGTTGCTCATTTTAACTTCAGCTAACAAAGAAACTGGATCTAAAATGATGGTTTGGTCTTGATACACTTAAACCATCCCAGTAAGGCCATAAGCTCCTGGTCCAAAGCTGGCTAGAACCTTGAAGAAGACCATTTCTTTTAGATGCGCTATGGAGTTTTGGTGTCATGTTACTTGAAAACTGGTGGGGCATGGCTGCTTTTCTCCTCCATCGAGCCCGTTCTCCTTGTTCATCTCACAGGCTCAGCGACTGTGTAAAAGATGTGGACAAGCCTGGAGAGCTGCAACTCTTGAAGGGTGGAAGCTATACCACGATCCTAACGTGAATGGAGGTACTGGAAAGAAACATGATTTAAGGACAGAGATAAAAACAGAGAGTTCTGTTCATATGCTTACTCATCTTGCCAGGTTTCCCCAAACTGTGTTTCAGATCTATACGTATTTGGGAAGGAAAGAGGTACTGTACCTTGTCTTGGGACATACTCAAAATGTATGTTTCATCAAACCAATTAGCAAATATAAAATGACGTGGATAGTGTCCATGTGGCAATAATAGGAGAGTAAGAGTCACAACAAGCTTTTATTTTCTGGGAATTTGTCTGCTCTCACTCTATGCCAATCTTGTGGACATTTAAGGCAAAAGTTTATGTACAATTTTTTTAAGTAGCCCGCCATACAGAAGGAAGTAACCCTAAACATCTCCAGATTTAAAATAATTCATACAAATTGAAAAGACTAGTCTTTCTTATTTTAAAAGAGAATAGTTGTCCTCACCCACTTGTTAATATTTGGAATCCAAGCTGCAGGGGCTGAAATATTGAAATTCTATAAAGACATTTCAAAATGGAAAAACAACCACTTTTGTTTTCTGTTCTGCTAATGGAGATGAACTAAAAGGCCTTTTTAATATACACCTTTCTTTGTTCTATTTGTAAATAGTTGTGCACCAAAATATAGACTAAGGCTCAATGTTGAGAATTTAAAACAGTTAGCTGTTGAGTGAATTTTAATTTTAAAAAGGCAATTTCTAAAGTACGACTAAACTTCTAAATAAAAGTTAAAATTTGACATTTACCAAATATTCTAGAAAGACCTTTGTGATTTATCATTGAGCGACATTTCAAAGACAATGCAGAGCTCATCGCTTACTGAATTCTGAAATGCCATTTTATCTGCTTTATGAAACAGTTTTTTCTCTCTGTAGGAACTGAACTGGAGCCAGTAGAAGGAAATCCATACAGATGCATTTGGAAAATAAGTTGTTGGCGACTGGCGGAAAATGTAAGAAATTTGTCATTACAATAGAGATTCTGTTTAAGAGTCCTCTGACTTTATTTCAGTAAATATCAACACCAACCTTTTAAGTATATTGTATCTGTACATTTTAACTGAATTTGAATGTAAGTGGTATTTCCATAATAAATGATCTAAGTATATGATTGTCTTCATATTGAGACAAATGGTTATGAACAACTAAAAGAACTGCAAAGGACAAGGCAGAACTGAAAACCCCAGCTGATCTATAGTCACAAGGACCATGGGCACATGTGTGTTAGCTGTTTCTGATCATAATGTCTTGCTACCTACTGTTGAAATGCTAACAAGATATGGATTAGAGGGAGCATGAGCCCCTGTCTGTCCTGCTGTTTTGTTTGCTTGTTTTCGATACACTCAACTATTGCCGGACACAGCTACAGCAGAATCCTGATTTTCTAAATTGTTTTCTGAGGGTGATGAAAGCTATCTCCACCAGGAAGATCTAAAATGGCAGAAAAATTAAGCAGAAAATTCATTTTCCAAACTGTGGGCCTGGTACTGTAAACTAATTTTGCTGAAGTAGCTAACCATGTCATTAATTGGTATGGTTTTATTTATTGTCTAGAAACACTCATAAGGAGGAGCAGTCTAATTTCTCATGAAACAAACGGCTGGAACAGTGCCTGTTCATTTTGCCCTGTATCTTAGGTTCTATAAGGCCCATGGTTTTGATTTTCAAAATGAAAGCTGGAAATCCAAGAATTAAGGTTATTGCATGCAGGTTATAGCATGCTCTTATATTCTATGGATTCACATCATTTGTTTTCCGTTGTTTTCTAATGCTTTCAGCAGTAATGCTTTAGAACCCGCATGTGGCATGTGTCTTAAATATCTATGGAATCAAATATAGTAGTAAAAAGCACAAACCTTTTTGAACTGCACATTTCTAGGAGCAGTTTGACAAGTATGAGAGAGCCATCTATGCAGCACTGTGTGGAAATCTAAAACAGGTATGAAACGTTCCATAAATAACTTATTGTTTGGCTTGCTTAATGCTTTTATCTGGGGCAGCTATATAGTTCTGCTAAGATCAGGAAATTGTATATAAGGAGCAGCGCTGACTATGCCCTTTTAAGCCTTGTGAAATGATAAAGTCCTTTGTGAGGAGGGCCCTACCTCTACAAATGGATCTCTCATCTTTTGAATGTTCCTCCCTTGCCTCTTTAAAGTCAGATCTCTTTTACTCAGACTTTGTTGGAGCTAAACCTGTGCTAATTTGCAGTGGCAGTTGTTCAACCTCACAAACAAGTTAGGTTAGGCTTTATTTGTGCTAAAAATTGTGCTTAAAGGGCTTCTGCTCAATTTTCAGCACTAAAAATAAAGATATATTTAAAAACTTGAATCGGTTTCCAGACAAATGTTTTAGAATATTTGTGTACTTGTGTTCTCAACATTTAGACTGTCTGTGTAACAAGAAGTAGGTCACGTTTTGAGGCCGGCTTTCTACACATTCACAGGGGCATTGTAAGCCTCCTGACACAAAGTAGCACGCAGGCTACTCCCCTGAGGCAAGCAATATGTGTTTAGCAGTTCACCTTTCAGGTCAGGCATCTCTTTACCAGACTAGTACGAACTCTGAAAAGCCAGGCATTGCTCTGGCATTCTAAAAAAGGCATGAGCAATACAAGGAGCCCCCGTCACAAATGGGTTTTCCTGTAAAATTTGTCCATGCAGTTGTTCTTCAAGTGCCTGTGTGTTCTTGGTAAGAATTTTTGCGAGTGAAGTATTTAATAACATTGACTTGATCAAGTCAATAGGCTCAGTTATGGGCTAATGTGACAAAAAGCTAGACCAGCCTCCCTTGCTTCTGATACTGCAAGAGGAATCGAGGTGTATCCACTTTGTAAACCACACTTTGCTGCACCACTTAAACTCGGCAAACTGAGGTTGATCTTAGCAGTGATTAATAGTTCTGATTATTGGTAATCTGAAGCATGAGGCATATTGCAGCTTGTTTTAGTCATGTGTATTGTTTCATTACAGTCATGACCAACTCTTTGGGACCCCATGTCCATGGAGTTTTCTTGGCAGGAATACTGGAGTGGCTTGTCAGTTCCTACTCAAGGCGCCTACAGCACCTGGTATTCCCTGGTGGTCTCCCATCCAAGTACTAACCAGGGCCGACCCTGCTTAGCTTCCGAAATCAGGCGAGATCGGATGTGCTTAGGGCATCTAGGCTGTTTTAGTCATAGTCAAATGAAAACAAAATGAACTGAGGCATCCAACAAAACTTGACACAAAAGAGGAATGATAGAAAGAAAAGGTGTGTTTGTTGGCCTTTTCATGGGACTTGATCTTCTTTTCATTCTGGTCCCAGTAGAGTGTGGCATCTGTACAGAACCTGTGGTCTTAACTACAATATGGCTAAGATACCCTTGGATAGAATGGCACTGTTTTTTCAGAGCTTGTAACTTACTCTTTTTTATCTGCCAATCTAAAGCTTCTTCCAGTTTGTGACACCTGGGAGGATGCTGTATGGGCTTATTTCAGGGTCATGGTGGACACACTTGTTGAACAGGAAATCCATTCCTCAGTGATGACCACAGAAGAGACAGAAGAACTCCCAAGAGAGTATCTAGAAACCAAGTGAGTTGTTAGTTATTTAATAAGTAGCCCTTGTGCAGTCTTGTAATCATGCGTGTTAACTGCCCCGTCTCTTCTTCTGTCTGCATTTCCCCTTGCCTGTTGAAGCTGGACTTTGGAAAAGGTATTTGACGAACTTCAAGCAACAGACAAAAAGGTAAATCGGGGCTGAATTGGGTGGGTGGGGGACCTTAAATGTTATTTTATAGTGGATTTCTAGAAGTATCCTGCATTGAATTCATTGGGGCTTTCACTGGCTTAAGTCCTGGGCTTCACTTTCTGTAAATATTTGCCTGTGCAATTAAATAGAATTTTTGAATAGGCATGATTAGAGTTACACTTAGCAGTAACATTTATATATGTCAAAGATGTTGAAATGTGCAATACATCTGAACACATAGACACCTATATATTGTTTTCATTACTTAATGTTGCTCTCAGCAGCAACAAATTAATATTTTTACCATTCTGTCTGCACTATATGCATCCCCTCCACCCAATAATGTTGACTGCAAGCAGTATAAGACTCAAGACAGGTTACATAGCTTTGTCTTCAGGGAAAGAATTGTGATTTCTTATACATCTTAGAGATTTCTGGTTATTCATGCATTGGTCACATATATTGAGATGGACTTTGAACATTCAGAATACACCTATCTAGGTTTAAATCAGGATTTGTTGGTTGCAAGGAGAGTGTCTTCTCTCCCCCCGGGGGTTTCATGCTCCCAAAATACTATTGTCCTCAAAATCCAGGAAGGGTTCCGACTGCCCACCTGGCATAGAAGAGATGAAAAACGACATGAAATCCCTAAAATCTATATTTTTCTCATGTTGGTTTCTGCACTGTGCAAGACACCTGGGAACTCATTTTCCACTGATGGTCAGGGGTCTGACACAGTTGTGGGGACCCTGCTTGCAGGAGTTGGTCTGATAATAAAGATGTTGTTGAGCAGGGTTTCTCAGTCTTTGGCCCTCTGGATTTTAGGACTTTAATTCTCAGAATCCCCAACCAGTTTAGCTAACAACCAGTTATTCTGCTAGCTGCAGCGTAAGTTTATTTATTTATTTATTTATTTTTATATTTATATCCCGCTTATCTACCAAAGGTACTCTAAGCGGCTTACACTGGCCAACAGGCGCCGATAAACACAGTAAATCAACAAAATATAATATACAACAAAATATAGATTTGGTGATTAAAACCCCGGTGCATCCAACGACCGACTAGAGATGGCGGGACCCCAACAAAGGAAAGAAAAATAGTTATCTAAAGATATCTAGAGCAGTGGTTCCCAACCTTAGGTAACTCAGGGTTTCTTGGACTGTAACTCCCAGGAACCCTGGTCAGCACAGCAAGTGGTGAAGGCTTCTGGGAGATGCACTCCAAGAACATCCAGGGTACCCAAGGTTTGAAACCGCTGACCAAGAGGACCAAAAGTTAAGATTCACTGGCATGGTCCTTAGGTATCACAGTAAGCAACAGCTTAGAGAGGGTGAGTGATGTTTATCTGAGGAGGAGAAGGATGTTGAACCTGATGGGGAATGTTTGACTGTGCTTACTCACCTCTTGCATATTCAGAAATCGTTTGTCAATTATTCTGCACTCTTGGGGGGGGGGGAGAAAGGGGGATTAAAAGAAGACTAACTAGTGTTTATAGATGTGCTAAGATGCTCTCTCCCCCTAATACCTGTATACAGGCATTGACAGTACACTGGTACCTTGTATAAAGGAATTAATTCGTTCCAAATGAAAATATGTTAAGCAAATTTTCCTTTATACAAATTTCCCACAGGAATACATTGAAAACAGAGTAATCCCTAATTGTGACCATTTTCATGTTGTACAGATTCGACCCATAGGCAATTCTGTTAAGCAAATTTCCCCTATCTCCGGAATTTTTTATGTTGTACAGATTTTATGTTATACAAACCATTTGTTATACAAGGGTCCACTGTACAGTAATATTGACAGCATGACTCTTTTCAAAGATAAGTGAATGATTACAATATAACTAGTATTCTGTATGTCTTCTCAAATCTATTAACTGTTTTTCAGAGAGTTTTGGAAGAGAATCAAGAACATTATCATGTGATCCAAAAATATATTATCTTGGGAGATGTGGAGGGTAAATGAGCTATTTAGTACTTTTTCGTGCTTCAGTTTTATTGCATTTCTGCATCATTTCTTTGATACTTGGATGTGTGACTGCTTTCTGGCATCATCGGAAGATCACTCTTTAAAGAGAACTACTCCCTTTACGAGAATTGTATGTGGCAGAAAAGATATTTTGCTCTTTCAAATGTTCATGCGTGTATTACAAAAGAAAAGGGTTTTCAGCAGATATCTAGAAGGAGGCACCCATGGCCCTCTGGCCTTGTGCTCCATGGCACTCTGCACGTGCTTCTGGGTCAGCATGGGGTTTGGTGTGCTGCTGCGATAATAAATAAAGGTACAGCCAGGAGTATATTTATTATTTATTTATTAACTGTATTTACAGTACATCCTGCCTCTCCTTCCTTGTGTGGCATGAATGCCTCTCCTCCTGACTGTCTACTGTCAGAGCCATATAAGGCAGATCTGACTGGGAGGTGGCGATTGGCTCAAGGTCACCCAGTGAGTTTCATGACTGAGTGCAGATTTGAATATAGAGCTACCGAATTGCCCAGCCGTTTGGTATAATATAACTGTTACGCCAAACTGACACTATTCATCAGTAATGGGGGGGGTGGTGAAATTACATAGGGCGCTTTTACACGACCACTAAAATCCGAGGCAAAGGGCTCCCAGATCCGGAGCTTAAAAATGTTTTCCCACCAGCTCTGGACTTTTAAAAAATTAAGTACGACCACGCCCGCCTAAGCGCGTCCCAGCGCACTTTCCAAGTACCTGGCCTCTAGGAGGTAAAAAATCTTCCGATGCGGATTGTAAGCTGGGCTCCCTCGCCATCTGTTTTTTTATCCCCGCCGCCCCTTTAAGAGATGGGAATCATGATGGGGCTGCTTCGACAGGCAGACAGAGGTGAGCTTGCATTTTTTTCTCCCTTTTTTTCTCCCTCCCCTCGCAGACAGGAACAATGGAGTGCGGAGGGGTGGGAACACAGGAAGAGTGACAAACCCCCACGATCTCTGGTCCGAATTTAAGTTGCAGGCGGATTTTAGAGGTCGTGTAAAAGCGCCCATAGTCAGTGTACTCTGTTCTTTCAAGATAATATATGTTCTGGACCCTTTAAATATGTATTTCTCACTGCTAAAACAAATTGGGTCTTATATTTTCTCAGGTTTGATGGAGGAATTTAACAAATGGCTTTCCAAAGAGAGAAATACACTCCCCGGTCACCTGCTTCGATTCATGACCCATCTCATTCTGTTTTTCCGTATCTTAGGGCTACAAACCAAAGTAAGTTCTTTATATGAAGACCACTTCAGCTGTCTTGAGACTGGAGGATTTGAAGAAGTGGGGGGGGGGGAGGAATCCTCTTATATTGTTTCTGAACCCTTGATAAATACAGTCACACAAAGTCATGCTAAATGTTACTATATTTTTATTATACATCTATAATATAAGTTTTGCATTTATTAACGATATGTTGGATTATGTAGAAGCCTGAAAAATAAGCTGTTCCTTTATTTATTATCTCCGTGGGTTTGGACATAAACCAACTCCAGTGCAACAATAATCTCTGTTGAACACTGATGTTTGAATCACAAACTCTAATATTATTTATTTCTTGCTTTTGCTGGTACTGTAAAATTATTTTCTTCCAAACTAAGAGAAGTTATGTGATGATTATAAAAATATTGTATCTGCCAAGGAAGGCTTGGCATTTTTGTCCTTTGTGACGTATACAGCACTAATGCTCAATTCTAATTCTTTTGGTTTTCATTTAGGCTTAATCCTTCATTTTAGGCCATGAAATGTTTCTCTAGCTAACAGTTTTCATAGAAAGAGGATAGAACAGTTCCATGGAGTGGAGGGGGGAACAACAAAATGACAGATAATTTTACTTGGTGCTATTTACATTAGTAAATTACATTAAATCAAATATTGTTGATTTTTTTCCTCATTAAGGATGAAGTGTCCATTGATGTTTTGAAAACCTACATTCAGGTAAGCCTTTAGATTCACTGTAGTGCCCATAAATAAATTTAAATGTGCTTGGAGTGCTTTTCCTCTGCTAGAAAGGTAGATCAATGTTTTTATAGTTTCTCAGGGCCTGAGATCCTTTTACGTAGCTACGCAGGCATAACTCAACATTACCCTGACAGGCACCTACAATAGCACCAAATAAGTGTTGTCCACAAAACCCTTCTGACAGCACTTGGCACAAATAGTGACAATGGGCACCACATGACAAATTGCATAATTGAGTTGTGCAATGTATGTCACTTGGGCACGATGCCAGCAAAGTTATACCTGTGTAACTTCACATTACGTGGCAACAAAGTGGATTCTAGCCAGTGATTGGTACTATTTATGCTGCAAGTGTGTGGGTCATCAATATAAACAGCATTATTAGATTTTTAAAGACAAGTGCAGGAAGATGCACACTCATGTTTTCCCTGCTTCTTCCACATGTGAATGCAGAGGGACCTTGATGAAATGTTCTTTTGTAAGTCAAATGGTTCAAACTGCATGTCACACTTTATTCTGCAGCGGCTGATAGGTGAGAAGCACACTGATCTTCTAGCCTTTTATGTCAGCCACCTGCCTCAAGAGGTAGCAATTGCTCAATATGCAGTCTTCCTGGAAGATGTCACTGAGACCGAGCAACGGCACCATTGCCTGGAGCTAGCAAAGGAGGCAGGTAAGGAACAGGAGGAATGACATTCTCTGATGGAACATTTAAGTCTTTCTTCCAAATAGACAAATACCTTTCAGCAACTGTATGTTACGTTATTTCTGTACATAGTCTTTGCTGTGCTGTCAGGTAAAGCGTAAAATGTGATCAGCATCCTGTCTTGAAAAATGCCAGTTTTAACCAAACTGAGAATATTGATCTCATTTAGTCCTTTCATTGGTCCTTTGGTTGTCCATCTGCTCTTTTCTTCTCTGACTTCTGTTGGAATCCAGGTGTTCTTATAAATGCCTCCTGTTTCCTTATGCTAACTTTTGCACTTTTCCCCCCTTCTTGATACAGGTCTGGATGTTGCGACAATAACAAAAACGGTTGTTGAAAATATTCGCAAAAAAGATGCTGGAGAGTTCACTCACCATGATCTTGCAATAGATACAGGGACCACCGAGGTGAGTAGTGGTGGGGCTCATGTAATTATGTCCATAAGGCAAGTATTGCTAGGTGCAACGTTCAAGCACCAAGTTTGCTTGCTTCTCGTTTTACATTTTTACAACTGGTAAATGTTAAGCAGTTCTAGAAGAGATACAGACTCATGATTTTAATATAAAATTTGTCATAGTGTCTTGTCAGCAGCAGTATTGGCTAAGTACTGCCTGCAGTATTGGTATGAAGCAGGCATTGATTCAGAGCAAAGCACCAGCAAAAAATCAATGAGGAGTCACGTAACAAATCCTGGTGGCAGACACGTGCAATTTATTTCGCCTGCCAAATTGCAAATTTTTTCTTGCATAAAATAAATCCAATTTTGTCTTCAGAATTCATGGTTGAAAGGTATGGATAATAATGAAGGGCATTAGTGTTGTCCTGGAAAAGACAACTAGGCATTAGTTCTTCTCTTCTTCAAAAAGGAGGGCCAGATTAGAGCAGTTTCAAGATGTGCTCAAAGAGGATGAACACATTAGTGGCACACCCGGGGGGTTTGTGTGAAAAGACAGTAATAAAATAGTGCCACGACAAAATGGTGGAAAAGAGAGAGAGAGGCAGTAGTAGGAGCTTAACAGAGTCTCTTGGTAAACCTGATTTTCTTTCTGTAAACTGCCCTGGGTAGTGCAGTTTGCACAAACTAACTAAGTAAATGGGTGGGTAGGTGGGTGGGTAGGTAACTGCACAAACACAAAATAGAAGGAACGCTGCTCCTCATCCAGTTAGAACACCATTATCTAGCCTGCTTCTCTTCCTTTGACCAGTAAAATACCCCATGGAAAGCCCAACTCTCTGTTCCTGGGTCAGCAGGACTTGGAGCAGGGAGCAAATGGGTTTTTGCAGAGATCTTGTCATCCTTGCATTTACAAGGCCAGTTACAGTATGTGTCATTGGCTTTTGCTCCTCAAGTCCAGAAATCTTGAGATAACTTGTTAAGAAATCAACAAATAATTCATTGGTTTACTAGCAAGCACATGAAGGATACATTGTATCTTAAATTGTTTGCCCTTGTCAAAGTAAAGCCCAAGGAAAACATTAATGTCAATATAATATAATTTAATGTCTGTTCCCTACATACATATGCCTAGCCTGTCTGAGATATCCTGTGACTGCCAAACCTCCACTATTAAATAGAATCTTGAGGAATTTATTGTATCTTCCGGAACTGGGTTTCTCAAGGAACTCCTATCTCCCCGTGAAGGATGAACAGAGGTCCCTTCCAGGAATATTTACTTAATAACTGTTTTAAATTCTTTTAAAATCACCTGGCTGGCTGTGGAGGAAGCCATTACCGTTAGATGAAAACTGAACCTGTCAGTATCAGTAGCCTTTTGGTATCCTGGAAGAATCTGTGAGGTTCTTATAGTGGTTATGCCTCAATAGCTGTTTAAAGGACGCATAAGGAGACAGCATGCATTGCAGGCTTCTTTCCTTATTTAGGGAAGAGAGAAGAACCACCTGCTTGTCTTTTGCTTCTAAAAGATAGAATTTCCATTTCTTTCTTACATTTATCCTGAATACATCTGCTGCATATTTGCAAATTATTCTTAAAATTCTGATGGATCAAACACATTTTGAGTAAAGAAGTCAGGTACCTTTCTGAGCATACAGAAGGGCACACAGGTCAAATCAGTAATCTTTTTTAATGCCATCAGTGTTTTTAATTTCCCTTGTATTCTTAAACACTGACTGGGTAACCTTGAGTATGTAGACTGACGGGAGGGTTTGTTTCCTTCCACTGCAGGAGGATCGCTTGAAGATTGATGTGATTGACTGGCTGGTATTTGATCCTGCTCAAAGAGCGGAGGCACTTAAGCAGAGCAATGCTATAATGAGGAGATTCTTGGGTATGGCACTGTCAAATAATGTTTGAAACTGCAGGACAATAATGATACAGCATAATGCATAATAGAAGGCAATAGCTCTTTAATCATGTCACCAGTGACACTGTTGATTTACTGATATGTAGTAAAAGTTTATCTTTCAGCTTCTAAGAAACATGAAGCAGCCAAAGATGTTTTTATCAAGATCCCTCAAGACTCCATTGCAGAAATATACAATCAGTGGGAAGAGCAAGGAATGGATAGTCCACTTCCAGCTGAAGATGACAATGCCATTAGGGAACATTTATGTATTAGAGCATACCTGGTAAGCTGGTGATTAAAGTACTGCAAGGAAGGCATGCTTCTTTGTTCCAGATATAGAGGGGTGAGCCAGGCCTCTTGTGGGAGGGGGTTCCAAAGTCTGGGAGCAACAACAATGAAGGCCCTCCTATGTCTCCACCAAACATACCTGTGAAGGTGATGGGATGGTCTCTCCTGATGATCATAACTCCCAACCAGGCTCATAATGGAATAGATAGTCTTGGAAATACCTTGGACCCAAGCAATTCAGGTTTTATAGTTTAGAACCAGCACTTTGAACTGTGCTCAGAAATGCATCAGCAGCCAGTGGATGACCGGGTGTGTGTGTGTATATGATCCCTATAACCAGCCCCAGTCAGCAGTCTAGCTCAGATTAAGCCCAATTGTAGTATTTGGGGGGTTGTGCTATTTCCTCCCTCCCCCCATAATACAGTATATACAGTAATACCTTGGTTTAAGAGCATTCTGTAATCAGTCTGTAAGGTATCCAAAAACCCCATCCAATTGTTGACTGAAATGGGCATAAACACTTCCATCCCAATTCAGGAAGCCCATGAAGCTTTTAATGAGTGGTTTCGGCACATGAACTCAATGCCACAGAAGCCTGGTCAGCCTGGACAAACAAGTTTCACCGAAAAGGTAGCCCATGAACTTAAAGAAAAGAAATATGAGGTAAGATAAAAAAGAAAAGTTAGAGTTATTTGTTTATTACTGTTCTGTGACCTGTATTGAAATATATATATTTTAGCTAAAAGTATCCCCTCTGCTCATCCATATGAATTTTCCTGAACCCATAGAGCAGCCTTCCAGCAGTCTGGTGATTTGAATGTTTCATCCAGTCTGGTGAAACAGGATGTGGTGATAGCATCTGGCCTGGATGCCTTCAAAAGGGGATTGGACAGATTCCTGGAGGAAAAGTCCATTACAGGTTACAAACCATGATGGAGATGTGTAATCTCCAGGCTTAAAACCAGGGTACTTCAAGGGCCAGATGCAGGGGAGTGGTATCAGGAGACAGATATCTAGTATTGTGCGCTCCCAGACAGACACATTTGGTGGGGACACTATGAGATACAGGAAGCTGGACTCATTGGGCTTTTGGCCTGATCCAGCATGGCTCTTCTTATGTTCTTATGATTTCCAAATAGCTGTACTGGTTGGAAATGTGGAGAGTTGTAGTCCAAACAATCTAGGGAGACTGTTGCAGGCAAAATTCTAGATAGATCTAGGTCATAAAATTATTAACAAGCATGACTGGGAGACTCACTTTTACGCACTCACAGAATCACAGAGCAAACAAGTCTTGCGTGCAGAACCTTACTAACAAACCTATCAGTTGAGTACCTGCCTGGAAATTGTTGGCTTCTTGTGAATACCTCTGCACAGCACATTATGTACCGTTGTTGTGTTTTGTACACCTGGAGTTCAGCAACTGTAATTCATATTAAGTTGCCAAGTGTTATTTGGCTTATTTATTCCACCGCTCTCCTTCATTAGTGATATTCTGTTGGTACATAGCCAGTTTTGCAGCTGTGGTCAAACAGTTCTTGTGCTCAGTTTTGTCCTCTGCATTAAGATTTCCTTGAGGGCCCCAGAGCCGTGGAGACAGTTGTGTGCAGTGTGTCTTTAGTGTGTAGAGGAAGGATGGGCAGCAAAGGCTTGCCAAAACATTATTGGACTGTAGTTCCCCTTTCCTATTCTGAGTAGGGCTGATTCGGATGAGGATTAGGAAAGTAGCTGTTTCTTACTTCTGATCTAGAGGGTCGAAAGTCTGAACAATTTTGCATTACAGCTCTCCTTATGGTTTGATCATATATCTCACATTTTGTAGGATTTCAGAAGAGATTCATTTTGGCTTCTCTTTTTCAGGTAGACTATGGCATTTGGAAGGGCCTGCTGGATGCCCTCACAGCTGATGTGAAAGAAAAAATGTACAACGTCTTGCTGTTTGTCGATGGAGGATGGATGGTTGATGTCAGAGAGGTAATGCTTACTTATTGGAAGGAGAGAGGTACCTAGCCGTCATAAGAAAAGAGCAGTGGTCCACAATCTAGTATGCGGGTACACAGGTGCTCAAGTATTCACTTCCTGCTATTCACTGACTGCTGGCTTTGTAATAACTTATGTGAAAAATCTAAGTCTTATTATGTGAATATTGTGTAGACGTAAAGGGAGAGAGTGCATACCTTACACAACATTGAAAAGTCAGGTATTTCCAAGATCATCCATTGGGCTAGCTTGGGGGGTGGGGGGGTTGAGTGCGGTTTTGCTGGAACAGAGCAGACTAAAAATTACACAAGACACATTTACTTAAAATTAAAATCCACGCTTTTAAATTAAGGATGCTGAGGATGACCCTGAGCGTACCCATCAGATGCTCATGCTGAGAAAACTCTGCTTGCCTGTGATGTGCTTCCTCCTTCACACGGTATTGCACAGCACGGGACAGTATCAGGAAGACCTGAGGCTGGCTGACTTGATTGCATCAGACCGGCACAAGCTGTACACGGTAAATTACTAGACGGGGTTTCGTCATTTGTGTCCTAAAAGTTCTCTTATTTTGCCTATTTAATTGCGAGAATCTATCCTGTAAGAAGCACTTCTTGTGTCTCTTTATTTGTATAGTTTGTCAAAAATTCCAAATAACTCAAGGCAGTTGTAGGGATATTGAACACTATGAATTTATTGGGCTCCAGTTTCAGTCCTTTCACTTTCATAGAACAGCTCCCTTCAGCAGAACTGAGCGGGGGGTCCCCTTTCCCCCCTAGGCAACCTGAAAATCTATTTTAGAATGCTGTAAAGAGAGTTTGGGGCAGTACAGAGAAGAAAGAGGGAGGAAAGATAGCTGAGCTGCACTAGTCTGGATCTCAACCACTAGAACTTTATTTAAGCTATATTGTAAAACGATTGGATAGAAAAGTTACTGTGTTACTTTTATGAAGGAAGGGCACAATAGGAAAAGTCATAGAGGGACTAGACTTAAATATAGTGTTGGTAGGCTCACAGCATGAACAATTATTTTCCTCTTCAATAGAACAATTCTGAGAAATAAGAATCCTCCCAACTGTATAATTAAATCCACCTTCCAAAGCAGTGAAGGTAATTAGAGTGGTAGTGAAGGATAGATATTTGAATACTAAATTTTAGTCCTCTTTGGGGGGGGGGTAATTGTATAAGAATACTGTCACTCTTTTCCATAGGGTTAGTAACTTGCCTCTTATGTGATAAATCCTAACTTAAGTGACGCCTATCACTTTTCCTTCAGGTATTTTCTAAGGAAGAACTCCGGAAGCTGCTACAGAAGCTGAGAGAGTCTTCTCTCATGCTTTTGGACCAGGGTCTTGATCCTCTTGGATATGAAATTCAATCTTAGTTATGTTGCTTCATTCATGTGAAATAATAAAGTTGGATTCAAGAGCTTTTCTCCTTCCAACAGATGGAAGAAAGCCATTCAATTCAGCCTACAATGCTTGGTCTGGAATTATATTAAATATATTACACTGTAGTTTTGCTAGTAACTAGAACTTTTGTATATGTGAATGACACCTGTTCTGATATAATTTTGTATTTTTTCAATAAAACTGCATATGGTTGGTTGGTTACTATCGTTTGCACTTAAATCTAGAAAATGAACGAGAAGATGCTGGATTGTGACTTTTGAGCATACAAACTGCCTGAACTAATACGGCTCAATACAAAACTGTGATGGGGAAGAAAATAATGTTGGCTTCTAAGCAACTTTCACCGTGTTTGTTTCATTTGGCAAACTTTTGGATGCATGAACACCAGAGGAGCTGTTCTGGAAAACACACAAGTCTCATCTTAGCTTCCACAAAGACAGCACTGGTGGGCTTCCCTTGTTTGAGTAAGCAGGCACTGGAGGAGGGGAGCGGAGGCTGCAGTTGGTGGGTGGGCAGTCCTGTGAGGAAGTGGGGAGGGAAGGGTGCTTTACCCAGGGCATGGGTGAGGGGGCGGGAGAGGTGTGCAGTGCCTGTGGAACACCTTTGTGGGCACCAGGCCAAACCACTGTTCCCATCTCAATTCAGGTACTGATCAAGGAACAAGTGAGCTAGTTCCCATAGTGCTCAGTATACTAGGGCTCTGAAGAATTTTTCCATATTAAAAAAAAAAAACCCTTCACAATATAAATTTATATCAAATGTGCCCACTTATCACATAAGGAAAGTTTATCAGGCCAAATTTTATTATGCTGATAGGCCAATACAGACTAGCATGGCTACCTTTTCTAAAATAAACCAGGTTGTGAGCTTCCACTGTTATGTGAGGTGGACCCATGTACTGTAATTCCTACATTTTTTGTAAATCATACAATAGGCATCACCCTGAGACAGAGTTGGAGAATCTGTGGCTCTATAGCTGTGGGGCTGAATTCAGTTTTCTTCAGTTCTGGCAGAGCCTGATTGTTGGGGAAGTATAATACACATGACGGTTCATTAACATCAGGTGGTCTGAGGGTTCCCAGCTTCTGTCCTAAGAAATGAACATGTATAATTTCAAGTGATTGTTGCATGTAATATGCTTAAGTGTTCGTGCAATTTTCCAACCAATTCAGTAATGCTGCAGGCACCCTGAAATAACCAGGGGACTCATAGACAAAACAAATAGAGCATGCTATGAAAGGGTGATTCATATGTGTCTGGTCATCCCTTTTTGGCTGCACTGCCAATGTGAATAAGTTTCCATCTACTTGAAGAGCTGGAACTTTTTCATTGCTTTCATGTGACTTTATTTATCCTGCATCAATTCATCCATGTAGCTGAAATACAGTTGCAAAACAGTCCAATGTATTTTTAGACTTGAGACATATATTTATTTATTTCATTTAAAATATTTGTACCCTGCCTTCTTCCTTGGAAAGGATTCAAGGTAGCATTAGTATGTGCCACTGCAGAAGTTCAGCTTGTGGGTGAGCTTTCATTTCCTTACCAGGAGGAACAGCTGCAAGTGGAAACATTTTAAGATGGCTGCATAGTAGGCTGAGGACAGTATGCATTGGTGGGGACCTCCACTTCTTTCCAAGAGGCGTCCATAGTTCTGTACTTGGAGCAGACAGGTAGTACAAGGCAGCCCTCTGCATGAGTCCTTGACATTGCTACTGTTACTGTGTTCAAAGGTGAGAAGCAGCCTTGTTCTAACAGCTGATCCAAAAAGAGGGGGACCGAAAACCTAGCAAGTTTCTTGACATCTGTATCCCTGGGGTAGGAACTGGCAAACCACTCCAGTATTTCTGCCAAGAAAACTCCATGGACCTGGGGTCAAGAGGAGTCAGTCATGACTGTAATGACACCACACACACACACATCCTTCCCAGCTGGGAGAGGAAGGGAGTGGGAAGACCACCCCCTCCTCGTTGGGGAACTCGGGAAGGACGCCAGGCGCTTCGCCACTTGGGTGGCCTTTTACGTCTGGCACGGTAGGTCTCCCTTCAGCTCCATCCGAGAGCGAGGGTCGCTCAAGGCCGCTCTCCAAGTGAGGGGGAGTGACCGAGCACCAAGCGTATTCAGGGCCGGGCGCCGGCTCCCCGCGCCCCTGGGCGGACCCTCGGAAGGGAGGAGAAGGCGCCGCCGGGCTCACAAGGGACCTCCATGCCCCCGCGCGCGCGTCCTGCAGGCGGGTGGTGGCCGCTGGTCGTCAGCGGGCTGCGGGGTGCAGCAGGGAGCGTCCCGGGTCCCCGCTGGTGCTCTGAACCGGGGCGCGCAGGACCCACCGAGAGCCCCCCCCCACCTCCCTCGCCTGCAAGGCGGCGTCTCCCGGCCTCGGCCGAGCCGGCGGCACCGGAAGATCCTGTGCGCAGGAGCCACGTGGCTGGGCAGTCCGCGGCCGGCCCCGAGCACGAGCACGAGCAGGCGGAGGCCAGGGAAAGCGTGGCGGGCGCCACCGCCACCGCCGCGGCCGCCTTCCTCGGGGCCGCGGGGGCTGCTGCTCCTGCTGCTCCCGCCGCCGAAGGAGCCGCCGCGCGTCTTGCGGACGAAGAGGCGGCGGCCCCGGGCAAGGCGCTCGGCGGCCTCGTCGTCGCCATGGGGTGGCTCCCCGAGCGGGGCCGCCTGGCGGCGGGGCTGCTGGTGAACCTGGCGGCGTCCATCTGCATCGTCTTCCTGAACAAGTGGCTTTACGTGCGGATGGGCTTTCCCAACCTGAGCCTGACGCTGGTGCACTTCGCCGTCACCTGGCTGGGGCTGTACGTGTGCCAGGCGCTGCGCGTCTTCGCCCCGAAGAGCCTGCGCGCCCGGCAGGTGCTGCCGCTGGCGCTGAGCTTCTGCGGCTTCGTGGTCTTCACCAACCTCTCGCTGCAGAACAACACCATCGGCACCTACCAGCTGGCCAAGGCCATGACCACGCCGGTCATCGTGCTCATCCAGACCGTGGCCTACGGCAAGACCTTCCCCGCCCGCATCAAGCTCACCCTGGTGAGGAGCGAGCAAGCAAGCAAGAGGCGGGCGAGGGAGGGAGAGAGGGAGGGAGGGCGAGCTCCCCCCAGCCAGCCAGCCAGTCAGCCCCTGGCCAGCCTCTCTTTCTCACCGGAGGAGAGCTCCCCTCCTGGGCTTCCCTCGGTGGCATCAGCCACCGCTGTCCCATAATAGCCGGTACCCTGAAACCCTCTCCAGGGAAGGCAGCGGGTCGGGTTGCGTCCAGGAGGATTGTTAACGGGCGCTGACTGGGTGTGTGGTGTGGTGGGTGTTGTAGTCCTGGAGGGCACCACTTCAGGCAAGAGGGCAAAGTCAACTCAAGGTAGGTCCGCTCCAGTCCAGGAGGACCGGAAGCCTGTGACCCGGGAAGGGGTGAGACCAGGCACTGCAGCTGGTTTCTGTAGCTCAAACTTTGAGAACAGGAATGACCGGAGACTTTTGGCTGTCTGAGGTGAAGGACAGGATGTCACCCCATCCCATGTACCCATTCTGGCTGTCTGCACTGGTTTCCCTTTGCCTCCCAAATAAGATTCAAGGTAGTGGTTTTGATTTACAAAACCCTCCATGGTTTGGGTCCAGAAGTTCTGACGGAGTGTATCATCCCAAGATCAACTTTGACCTGGCCCACCAGAACATCCCAGGTCCTATTGCTTAGAATTGCTACTCCCAGGGAGGCTTGTAAGACCTCCACTGGTAACTCTGCTTTTTCAGTCACTGGTCCAATATGGTGGAATCGCTTCCCTATTGAAAGTAGAACTGCTGAGCCCCTCTCAGCTTTCAGGAAAAACGTTAAAAACTGTCTGCTTTTGGCCACTAAGGAGGTTGAATGTTTGCTGGTTTTGTTTTTGCTTACCCATTTGATTTATTCGCTGCCATCTTATATTCTTATATTTTTATTGTCTTCTTAATGACTTTATGGTTCGGTTTTATATGTTCTTTATACATCTTGTAAGATGGGTTTATTGTATTTGCTTTTTGTTGTGAACTGCCCAGAGTTCCTTTGGAAAGTCAGGTGGTTTATAAATATAAATAAATGAAAGGAGGGAGAGAGGGAGGGAGGGTCTGGCTGTGCTGGCCACAGAATAATTCTTCAGTACTGGTGATATGACAAAATCAACCATTGTACCTGAGAACATAAGTAGATGGTGGCCTGGATGTGCGTAGAGCAGGCAAACTTGGGGAAACAGAAAGGAGATGATGCCACCTTGGTATCCACTAACTCACTTTGCCCAGTCCTGTTTAGAACAAAACTACTGTATACCTTGTCCAGTTTTTCTTCTTTGGAGGATGAAGTAGATGTTGCCTGTACGGATCTACCACCTTCTCTTTTGGAAAATAAGCACATGGGCATTTGTCCCCATTTTGATGCATTGATGGATTAGTCCACTCGTTTTCCAGCATCCTCACATAGACATCTGTGGAGCAGACCAAATTAATTCAACCTACACCTTTTTTCAATCCCTGTCCTGAGGTTCTACTATTTTTGTGTGAGTTGGTGGGCTCCAGTTTCATCCATTTCCAGCGATTGACATCCCTTGGAATGAACTAAAGCAAAGCAAAAAGTGTTCTGCTTGTATACTTCTCCATAGCACTTCAAGTAGTCTCTGGGTGGTTTACAGTTTAATTACAGTACACAGGCTACACATTGGTAGGTACTTATTTTACCGACCTTGGGGGGATGGAAGGCTGAGTGAACCTTGAGCCTGCTACCTGGGATTGAACCCCAGGTCATCAGCACAGTTTTACCTGCAGTATGGGCATTTAACCACCGCGCCACGGGGCTCCTATGAACCACTCCTAAGCTAGAGCCTTGTGGCTCCTTCCAGTGTCCATTTCCACTATCCTTCAGGGTATCAGAAATTGAATACAGTGGTACCTCTACTTAGGAGTTTACTCTGTTCCAAATGCATGCTCTTAAACTCTTAAGTAGAGCAGCCCTGTCTAAACAAAAAAATTGAAAAAATAAAATGTAAGTAGAGCAGACTGCATCTAAAATTTGTAAGGCAGCAGTGAAAGTGCCAACAGTTTTTCGCTCTTAAGTCAAATTGCTTTAAATCGAGCTGCTCATAAGTAGAGGCACCACTGTACTTCCCCAGTCATCTGCAAAGGGTATGGGGAAGTGATTGTTTATTGTGTCTGCAAGATAATCACTGATACAATAAATCACTTTGGTTATTTGTTTTAACTCTTTGTGTATTGCCAATCAAAACTACACCTACAGATAATTTTTTGACCCAAAATACACAGACAAAGAAAAAATATTTTTGAAAATTGAATCAAAGTGATTCATCCCATCAGCAGCTATCCAGTCTTACTTCTCTTAACCTTCTGCAGATGATCAGGGGAAGGATTTAATTGACACAACGCTTGATATGCTGTGTATGAGAGGAATGTGCCACATGGGACATCCATTTCTCTTCCCCCATGGCCTCAATCTGATCCAGCCCGAAGACTGTCTGTTTAGCTGAGAACAACATTGTATGTGTTGCACCATTACTTTTGTGACCGACTCTTCATGACCCTATGCCCATGGAGTTGTGCCCTAGTAAATAAAAGCCAGTAAGAGAATTCCTGTTCTTCACTCGCTCCTTTTCCAAACTTTTCATTGTATTTTGAGAAGTACTGAAGAATGAGGAGAGCATAGGTACAGGTGATGGTGTGCATGTGGTTGCTTTGCTTTTGTTGATGTTAGACCACGGGGCTTTAAATGCATTTCTTGATTGAACAAAGTATTTTGCAATTTTTATTTTAGCATCTTGGGAACCTTGTGAAGTTAATTTTGCTTGATGAAAGCCCCTTCCGAAGCTTCATAGCTAGCTGGGCCATGGAATACATGTCTTCCATGCATTACTCCATTGTTCTCCATGAAATAACACAGGAATGCTACATACTTGCCTTTCCTGACAGTTGATAATCGGTCTGAATCTTTGTGGGCCATCCTGAGCATCTTTGTGACTTCCATGCAACGGAATTGCAAAGGCAGTTTTGTGGATGGAAGTGGTCCTGTTCACACCTTTTCTGTGAGCTGTCATCCATTGTGCCAGTTTACTGGCCAACCACTCCTTTCCTTGAACAAAATACTTGGCTTGATTAAAGAAGATACAGATCTTTTCCCAAGTTCTGGACAGATGTGTTGTCAACTCGCGCTGTCAGATGCTGCTACTCCCATCTCTCTTAGGGGTAGTATAAATTATGTGTGAATTTTATCCATAGAAGTGGTCTAGCTCTCTCAAATTATAAACTAATGAAGTGTCCAACTACGTATGGAATAAAAAGTTAAACATTTGGGTTGTGATAGTATGGATAAGGAAACAGTTTCCGGGTAAGTTATAATGGTAGCAAGCGTAATATAAAACTAATTTCAGTCTCCCCCTCTCTGTTTTTCTCCCTCACAGATTCCTATCACTTTAGGTGTTTTTCTAAATTCCTATTACGATGTGAAATTTAATCTTCTTGGGATGGTATTTGCTTCTCTTGGTGTTCTAGTTACCTCTCTTTATCAAGTGGTGAGTAACAAAAATAATATTAAGCAGGCTGGTGTTTCGGATTTAGAATAATAATAACCATGTTGATGTAACTGCAAGAGTACATGCCATTAAATAACTTTTAAAAAAATTAAACAGCAAGGTTTTGTGGATAAAATTCCACTTCTTCAGACTTATATACCAATATATATGGACAGTGTAGTAAAGCTGTAAATAAAAGTCCCCCAAAAATGCATGGCAGATACCTGTGCTCAGTCTGTTTGTAGTGAGTTCCAGCCAAGACCACAATCCACCCCTACGAGTGCCGTCTCAAGCGCCAGCGCTGACAGCATAGTTGGAATTTTCCACCCGTCTTTTCAGACAGAGGTTTGCCAGTAGCTCTGTAATTGCATGCACACACACCCAATATCCACACATTGCCTGTTTTTGAAACATAAAAGTTCAAAATTCCAAGAATGGTCCCTGAGATAGGGCTTGAGATCATGCTCCAGGGGTGGTCTGCTGTCTTGGTTTAAACTCCCCTCAAGCAGTCTTGATAAAGAGACACTTGATAAAGAGACACTTGCCATGCATTTTGGGCACTTATACGCCTGAGGGAATAGGATTTTATCCATAGAAGCTTGTGTTTGTCTGAGTTTTTAGTGGCCTAATGAAAGCATCGCCTGCTCTTGCATTTGTGTAATCTTATAAACCACATGGCCTTTTCCTGATTTTTTTTCTGGACCATGTAGATGTAATACTGGTCAATTCCATTTTCTCACTGGGTTTGACATGTCCTTCTCTTGTTGCTGTTTTCTTTCTCAGGAGTCTTCATAGTAACAAGATTTTTCACAGTCTCTTGACAAGAGTAAATTGAAAGGGATACATGATAACCCAAACAATTTATCTGCAAGCAATGGGCAAATCTGTATGTTTGTTTTATGTGTTGCACTCTTCATTTTAAAGTGAAATATGCACAGTTTTTTTAAAAAAAAGCAAGTTCTCTAGGATTGTTGTACAATAATCTACAAAACTAGGAAACTGCAACTACATTTCCTTTCTTTTTGTACTCCACCCAGAATTTGTAGCTGTGCATGCACATAAATGTGAACTGAGTTTAAAATGCCTGTAGTACAATTTTGCATTGTTGTACTGTGGAATGGCTTTCACTTAACTTATTTGTTCCAAGTAGATGTATGTTCTCCCTGCATGAGGCCTTCTTTTTTAACCTTATTTGTTAGTTTTATTTTTTTCACACAATAGCTTTTGGTAGGGAGAAGGATGTTATTCCCTCTACAACAAAATGAGAGATGAAGCACAGAATACTTTTGAAAGACTGCTGTTTTGTAACTGAGAAGAATTTTAAGTCAGATTTCTCCGTTGCTTTTGAAATATAAAAATCATGTTCTATGCAAGATTTTAAAACAGGAATATACAGGAATCTAAAACAGGAATTCCCCCTTTAAAAGAAGTCCAGAATGAAATTGTTTATAATACAAACATAATACTTGTTTTTACCTGAAAAGGCTGTTAGAGGAGCTCACAGAATCATTTTTAGAATGATTTTTACAACACTGGATACAGAACAATATTATAAAAGTTGTTTTCTGCTTTACAATCCAAGATACTGAAAATCCCAAAGGAAAGCAGATTTCTGATTTCAGAGAAGAACTACCTCTATAATCCATGCCTAGGAGTCATAAAAGCTCTGTTATGTGACTAGTTAGTGAGGTGTAACCCCTGCTTCAACTATTTCATATGCATATTTGCTTAGGTAATGGCTTGACTCACTGTCTTGCAGTAGTGGTTATTCCGGGTCCCTAAAAACACCTAATTATTTAGAAGAGCAAAGTTCAAATAGCAGCAAACAGAACAAAGGTTTCCTGTTGCTAGTGCACTAATAGAGTACAACAGTTTACTGAGTGGAAATTACCTAAATTTTGACTTACAATCCAACATTTGATTTCATTTGGTCCAATTTATTTAGTGCTACCAGTAGGATTTTGCTTAAAAGACCATACAGATTTGTAACATTTTTTGGAACTAAACTTAGACCTTCCTTGCAAGATCACAACGAGGATCTAGTTTTTCTAGGTCATTGGGTTGATTTGATCTGTTCTTTTATCATTGTGATTGTTTGATTTTTTTATGTTTCTGTTTGATTTTATCATTTGTTAACTGCCCAGAATCATTTCTTGCTTTAATGGGGTTAATGTAAAAAAATCTATGATATAAATAAATAACATTTTCTGTCACTTTAAGCCAGTGGTTCCCAACCTGGGGTTCGGGACCCCTTTGGGGGTCGAATGACCATTTCACAGGGGTTGCCATGAGCCAGTGAAGAAAAAGGCACAAACGGCTTGGATCTGGAGGATGGGGGTGAGGAAAGGGGGGAAGTGGGTTACAGCTTGATAGGTTGGAGGGGATGTCAGTCAATCACCTTAGGCTGCGATTGGCTGAGGGTGCCTGTAGAGGGAAGTTCTCTATGGCACCTGCGGCAGTGGCCTGCCAAAGGGGGCTTGTGGCCTCTTTCAAGCAGGGCAAGGGGTCACCACAACATGAGGAACTGTATTAAAGGGTTGCGGCATTAGGAAGGTTGGGAACCACTGCTTTAAGCCTATATAAACAGAAGCTCCATTGACTGAAAATTCTAAACTTCCAGCAGCGTAGGTGTTCTCCCAGTCAATACAGGTACATGAGGCTATGTTGGTCTGTACTGTACAAAGTTCTGGGGAAAATTAAAATAAATCCAATGATTTAGCAAGGTTACTCACAGTTTACTTTTGTACTAAAGCTGAATGTTACTTGCAACTGATTCTTGTACTGTTTTTGGTTTCAGTGGGTAGGAGCAAAACAACATGAACTACAGGTGAACTCTATGCAGTTGCTGTACTATCAAGCTCCTATGTCTTGTGGCATGCTGTTGTGCATTGTGCCCTTCTTTGAACCTGTATTTGGGGAAGGAGGAATTTTTGGTCCCTGGACACTTCCTGCTGTGGTAAGGCTTCTGCATTTTGGGCTGTGGGCTTGGTTATTAATTTCCATTATCTTAGCCTTTTGATACGTAGGCCTGTGTGAGTTATTTGAGTTGTATTGTTAGCCTGAAATGCGCCGGAATTGTGGCAGTCCAAGATCCTCAACCACATATAGCGTCTGGATCGGCCTCTTCAGCCTTGAACGTGCAGGTGTTTTCTAAACTAAATCACTGAATTTAGAGAGTAATTTATAGTTTTCTGTGTTTTGCAAGGAGAGGTAATAGGAATGGTCAGGCAATAGTCCATCATTTGCACCTGAAAATAAAATGCCACTATGGGAGAGAACCAACTCTTTCACTCCATCTTGTTTTCGAAACATCCCCTTGAATCTCTTAGTGGGCACTTTTGTGAGAGCCTCTCCTGATTGTAATGAAGGGTTATCTCTAACTAAGCATTCATAGGACCGGCTTGCTTAGTGCCCCTTGTACAGTGATTTTCATTTCTTGGTGCTTATTCGAGATGGGCCCATTTTTTTAAAATGATCAAATACATGGGCCAGTGTCCTGTTGGTATTTGCCACCTGTGGAGAGCTACTGTTTCAGAAGCAGCTGTGTGATGAGGTGACTGCATGTCTGGTTACATGGGTACCACTATACCATACAGATGCTTCCACTTCCATGGTTGTAAGTAACCTAGCATGTGTCAAATACGAGCAAGGGAGCAGCCAGCAAAGTGTGTTTCATTAAACCACTTGTCTGCTTGAAGTTGGAGCATCCTAGTGATAGGCTGGCTCTGGAATTATACCTGTAAAGCGTGTAGGTCTCTTAATAGGCGATATATGTTATGCCCCTAACAGGCTTTCCCAGCCAGATGTCTGTCTTTACATGTTCAGTGCAAAGGTCTGTAGCCAAACATGCACATAAGCATCTCTTCAGATTACCATGTTAAATGTGCAAAGGGTCTGATTGGCATCCAGCAAGGTGCTTGGCATGGGACTTCCATGTACATCTCTGTACCCGCCATGCCACACTGACAGAGCAAGTTGCAAATTAAATTGACAAGGGCTAGTGAGCCTTGCTTCATCAGTAAAAAGTGCTCTAAAGATCACAACTCTTCCATGGCAAACACAGTTGCTCAAGGGAGCAGGATGGATCTCCTGAGGCAAGGTTATACAGTCTGGAGGCTGCAAGAGAGAAGGTCTTTTGAAAGTTACAAAGGGGGCTGCCATAGCTGTTCCCAAATACAGTCAGCCAGCACAATGCCTACACTACACAGAGTGTAGAGGCAAGCAAGAAAATTTAGACCTGGCAACAACCTATGAATTGTATTCCTGCCATGAGCGGGGGTGGGGTGGGGAACGGCTTTGATGGCTCCTTCCAGTTTCATGATTCTATGACCTACCAAGGTACAGACCCACTGGTTTCGGAGATGATGACTGGGGAAGCAAGGATGGGGTCATGACTTCTAACATGCAAACATACAGACTGTGGGAAGGATCAGAAAGATTCTACACCACCTTTAACAAGTGTTTGGCTTATTTTATAGAGAGTCACTTGTAAAAATGAAATCTGAGACCTTGGGGTATAAGATTGTCAACTATTTTTTGTGTTAATAACATAGCTGTTCAGCATGTTTAATATATTGATGCCTTGAAACATGTTGGCTTATTTATATTCATTTTGTTTTATTAATCCACAGTTTATGGTGCTGCTGTCGGGAATAATAGCTTTTATGGTGAACCTGTCTATTTACTGGATCATTGGAAATACTTCACCAGTGACGTATCCTTTCCCATTTTCTTCATCATTTCTCTTAATGTCAGTTGGAAAAATGCTCTTTAGTATTAAGGATGGTATTTTTGATCATGTTTTAAAAATGTGATACAATACTGGCCTGGGAGAGCACATTTCAAAAACTTGGTTGTACTACTTGGGTACTTGGCTCCCCCGTTTTCTCCCCTTACTCATCTGTACTCCTTTCACCCCCAAAACTGCTATGGATAATGCTATAGGTGGAAACATTGTAAATTAGTTGACTGGGTATAAACAGGCTAGAATCCTACTGATATTCCTGTGAGGTTTGCATAACTTGTTATTTGTTGTTTTTATTTACATTTATTGATACATTGCCTTTGTTTTTATTTACACTTATTTATCTGATTGTAAACCGCCCAGAGTAAAACTTTCCTAATAATGGGTCAGTAGACTTAATTAAATAGTTAGTTAGTTAATCGCTTTCTGTGGCCATTTTACCTATTTACAATGTGCCAGGGTGTAATTTGGTTGCATAATCAGGTCTGCAACCAGCTACCTTTTTAAGATGCTCCCCAGTTTGCTGTTAATTAAATGCACTCAGCAAGTTACACACACTTTATATCAATGCTGATAGTATTCTGGTCAATATGTTAAAAATCTTGATTGCAAGTTTGGATATTAGAAAAAACAAGTGGTAAAATGCCTGTAGTGCAGGTAAAACTGTGCTCATGACCTGGGGTTCAATCCCAGGTAGCCGGCTTATAGTTGACTCAGCATTCCATCCTCCCGAGGTCGGTAAAATGAGTACCCAGCTTGCTGGAGGGGGGGCAATGTGTAGCCTGCATACTATAATTAAAACTGTAAACTGCCCAGAGACCACTTGAAGTGGTATGGGGCAGTATATAAGCAGACCACTTTAAAACAGAAATAAGAGATGCAACCTAAATCCAGACAGGCATTTCTTTAACTCGTGAAAGGGTTCTCCACCGCTTTTCCCTTTTCCACTAATGGTATCAACCAAACCTATTCTACCTCTGTTGGTTTCTCAACATGCTGAATGGCTGTGCCTTACAAATGAAAGTTAAACGTTCAGCATGCTTTACATTTTGTCATCTTTTGGCGTATGTATGTTCCTTAACAGAACCATGTAGCTACAATATGTTTGGACACTTCAAATTCTGCATCACCTTGATGGGAGGATATCTTTTATTTAAAGATCCTTTGTCAATTAATCAGGGCCTTGGAATCACATGCACATTATTTGGCATTCTAGCTTACACCCATTTCAAGCTCAGCGAACAAGACGGGAGCAAAAGCAAGCTCGTTCAGCGCCCATAAACCCTACCGTGGACATGGATGATAAATCTGCCTTTCTGATATGCACTGACTTTAAACTGCACAGCTTGATTGGGGAGCAGATGCATCCTTGTGTTAATAAGGTACTGTAAATCGGTTCTGTTTTGGAAAAAAATCAGACACTACGTGAAACTCAGCTTTTACCTTCTCGGTCTGTATTGTTTTCTGTTACACAGATGACTTTACTTACAGGACTGTTTGTGATTGCAATGGCAGTTCTACGAGAACTCTCCTATTGATGCCAAATGAACTCATCAAGGCAGAGAGGACATTAATTGCAAAGGGAATTCACTCTGTCCTTCTGAGCATATCAGTGTTACCATTGTCAGGCCGTGTTGATATTATGAAGTCAAATGAATATTGTTGCTTCTTCATTTGGTACATAGTAGAAACCAATTTTTACTCTCTTCTGCTTTTGCTTTTGTTTTGTTTTTGACAAGGACTTCATCAGTGAAATTCTAATTCTAAAATATTCATGCATAGATATAGTTTTCATTTTTTTGAAGACATGATATGCATTTATTTCAGATTGCTGAACTATTTTTGCTCTTGATGAAGCAACATTCAGATACCCTACTGCTATTAAGGCTTGGCAGTTTGATCAGAGTTCTGACTTCATAGCCTGTTTTATAATTCAGTACAGGGCTGGTCCCTGTAATTTGAAGTATTTCTTTTCCTGCCCTCCTTCGGGCTCAATAATAGGCAGATTCTTAACTTGTTTGTTAGAATTTTACTTCCACCCATGTGCAAATTTCCCAGAGCTTTAAATATAATCCATAGTTAGAGAATGCAAGCAGAGAAAGGCTGGGGGGTGGCAAATGTGATTTCATGCAGACTGATCTCTTAACGCAGCTAAGATAGCCGTAGAACTTGCACTAGTCCTGTACAATAGGAAAGTCCAGACTTGGACTATAAGATAGGAGTCTATTATGAAAAAAAAAAGTGCATTTTATGTCTTGGTTGAAAAATAATCAAGATGTCAACTTTTGGTAACTATTTGAAAGGATAATGCAGTGAGTCTTCTATACTAAACTTGATTTACTTTTTATTAGTAAATGACCATCCTCTCCTTAGTTTATTAACTCAGGCTAGTGCAGTAGGATAAAATGCAGTGGTGATTTCCTATTTGTACCACTCATTGCACAAGTTGCAAAACAAGAGAGAAGAGGCAACACGTTAGCGAGTGGCTATTGGTTGTTGCAGTTTTATGGTACTGCACCAGCGTCTACATAACTAACCCGTAGCACTTGGGCCAGCAATTCGCTATCTAAATATTATCATACCTTAGAAACTTAAGAAAATATATGGAAATTAGACAACCATGATCACATGAAGTCTCGCCACACATCTGGAGCGGAAATGAAGTGGACAAATGGATTTTTCTACCATGGCAGGGAATATAGCAAGAAGGAAGCATTGGCTGGTCTTAATGTGTATTGCATGGGCTGTCACAACCATCCAGTTGAGTCTAAATAGTAATCTGCTAAATAATAATCATTCTATGGATTGTAATAGAATGATCTATCGCACAATTTTAAACAGTAATTCATTCAGGCAAATGTCAGTAGGGCTAGTTACATGTCTCAGAACAGGAGTGAGCAATAGGTAGACTGGAAGCAAAATCTCCCTGGTGTTTTTGGAAGCCTTGATGGCTCCACCACTGCTCCTGTCAAACTGCACAACATAGCAACGGGGGGGGGGGGGACCTTTTCCGGGGGACGGGAAGGGGGGGGTGGGGCAGGTATATTACTTCCAGAACCATATGGGAAGCATGAGTACCTTTGAAAACAAAGCATACTGTATGCACACACTTTCCTTTTATATCTGAAAACACGTCTTCAGCCCACTTCTGCTTCGGATGGTCGTCACATTGTCGAATGTTGACAGCTGTGAAGAGAGGATGGAACCAGAAGTCTCAGAGTGGTTCCCAGACTAAGTTCTTCACCCTCGATTTAAAAACCCCTGTTCTGGTGTATACGTGTATCTAAAAGGGGCTTTTGCAGCTTCTGCTTCTCAGTAGGTCTTGGCAAGATGCAACCTTATGAAGGGAACAAACCCAGTAGCGGATGAAGAATGGTGTGGCTTTTTTCCATTGTTACCTTTAACAAAAGACTGCAGTTGGCCTGAAAGATAAAGCTTGCTAGAGCATCATTCTACACCCAGTGTCATGTTGCTGCCCAGTCACTAGTATAAAAATTATTTCCTACTTTCCGTGCTGCAGCCTGATTCCCAGGCATCTTCTGGCCCTCCAGATTTGTGCAGGGGGTGGGGCTGTTGGGAGAAAGAATTGTCACTCAGTTGTATTGTGGCTATTGTGCTTTCAAAGAGAAGCTACAGAGATCATTTGACAATCAAACCAGGAAATGGCATTAAAATGTTGACGGTTTTGATTTTAAGAAATTGAACTTAACACACTGCCTGTTACTGTACTGTAATTATTTATGTCCATATGGATTTTAGGGAAATAAGAGCAAGAACAAATGACAGCAGCTCGTGTTGCTACCGAGTGTGCTCTCAAAGCACATGCATAAAATCACACTTGTTTGGAGATGAAGGATCTTTGAAGTACGCCAGGAACATATCTAAACAGAAATTGGGCTAAGTAGATTAGAGTTACAAAAAACTATTCACAAGAGAAACAACCAAAATTAAAATATACATTGATTACATTGGGAAATATCAAATATTAAACAACAGTGTAAAATGAGTATGGGGAAATACAGGCTTAAAAGAACCAAACTCATATAGATAATAGGGTTCCCAAATTTAGTTCTGCAGTGCCTGAACAGGCTATTTGCAGAAATACTATATGGATAAGAAGAGTTTGAAAAATAAGAATGCTTTCCTAAACCAGAGAAAGAGAGAGAAAAGGTGGCAAGATAGTGGAGAGCCACCAATGTTTGGTCAAAATACTCCTAGAGATAGATAAGAGGTGCCAAAGATTATCTTTCCTTAGTCCTGTTGAACTGTCTTGTAGCTGGGGAACATTGAAATCCTGAATAGCAGGAATCATCCAGAACAGGCTTCAAGCAGAGATTCTGCAAGAAGATTCACCCCAGAGGATTCACCTCAGAACTCTGCCCCAGAATAATCAATATGGCTACTGAGTGTCTTGTTTTATCTAGTTTTTGCCAGTTAAATAATGTAATAAGGCCCCTTTCTGGTCATGTTTCCTGTTCTGGGACAGTTGTCACAGAATAGTCCATTTGATTAAGCAGGAAGACAATGGGCTGACCATTCTACGGTGCTCATTCTTTCTCATATTGCCAGACAATTGTTTTAATATAAAAAGAAAATAAGTCAATCTAATCTCTCTGGCCTCTTTACAGGAGGGCTGTCCTGTGAGATGACTCCTCAGCTGAAGTATTTGTGTCTTCTGTGGAATTTTGAGAGAGTTCCTTTAGAGCTATATTCTTGTCATTTCCTCCTGGGGGCTTGGTTCACCTTGAGACTTGATGCTATTTTTCTCTGTTTCTTTATTTCAAACCTAAACCGGCCTGATAGGTTTTCCAATTAAAATAGTCTGTGGTGTACACATACACACCTAGGCAAAATCGAGATTCTGTAGGGGTGTTGTACAAAACTCCCCCAAAACTGAAAACTGTTCTCACCAAATGTATGGAAAAAGCAATCTCACAAAAGTGACTTGTGCAACTTCATGTGTATTCACTATGCTGATTATTCAGTTCTCAAGTTTTTATTGTTTTCAAAGTCAAATCTTTTCTATACCTACTTTTATATACAGTAATTGTAATGGTTTTGTCAATATTGTGATAGCAAGAGACTATTTCATCTCACAACCAGATGTACCTTAAGAATTGTGTAACTAGAAGATTGCTAAAACACATGTTCTATATAACTACCATTAAAAATAAGCTGCAAAGATGTTCAGAAGAAGTCCATAGTGTCCCAGTGTGCACTAAAAAAGCAATTTGCACTAATGTTGTGCTGTGCACAAGCCATCCTGAAATGTAAATACATCAGAGTTGAAAATGGACTAATTTGAATGCTTGCACAAAATGGCCTCTAAGCAGGGTGTAGATAAAGAGCCATAAAATTTTTATGATTCAGTCATGTGCTGGAAAAGATAACATAATAAATGTCTTTCTTCAGTCTATGTACAGTACAACATATTCTGACACAGCAGAGGATCCGGACTCTCTGCACCTGATCGATCTAGAACATGATTTACAGTTGTAAGATACTATTTTAAATACAGTGTATGATAAGAATGTACAGGATACAGACAGGATGGTACAAGTGCCAGTCTGCCCTGAGTGGGCTTGCTGTCCTCAGTAGCAAACATTGCAGATGAAATACCAAGGTTATTTAAGAGCATTTTGTCCAAATCTACAGAATGAAGTTCAGTGTTGTTTTTTAAATGAAGCCTTTTGTTTTCACTTACAAATAAAATAGTTCTTTAATATTAGTCTTGTGTGTGAAGTTTGTCTTAAAGTAGTATTGCTTATCTTTCTCATCTTGGTACAGAGACTGCATTTGTTTAAGAAGTTCCTTGGCTTGTGACTCTGCTGCTGCTGTCTTCCTTCATGAGAAGTCTTGTTAAGAGTGGGAACGTATGATGTATAATACCAATGCTACACATGCTTAATTGTGTCTGCTTTTCTCTTATAGACCTCCATGTTTTACTTCAGACTGATACACACACACACACACACACACACACACACACACACACACACACACACACACACACTTTTGAGTAACGGGAGTAGATATGATCAATTTGGCAGGTCAAGAAGCTCTCTTGTTGAATAGACAGGTTTTATTTGCAACCATTATACCAGTGCACATTTAGTGCCAATAGCAGTGCCCTCTGTCTGTGATGCATGAAGGCTGGATATACTATTCATATGAATGCAATTTTTTAAAAAAGACCACCCAATCAAAAAGAAGAGCTAAAAGAAATCAGGAGTGTGGTTGATATAAATAATATTAGGTTACCTTAAAAAGTATATCAATGGACAGCCATGATTCTTTGCTAAGAATATCACTAGCAAATTTTAATTACAATTTCAGTAGACCTGAAAAGGACATTAACATCTGTCATCTAAAACTCAATGAAAATGGTATACAGCTTTTCATGTCTGTTCTACTTTTGGCATTAGTTGTACAGGTACCATAAAAGGTACAGAGGGACTACTGATTCCTCTTGAATTGGACCTCTGTTATTCAAAGTAAACAAGACTCCTTTTGTTAAAAGAATGAGGCAGCTTTGACATTCCTTCAACATCTTGGTGCTTACTGCAAATTTCTCTAAATAGGAAGCAAAAAAACTATACTTAGGTCTTAGTAGATATTCCCTTGCCTTTCATTGGACCGAAACAGCATGAAAATTTATCTGAGGTTTTGGAAAGATTTGAGGTGGGGCTGCACCTTGTGGTGCAGTGGTTAAATGCCTGTACTGCAGGTAAAACTGTGCTCGCAACCTGGGTTTCAATCCCAGGTAACCAGCTCATGGTTGGCTCAGCCTTCCATCCTTCCGAGGTTGGTAAAATGAGTACCCAGTTTGCGGGGGGGGGATGTGTTGCCTGCATTAGTGAAATTAAAAACTGTAAACCGCCCAGAAACTACTTGAAGTGATATGGGTCGGTATATAAGCAGAACACTTTGGTTTGATTTACTGTGAGGACGAAGACATCACCACTGGAGCCCTAGCAGGTGAGCCTTTTCCCCTTCCCACCAGCTCCTCTGTAGACCTGGGCAATGTGCTGTGGGTTTAGTCGGTGCATGAGAAGCTCAGAAACAGAGTACCTGAGGCCTGGGGAGAAAGACCCAGGTGAAGGGGAACATGCCATGGCGGAGGAAAAGGCAACAAGCCCCTGAATGCTATGGGATGTAAAGCAGCTCTGGAGACAGAAAAAAGGAAGACTAGGAGAAAGAGGGAGACAGAAAGCAAGTAGAGCAAATGAGACAGCATTTTGCAAGCACGATAGTGGTAGAGGTTGAAGAGGAAGGGTGTGTGGAGAGGCCTGAGGGAAGCCCCAAGAAGGTTATTAAGGAGGGGTAGAGCCCCTAGATGACAAGGAGTGTGTTTACAAAGAAAACCCCTGGATAGAAGTTACTGTACCATTAAGTGTACCCCAGAAAAAGGCTGAGAGGCACCCATATTGCTTCAGGCCTAGCTATGGAACGGACACGGCACTGGTTGCATTGGTAGATGACTTGCGCAGGGAAATGGATAAGGGACCTGTGTCTCTGTTGGTTTTACTGGACCTCTCAGCTGCTTTTGACACTATAGACCAGTGATGGCAAACCTTTTAAAGACCGAATGCCCAAACTACGATTCAAAACCCAGTAATTTTTTTGCAAAGTGCCAATACAGCAATTTAACCTGAATAGAGGTGGCTGTGAAGGGGTGGTTGGGTGCCCACAGAAAGAGCTTTGAGTGCCACCTTTGTCACCCGTGCCATAGGTTTGCCAACACTGCTATAGACCATGGCATCCTCCTGACTTGTCTCACTGAAATGGGAATTGGGGGAACTGCATTAAAGTGACTCTGGTCCTTCCTGCAGGAAAGAATGCAGAAAGTGGTGTTAGGTGAATGATTTATGCTCGACACCACAGCCGCTGACCTGTGGAATCCCACGGGTTCTGTTCTGTCTTATTTAACATCTATATGAAACCACTGGGGGGAGATTATCAGGACTTTTGGGGTTAAGTGCACCAGTGTGGGGTTAAATACCAGGAGCACATTTGCACAATTAAGGCTAGTACACATGTTATGCCCGTTTCTTGAGAAACCAGCTTTAGCCATGGTGACACATGCTCCAGTGACATCCTGGCTAAACTACTGTAATGTGCTGTTAATGGGGCTGCTGATGAAAAGTCTCAGGAAACCTCAATGGGTCCAAAATGCAGCAGCCAGACTGCTGACTGGGGCAGGGTACAGAGATCACATTATCCCTATTAAAGCAGCTCCACTGGCTACCAATCAGCTACAGTGTACAATTCAAAGTGCTGACCTTAACCTACAAAGCACTGTATGATCTTGGTCCAAGCTACCTCAAAGATCGAATCTCACAGTATGAACCGACTCAGGTGTTAAGGTCATCAGGAGAGGCCTTTCTCTCCATCCCGCCTCCCTCACAGGTACGTCTCATGGGAACACATGAAAGGGCCTTCTCGGCTGCTGCGTCCAGATTCTGGAACTCCCTCCCACTAGAGGCGAGGATTGCTCCTTCTCTAATGTCTTTCCAGAAACAGGCAAATACCTTTCTCTTCAGGCAAGCATTCCCTGAATGATGGACTACCAATTATGTGTCTTTTATATGAATCTATATGATCAGATAGACTTTGTATTTATAACCATAAACCTTGTGTGATTGCACTGACACTATGTTTTCAATGTTAGTTTCCATCACATAACCTTTACATGGAATTTTACTCTCTTTTTGACTGCATTCTCTTGTAGGTTTAATTTTAATGTTACCTTTTAATGCTGTAAGATATCCCTTAATTCCCTGTTCTTGATACTTGAACATGTCTTAATTGTATTCAACTGTATATTATCCCTCATTACTGTAAGCTGCCTTGGGTCCTTTTCAAGGAGAAAAGCGGGGGAGAAAATACTCTAAAATAAAAAAATATATCCTTAACTTCTTCCCAATTTTAGTTACTGGAGGGAAAGATAGTGTCAGTAGCAGGAAGCAGCCAGACCAGTAAACCAGCTACTACCTTGCTGGAGGAAAAAAAATAAAAGTCAAAGGCATTGCCCATCAGAAGGACAACCATCCGCCAATCAAAATTGGGAATGCCACTGCTGCCTTCTGTTTGGGCAAAGAAACCCTCCTCGTTGCAGATGGCTAGTGAGTGGCCATCAGAACTTGACCTGTTGAGAAGGAAGAAGAAAAAGACTGAACCAGTGGTGATAACCAAGGGGACTTTTGGCCTCTAAAGGACACTTAAGGAAAGATAAGGGAAATATCCCAAAAGAAGTCCCTGGTTCTGTAAGTGTTTTCCCTGTCCCAAATCCATTTAATCCCATTGTTGCTGGAGCCCCGTTAGTAAAAATAATGCACTTAGGCAAACCATCCTGGCATAGAGACTTTTATTAAAAGTAGAATATTTGCAAATAAAAGTGCAGTGCAACAGAAGTCCAGCAGGTCTCTCACAAAGGCAACAATACATATTTATATAAGCTCAGTGTAGACATTTATGCCTTTTCAGCACTTCCACATTTTTTTGCTGACCCTTAATGGGGCAAGCATCAAATATCTAAGAATTCCATTTAGCACCAAAAAAAAACATATTTTGTCATAGCATACTTCATTTCTCATCAACCCCTCCTCCCTTTTTCTCATATGGCCCTGATGGCTTCAACAAGATCTGTCTTCTTGGATGTGCCTGCTGACAGGGCCTGCTTTCATGAATGAAAGTTTGGGCCTTTGCTCTCAGCCCAGGCCCTATGGTTTTCCTTATACATTTCCAGAGCATCCCTAAATCTTTACAATGTCTTCTATGGAAATGAAGATGAAAGAAGGCATGCCTACTGAAATGGAGCTTACAGTTACTTATTCATAATTGTATTCCAGCAATAGAGATACAGAAAAGGTAATTCTCCTGTTGTATTTACCTGGGCTGTGCAGCTGACCCGTGTAATCTCTCTGGGTTCTGATTTATTGTTTACAGTCTCCATTTGGATCGACAATTTACCAAGGTATACAAAATCCCCAACTATATCTGGCTCTGGTTTTAGAGAATAAATTTTGCGAAGGCACTATAATAATGTATAAAATCAGCAAGGGACAAGGTGGTAATGAGAAATTTCTGAACTTTGCTCCAGAAAGTGTTTCATCACAGAATTCCAGTCTGTTGCTGAACTACAGCTCTCATCACTGCCTAAGACTGATGAGAATAAGTTCAACATCATCTGGAGGATGACAGGTTCTTTGCCCCTCCCTTACATGAAGGGCTGTTCCATCAGATTAAAGTTAAGGTCTCTGAGTGGAGCTTTCATATGAATGAGAACTCTGCATGTGCAAATAAGAGGTCCTTGGCACAGTGCTGTTGCCCATGAGTGAGCCTCTGGGTGGGGGCAGGGGGAGGATAAGTGTGGCACCTGTTGTGTGCCATGCTCATGATTCAGCATGACGCGCTTGGTGCCCATCTCTAAATAATGAAATACAGAGTGAGTAAATTTTCAAAATATTGTAGTTCATGATACATGTCCAAAATTTTGGAAGAGCATAGAGGGAAATAAGCCCTTAAATAACTACAATAGAAAAAGCATCTTGCACGTTAAAAATGAACAGGTTTCATTTGCCAAGTTTCTTTACAAATAAGTGTCCTTGATGCAAATGGACTGCAGTCTACAAAGGCCAAAGCCAAATTATTTCTGTTGTAACAGATTCTAAATGGCTGACTACTTGGAAGGTAATTGGCTTTCAAGTAATCAAAAGGTTTTCTTCTTTCTGAATTCATCGCCCTAATGAATGAGGTTTCCAACAGATGGAGGTAAGGAACGTAAGTTATCTTATTGTGAATAAATTCTTCAGAAGAATTTCTGAAATGCAATTAATCCCAGCAGCTTGGCTGAGAGAGTGTGTTCTCAAGGTTTTGTTGTGACTCTTCGTATATTGTAACCTCTTCCCTCATATTCCAGAAGTAATAATTCACTGCCCTGTCTTCAAATCTCTAATTCAAATTCAAATTTCCAACTGAATTAATATTTCAACTTTGAAAAAAATCTCAGTGACTGCTTAAAGTCATAGAACTGGCAAAATCCAATTTCCTCATTGTAAAAATAAGCAGGCATCTGGGCTAACAGAAGCAACCTGTTCATCCAGGCTTTAAAATCCAGTTTTTCTCCTCCTTTGCTGCTACAAGTGGAACTATGCCCTAAAACAGGGGAGGTGGCTTGAATTTAGTCCTCCAGATATTTTAGTTCCAGCAGTCCCTTACCAGTGGCACGCTGGGTTGATGGAATTTGTAGACCAGAAACTTAACAGGTTACATTGGGCACCCTACACTTTGTGTGCCTTCTCTTTTAAACACGTGCGCGCGTGCACACGAACACACAAACAGAGAGAGAGAGAGAGAGAGAATTAAAGTCACAGGGAAAGAAAGAGGAGCAAGTGAGTATTGACATACCTTGTGTGCGTTTCTACATCTGAGCCAGAACCAAAGATAATCTAAGGGAAAATGTTGTTATATTAATAGAAAGGCTTGGATTTTTTAGCCTTTTAAAAAATTTAATCCTAGGAATGGAGGATGGCAACAATCGCGTTAGGTGGACTGCAGCATGCAAAAGCAAAGCCTGCTGCTTATATATTGCCCCACAGCACTTAAAGCACTCTCTGGGTGGTTTACAAGTAATTATGCAGCCTTCACATTGCCCACCCCCACCCCCACCCCACACACACCAGCAAGCTGCAAACTGTTGACCCCCCACCATGATGTTCTGCAAGTAGAGGAGATTTAACTTTTCCCTCTCCAATTGCTCCACTCCTCACTATGATAGCACTGCTATTAGCAGTTCTTTACACCCTTCATCTTCTTGTACACTTCAGTAGTGATTGGAATTAAAAGGGTGTGTACAACTGGAAATGAAATTTTGAACTATCGCCTTACTAACATAGCATGGTTAGAACCTAATTGGGTTCAAATATGATGGCTCAAATTCTCTGTTGAAGAAGGGACAGGGTCAAAAAATGCTATTCATCATCATCATCATCAGTGTGGTATAGGTTGAGAGAGGCCACTGTACGTTATGGAATCAGCTTGTATGGTTTATTCCAGTGAGCACAGGAACATCGAAGGCAAGCTGACACCCCCATGCCTGTGCCTTTCTCTAGTCTTCCCATTTGCAGCAGAACAGCAATTGTTAGTGGGACTGATCTCTGATCTGCCATGCTAACTACTGTAACAGTAGTACTGTCATAAATGAAAGGGACAACCCCCTTTAAAAGCTTATTTAATGAAACATATGCCTACTCTGGGCTTTTCAATGTTAAACATAAACATAAAACATAGGCATAAACATAAAACATAAAAACATAATACACCTACTTAAAATATTAGTGCTCCCCTAATATTTTGTTTGCTGGTGGATTCGCTGCCCAAATTATTTTATCTCTGAAGAATGTGTTCTTAACCATTCAAGTTAATAGTACAATTTATTAGTAACAGCAGAAAAAAGAGTTGATTCTTATGCAATGGATTGCTTAAGAGGTAAGTCATCATCACCTGATTTCGAAAGGAGTTCATAAGGCATTAGTCACAAAGGGGCTTGAACACAATGTGTGAAACATCTGTAAGCATAGGCTATTATTTCTTATTTAGATTGTCCACATGTACATGGATTTAAAGACCACCTAACTGAGCCTCTATATAATACCTGGGCATCAACTATAAACATCAGCAGTTTTTACTACTGCATTCATTGTAATAAAGAATATGTTGCTGTGTGTTTGCCTTGAAGGAACTTGTTCTGTCAGTCACTGGTCAAGGAGCATCCCAGACCTCAGAAATTCTCCAAACTTTGTTTTGGGGATAAATGAACAAACTTTGGGGGTGGGGGTGGGGGAGCCATGTATTTTTCTGACTTTGTTTTCTTGGACTTTGGGTTTTAGGTTTATACAAGGCTGTCTGGAATATCCTTGCAAGAGTGACTATATAAATTCCTCACTGACATGCTCATCATGTTTTTTAGCTGCTGCTGCTGTTTGGCAAAGGACAAGCCTGGGCAAAGATCAGTCTCACTGACCCAGAGCATTGCTGGATCAGACTAAAGTCTACCTAGTCCAGTATCCTGCATGCCATCTCACATCTACCAACCCGCACCCCTGCCTGTGCGACCCTGGCCTCCGTGCAGGCACCCAGTCCTGGCCTAGCTTTTCCCCACCACTGTGTTTACTTGCCTGACCTCGCCACCCGCTTCCACCTGGGCCCGGTGGGTCCCCCCCCAAACAAAGTGGGAGCTTGGTGCCGCAGCAGGGGTGGATCTGACCCCCAATAATGTTTGAGGGACAGTGAACCGGCCCCCTGTTTAAAAAGTTAGAGGACCCCTGATATAGATGATAACATGTGTGGAACACTGCAGTTCTATTCCAGACTGAGGGAAAGCCTGTGTGAACAGCCAGGTTTTCAATGAACACTTAAAAGATCCCAAAAAGGGGCCCAGGCATATTTCAACAGGTATAATGTTTTTCCAGGCATTATTTCTTATCTCTTTGAAATTGCAATCATAAACATAGCTATTAAGTAGTAAGCACCATTTAAAAGAACACGAGAAGAGCCCTGCTGGATCAGACTAAAGGCCGACAACCAGCATGTGTGTACAACTAGACCATGATGCTTGTGTTCCCCAGCAACTGCAATGCAAAAGCCATCATGCCTCTGACACTGTAAATATTATAAAGTCAGTGATCATGACAACTGATCAACTGACAGCCACTTCCTCCATATATTTGATTCTGATTCCCTTTTAAAGCCACTGAGACTGTCAATCATCATCACCTCATTTAGCTGCCAATTCCACACTTCAGTTACATGTTGTACAGTACTAAGTATCTCTAATAATCTCACACTCACTTTTTTCCAAGCCTAAGGAACCCAAATCTTTCCTAAGGGGAGTCATTCCAATCTGTTGATTATTTTGGCCATCAGTTCCTATACCTATTTCCTTCTCCAGCTCTGTAAGATGGGATGGTTACGGCTGCTCGTTCAGTCCCGGTGTGGACACTGTACCATTTGCACAATCCTATGCACAGCTCCAAGAGAGGCCGCGGTCTCACCAGCGTTTTTGCGCATTTTTGCTGCGGCGAACTGCACAGTAAAAGATTGCATCCTAACCACGAAGGGAAGTAATTTGTTGCCCCAAACAACCACGCCCCCGGAAGCACAATTAAGTTTTTTAAACCACTGCTAGGGGTTGGTTTAAAAAACTTCCCTTAAAGATGCACAGTTCTTTGCTACTCTAACGAGGTGCAACCCCAGAAAATACACAGTAATTAGCTTCGTACCCCTTTTTCTGCCACTTCCTGTGGGTCCGGCAAAGGAGACTTAGAAAAACAACCCAGGAAAAAGGGAAAAGATGTGCAGTAAGCAAGTAGAGACGGGCACAGAGCAGTAAAATACTACTCTCTAGACACAACACTAACTGCGCACCAAACACGTGACCGCCCAAAAAAACCTACGCATCAAATTAAGATGCGCAGAAAACTTTACTGAGACCGCGGCCTAAGTCCCCTAAATTCAGCATGCCTTGCCCTTAAAAGAGTCAGAGTAGTATAGTGTAGCCAATAGGGTCAGAGCAGAGGTCATGAGAGGAGAGTAAACCCCCCACTTGGCCATGAAAACTCACCTGGGGGCAGTCACGGTAAAACCATTCTTGAACTATTTCACCTACTTTGGAAATCCTATGAGGGTCCATTAAGTCGGAAGCGACTTGATACCAACTAATAGCATTTCTCTCAAAATACAGTGGTACCTCCTATAAAGAAATGAATTTGTTCCAAATTAAAGTTAAACAAATTTTCCTTTATACAAATTTCCCATAGGAATGCATTGAAAACAGAGGAATCCCTAATCGCCACCGTTTTTATGTTGCATGGATTTGCCCCGTAGACGATTCTGTTAGCAAATTTCCCATATCTCCGAAATGTTTTATGTTGTACATATTTTATGTTATACAAACCGTTTGTTATACGAGGGTCTACTGTAATCGCAAGGTATTCAACCTGCAGGTCCCATCCTACTTGCAAGCAAGGAAGAAACCAAAGGCGCTCAGGGCAAACAAAGTAGACAAAGTAGATTTGCACATTAGTTCTATAACTCGATAATAAAAGCTCCATCCATAGGGACAGATTTCTCGAGCCCTACCTAGCAGAAAAGAGAAGGGGGAGCGGGGAGATTCTCCCACCACTTAACACGGCCACCCCGGCGAAAAAGCCCAAGAAGAAGCCTCTCTCTCCGGGGGGAAGCCACGGACCGCCACCCTCGGCGCCAGCGTGGAAGCCGAGAGCCGGCGAGCCCGTCAGGCGCCGCTGGGGGGCCTCGCAGCGCAGCCACGGTTCGGAAACGGGTCCGCCATTGCCGGAACGCGAAGCCCTGACGTTTGGGCGCCGATTATTCGAAATGGCGGCCGCGGCACGCCAAGCCGCCGCCCTCGGCCGTTAAAGAGGGGCCCGCTCTCTGCGCGCAGCTAAACGGAGGGAAGAGGGCACGTGTTGGGGGCGCAGGAGACTGAGCGGAACCTCGCCATGCGGCATCCCCGGGGCTTTCCTTTCGGGCTCTTCGGGAAGGTGCGGGGCGCTGGCGGCGGACGGGCCCCGCGGGCTGCTCGGGGCTGGGCGGGGGCTTGTCTCGGTCCTTCCTCCGGTTGACTCAGCGTCGGCTTCGGCGGGTCATGCTCGGACATGTCCGGCCGCGTTTCGGGAAATCGGCACCAAGTCCAGACTTGCCCCGAACGGGAGGGCGGGCAAGCAGGCGGGCGGGCGGCGGTATTTATGCTCGGACCTGGCGGAGTTTCGAGTCGAGACTGCGGGGCGAAGGGTTCGCTTGCCCGGGGACGCGCGTTGGGAGCTGCCGGTTGAGGCTCGCCTCGTAACGCCGGTGGCAAGCCCAGCACGCCGCCGCCGCCGCCCTCCTAACGTCTCTGTGTGTGTTTTTCCCTGGGACCGCTGAACAGGCAGATGGGCCACGCTAATAAAATGGCTTCCCCCGAGCAGCAGCAGCAGCCGGCGGCTCCGGGCACGTCGGGCACCAGCCGCCCCGGCCAAGAAGCGCTGGTGAGTAGGCCAGGGAGGGGCCGCCGGCGGAGGGAGCCTTTGCTCGGCCTACCCAGGCTGCGCAGCTCCCGAACAGTAACGTTAACTCGCTTTTCGGGTCTTGTTTCCAAGGGGACAACGGCTCTTCTCTGGGGGAAAAATAAAGATCAAAAAGAAAGGGGGAAACGGCTGCCGTCTCCAGTCCTTCGAAAAATTAAGAGGCAACCTATCCCGTTTTCGTCAGCATGAATTTGCTTCGGGGTGGTTGTGTGTGTGTGTGTGTTGCGTCATTACAGTCGCGACCGACTCTTCGTGACCCCATGTCCATGGAGTTTTCATGGCAGGAATACTGGAGTGGTTTGCCAGTTCCTATTCCAGGCGCCTGCACAGCACCTGGTATTCCCTAGTGGTTGCCCATCCAAAGTACCAGCCAGGGCCAGATCAGGCGAGATCGGATCTGCTTAGGTAGATTGATTGTTATTCAATAAAGATTGATTGATTGTTTAGGTGTGCAGGACTAACTGAATCAAGTGGAACACGAATCGGTTCAAATCGCCCCAAGTCATGACCTCAAGCTATTCATACTTCTCAAGGAAACATGGAATAGAAGTACAGTATTAGATAAATAGATATAGTTTGTGTTCTGTCATGTTGGATGTGACATTTATCGACCTTAATAGTTTCCATAGCCAAGCTAGGATTCAAACCCTGGTCTCCTGGACCCTAAACTGTCATTTGTATGGACAGTACTCCAGTGCACTGGGTACCCCCATATAAGTATATACAGTCCAGCAAAGTCTTAGGCTGAGTGCATTTAAATTAATAAAGATTGAATCAGTGGTCCCAAGAAAATTTTAGGCTGCCAGTTCCCAGAATCTCTTGCCAACACAGCTAGCAGTGGAGGTTTTGGGGAGTTGCAGTCCAAGGATGGGGCCCAGAAGCCAGGGAGCCACTGGAATAAACTGTCACATTGTTATCTTTGGATTACCTCATTGAGTTGTTCAACTTTCCAAGCCTTCATGTTACACTTCTTGTTCTCAAGATGCTTTGTGATTCATTTTAGCTCCTGTGGCTAGGAAAAACCAGGACATAATTTTTTAAAAAGTTAAAATTTGATACATAGAACAGTTGCTTCGTATCTGGGGGAACTGTGTGACTATTCCTAATCTGCTAGTTATGAAAATAGTTTCTACACGTAGTATTTAACTGACTCTTGAATGCACATACTGTATGTGCTTTATATTTGTAGTTGCTATTATATGTATTTATTTATTTTATTTTGCTATTGACAACACAGTATTAACAACTGGTAAAATCTGGATCCTTAGTTTCTAAAATCTGCTGTTTCTTAATCAAGAAAGGTATATTTAAAATGGGTATACTACTTGTTTTTAAACAAATCTGTTTTATATTTATTTTCAGGTTAAACCCAAGCCGTTGCTATTAAAACTGTTAAAGTCTGCTGGCGCACAAAAAGATACTTTTACTATGAAGGAAGTAAGTCATAGCAATTGCAGAAAATATGTACCACTTGTAGTACTAGGCTGCAATGAATAATCTTGTGATAGTAGGAGAATGTGCTTGTGATTTCTCCTTATCCCTTATGCATTTGGACATGGCCAAAGGTAGTATCAAAGCCTGTTCTCCCAGCTTCTTCATATCCAGTTGTTCATTTCAGTTTTGAATGAGTTTCTATAATTTCCTAATGGACATAGCTGTAAAATGATAGGTGAAGAAATGTATATCTCTGTAAAAGCAAATAATTTCCAGGGACACGAAAAACATGCAGAATTGGTATTCTTGTGATAATTAAGTGTGGAGGGACATGATGCAAAAATTGTTTTAAAAAAGTGGGGGGGACACAAGCTGAAATCATCAGGTTGCTGTCCACAGTTCTTCTTCATCTGCATAATCTTAATCCTGTGCTCTGTTTTGAGGTGATTTTAAGGTATGACGGAACATTTAAAATTGATTTTTAGTAAATATTCTAGAAATGCTACCACAGTGGTACCTCTACTTACGAGTTTAATCCATTCCGAATGCATGCTCATAAGTCAAGCAACTCGTAAGTAGAGCAGACATATCTAAAAAAAATCAAAATAAATAAACTGAAAAAATAAATAAAAAATGGAAATAGAGCAGACCACATCTGAAATCTGTAAGGCAGCAGTTAAAATGCCAACAGTTTCCCACTCAAGTCAAATTGCTCATAAGTAGAATTGCTTGTAAGTAGAGGTACCACTGTACATTGATCTCTCATTATAAATAATACATTTAAATGTTTGTTTGCTGTTACAGATACTGTTTTATATCGGCCAGTATATTATGTCCAAACATCTGTATGATGAAAAGCAGCAGCATATTGTCCACTGTGCAAATGATCTTCTGGGAGATCTTTTTGGTGTACAGAGTTTTTCTGTGAAAGAACACAGGTAAAACATTTGTAGTAAATATGACATTTGCTGGCTTGATGGCATGTTTCAAAAGCCAGTGGGGCTTGGGGAATCTGAGCATTTTAAAAAAATAATTTCTTTTTATTGAATTCAGATACAACCTTTTGTTTCGGTAGCTGTCTTCAGTAGTTTCATGTTTATATGGTATAGATACTGGATAGAAAATAATTCAGAAAGATTATATTAAGAATATTTTGTGCATAACAAGACGCAACAGCTTGTTTTATTTTCTGAAATGCTCAGAGTTTTACCATATACATGGTTACGATATACAGTATATATCAAAATAACTACATCTCCCAGGATACAGCTATAACAGCTTCTTTAAAAAAAGAAAAATCAGCAAAGGCCACAAGAACCCAATAGTGCCGGTAAATCACTCTAAAGTTTCTATCTGGGGCAGAGGGCAAGAATTATAGCTGTGCAGATTTGGGCAATTATTCCCTGAATTCTTGGAAAACTACAGGAATTGCAGGATAAGAGTAAACCCCCAAAGAAAGGCTTTTGAGTTATGTGCTGGCACTATATCAGCTTCTTAGGCCTTTGCCTTCTGTTGTTTTTTAAGAAAGCTGCTGCAGCTATGTGCTGGAAGTTGTAGTTCTATAGAGACAGTGGCTCCTAGGAGGCACTGTGGCAGTTTCCCTCTTTAAAACAAAACAAAACAAATTAACAGCAAATTGCTGACAAGCTGGAAATGCTCATAAATAATTTAGAAGCTTCTCTTTGTGGGATGGAACCTACAGATGCTGAAATATTTGTTTGGGCTCCATGGAGAATTCCGGGACTTGCAGTTTAAAAACATGAAAAGGAAAAAAATCTCTGGTCAGCACTCTCTGTTTCAGGTGTTATACAGCCAACAGAATGTTTGCAGTGAATGGAAAAGCAGTAAATGTTCCTGAAATTCTTTGCTGGGTGTTTTTGTTGCCATTCTAGGTGATTCAGGAAATCCTTGCATTTATTGATTTGTTACTGTGATCGAATCCAGCTTGATAATTCTAGTAATTTCTCAAGCAGTTACTTTGGTTTTGAATTTTAACTGGTTTAGATATTTTTTACTTAGAGGTTTTCAGTGTCTCCGTGGAATCTACAGAAAGAGAAGCCTGTTCAAACCCACCTTAAAAATATTTGGTACATAATACAACATCTCAGTGCACATACATCAGAAAGTTGAAGTGATGGGTGTTTTTTGCATTAGAATAAATGATGAGAACAGAAAGCAGACCTTGCATGAACTTCTAAGTGGTTTTAAAAAGTAGCAGTGCTCTCCTTTAGCTTTATAGTCAGACGTCTATGTCTGTTTTGGGTATCTTGAAAATAAACATGAATACTTAGTTTATATTCTTTAATCCTAATATTTCATTTTATCTTTTTAAAGGCAATTGTATTTGATGATTTACAAAAACCTGATAACAGTTGGACAGCAAGGTAAGCTAGTTTACTGTTAGAATCATGTTATTTATCATTAATAAATAGGTGAAATGACTTGATACGTGTAACTGAATTGTACAGTAATTGTTTCAATGTTGCAAGGAAATGTTTTACAGCAAACAAGAACACACTTAAATGGAAATGTACTGCAAACAAGGCTGTAGAATTACCAGTAGGTAGTTGGGACAGGCAAGAGTTACAGCACGGGCTTGGATATCATAAAAAATCTTATTTTAGTGTTCCTGAACAAAGCTAAGCCTCATACACTTTTTCTTACTCACCCACCCACCAAGCCTTGAAGACATATTGGGAAATGCTTGTTAGATTTGTTTAAAGAAGCCAGTTTGAGAAAACATGTCTTGAAACTGACATGTCTTAAACTAATCCTAGTTAATGTTAACTACTGTTTGTCAGTTTAAATGACGTGGCAAAGTATGGTTAACTAAAAGTAAAGGCTTCTGAATTCTTTCTGGGAAAGATTGGGTGAGCCTAAGGCTTGTCAAGCTCATTCCAACATTGCCACAGAGTACTAACCAGTGTAGAGTTTTGGCCACTGCAACAGTTGATAGATGAGAAAAACCATTTATCCATCACCAACTTAAGCTCATGTAAACTCCTCTTCTGTGTCTTAAGTAAGCTGTTCCATCTGAAACAGATTATTAGGATAACAGTCTGCCTGATTATTGCAATTTAGCATAGGGAGGAACTGCTGTGTAATGCAGTTTTTAAAAACCAGACTTACCTTGGGTTGGTTCAAGCAAAATAGGATTTATTTGTTAAAATCTTATAAACAAGACACTCATAAGAGAAGCAAATGTCTGGTGAACCTAAGCTTGCAGAGTGTGCCTGCCAGTGTGCAGTTCTCACCATATAGCTCACATGTCTGAATGTATGCATGACCTGTCCTGGCAACCGTAATCCTTTCCAGTCCCAAATTTTTGATCGCAGTATTGTTAAGCAGTATTGTTAGGCAGTGGAAGATAGGAAGGCCTGGCGAGCTCTGGTCCATGGGGTCACGAAGAGTCGGACATGACTGAACGACTGAACAACAACAATTGTTAATTCTGTAATAGTGGATTTTAAAATGATGACACTTGAATAAAACTTAAACTTAAGATTTATCTTTGTATGGAAAAAATGAGTTTGTTTGTCTAGGCACTTTTTGTTACACAAATATTTTGAGATGCAATTCAGCATCTGTTATTAGAATTTTTAGCAAATTTAGAATTGTAGTTTATTAATTCTTTTTTAAATGTATATTTAAAAATTTTGTTGACTCCCGATGTATATTTCTTTTGAAGACTCTTATAATGTTAACACCTCTGTGAATCAGTCAAGGTGCCAACTAGAAAATGGAAATACTCTAAAGGTAATTTTAATTACATGGTACATTCTTATACTACTTGTCTTTCAACTCTGGATCCGTGAAATTGATCTCTGTGTGGTGTTTCATTTATCTAATCTTTTCTTTTGAGCAGGAATTAGTGCAAGAATCAAGTGACACCCCTGCATCTAGAAGGAGGGCACACAGTGAAACAGGTAGGATGAGGCTTTTGTTGAATGCATTTGAATGAATGCATTTTGTTGAATGATAATAGTGTGCATATTTCAGTCTATTAGTTATACTGCCAGATAACACAAAAAGTTATAAGTTGGAGAGGGAAGGTGGATAAAATGTTCTTTGAGTGTTGGTTTGAGGCCTCAGTGGAGGTAGAAAATTTCCTAGCTCGAAAACTGGCCACACCAAACCAATAACAATTAGACAGAAGATAAAACAAAGGAAATAAAAGCTATTTGGCTACAATTAATACAAGTAAGAAATTTGGCAAACCAATTATATCAAAGACACGGACCCATGAGAACACTTACAGAACTCGAACAATACAGTGTAGAAAAGGATCAAAATAAAAGGAAGGAAATAACTTCAATTATATATAAACATTTGGTTGAAAAAGCATTTCTTAGGGGTATGGGATCTAAAGTAGCCTGGGAAACAAATTTAAATATTAGTATATCTGAGAAAGAATGGATGGGAATATAGAATACATATCCTTACAAATCAATATCAGCTAAAGCGAAAGAAATTGTGTTAAAAGTAGTTCACAGATGGTATTGGTATCCCACAAAATTACATAAAATTAATCAAGACATTCCAGATAATTGTTGGAGGAATTGTGGAAGCAAAGGCACACTAGAACACATGTGGATCTCTTGCCCCAAAGTGGGAGCATATTGGCAGGAAATAATTAAATGGATCGAAACCTTGTTAAAACAAAGAATAATTATAAATGAAGCTTTACTATTAATTTCAATATTTAAGGATGGGACTGAAAAAATATCATATAAAGACTTAATAGCAAATCTGATTGGTGCAGCAAGAGCTGAAATTGCAAAAAACTGGAAAAATGCTCAAGATCTCTCACTACAAAAATATGTGAACAGAATCTGGGAAATGGCCCTTATGGAAAAGTTGACCTATCAGATTAAAATATATAGAGGGGAAATAAAACATGATACATTTATGAAAACCTGGAAACCTTTATTAACTTATGGAATTAGCACAAAAAACTAAGAATGTGTTATGGGGAATAATCTTTACTGCTGGAATGTAAAATTTTAAAAGAATTAATTTATTTGTGTGTGTGTGTGTGTCACAATTAACTGTTGGAAGATGAATTAGTGGGTGGATTTTGAAATGGATATTGGTCTTATAGAATGTATAAATAATGAGATGCTATTAACTTGCCTTGTAAATAAATTTTTAAAAAAATACCAAGCCAGTTAACCAGCATGGCTGTTTTCTTAAAACCTACCTCCTTTTATCTGTTGTTCTCCAAACAAGCAAAGCACATGAAAACATAAGGCAACACTTCCAGCCATGACATGTGCCTCCAATGTCCAGCCTTTTCTGTGTCAGCTTCTCATCTGTTTGAAATGCTGTTTTTAAATCCTGAAATGCTATTTTGGGATTGCATAGGCATCTCCTTATTATTGTTGTCACAACATAATCATAGAATTTCTCAGATAGGAACTGAATTCAGCCCTTCCAAAAGTTGCAGTGCCACAGGGAATTGCAGATCAACATATCCCATTCTGTTATGCTGACACTTCAAATTCAAGCTGAGAAATCGTAACATTTGTGTGGCTTTTAGCAGAAGTATCAACTAAGTGGAACACAGCTTTCGCATGCATTTTTTGTCCTGCTCTGTATATACCATAGGCCAGATTCTGCATCTTATTTTGTCAAGGGAGCCCGTTACTTTAGATTCCTGACACGGTCTCACTGAAGATCAGATTTAACTAAATTGGCCAGTATCCTTATGAGCTTCTACCGAATGCAAGCAGAGAAGGGGAGTTAACCTTTGTAGAGACTGCTACTTGCACAACTAGCAGGAGGCCAACCATGGCTCGACAACTTTACATTGAGTGGAAACTCAGTTGGAGTCTGGCATTTTCACTTATTATAAAAAACAGTTTATAAAAGGGAATAAGTATACGTTACAAAATACAGCACTTCTCAGTGGGCTCCCAGTGGGATCTTTGTGAATATTAACACCTAATGCAGACATCTTACGCCTTCCCATCATTTGTAGTGTGGAGACCTGAATGTTCACAAAGGGCACAGTGACAGAAACCTGTAGCCCTCATGATTTTCTGACGTTGGGAGCTGTGTATGGCAGAGAGAAGAAACAAGAAACCCTAGGACACAATCTTGGCTTGCAAAACGTGTACTAATGATTTGCTACATGTCCCTTATCCTGCAGAAGAAACTGTCTCGGAAGGGGCAAATGATGAAAGGCAGAGAAAACGGCACAAATCAGACAGCATTTGCCTTACGCTCGATGACAATCTTTCATGGTGTGTAGCAAGCGACTTCTATGGCAATCAAAGCAACGGCAGCAGTTCCACAGACTCGCCCTCAAGTCCAGTAAGTACAGAGGAGCTTTTGTGAGGGGGAAACATTCTGTAAATTGTTAGAACAGCTTAGAGGTTTTCTGAACAGAACAGTTACTGTCTGGTCAGATTTTACTGCTGCAAGCTGTACTCGAACTGCTTGTAAAGCTTGTCAAGTCTGTGAAAAGGAATGGACCCTTGTCTTCTCCATGACATGTTTGGGGCTTTTTGTGTGTAGATCTTCCTTTCAACCCTGTTCCCAAGGTAACATAAATGGGAGCAGAAAATGGAAAATTATATGTTAAAAAGCCCACAAACAGTTAATCAGTACCTTTAACGGGGCCAGCAAAATATTGGAGAGGGGGCAGGAAGAAAGGTAGAAAGATGAGGTTTGGAGCTTGTTGGAACTCTTAACATGTTTTTCTTATATGCGCTTGAAGTCAGTCTTGCTCTTTCTCTCTTTCTCCTTACTAACTGATACTAGGTTGGTTGCCTAATTAAAGTATTACATTAATTGTGAACCATGTGTTCAGATTTATTCTTTTATGGATGATAGGGCAGATCCATGACCAGAAGGAAGGCTTCTCACTTTCTGGTTGACATTCTGTTCTTAGTTCATCTGTTCTGTGTGAACGCCATCCCTTAGTGATCTAATACTGGTCCTTTCTGCTAGATTTCCTGGATTCTTTTTTAAATTTTTAAACCATATTTTTAAAATTATTTTTGTAAGCCATCTTATTTTGCTCACTGCTTTATTTTGATCCAAAAGAAATAATATTACATTGTGTGTTTAATGTGTATAAGCTGATACAATTGAAATGGCTCGGAAGGCTGGTTTCTAAAAGCTTATGTAATGCCCCAGGAGGTAACTATTAAGACATGGAACCATCCATGTAGGATTAAAGCCAGTGTTACTCTTTAATAGTCAAGAGTATACTTGCATGCCACTGCAGAGTATCTTGGCCCATGACACGACAATCACTTTTGCTTAAAAACATCAGTGATGCTCCTTAGTCTGCCATGTACTCAATGTCCTAATAATATTTGGAACTGTTTGTGAAGGTGTGTGTCCCAGCCTGATGTATGATTGGCTATTCCTTTCACCAGATGAATTCAATAAATAATAGGAACATCCTAGAAAGCAGGAAGCTTCCGTTTAACATTGAAATCTTCATTTAACAACAAAGAGGGACTGAAGAGATTAGAGTCTCTGAAAGTTCCCGCCTCTACCAAAAAATCAGGTTCCCGTACTGGTTTTCAGTCCAATTTGTGTGTGTGTTGTGTTGTTACAGTCGTGACGGACTCTTCGTGACCCCATGTCCATGGAGTTTTCATGGCAGGAATACTGGAGTGGTTTTGCCAGTTCCTACTCCAGGCGCCTACAGCACCTGGTATTCCCTGGTGGTCTCCCATCCAAGTACTAACCAGGGCTGACCCTGGTTAGCTTCCGAAATCAGGCAAGGTTGGATGTCCTTAGGGCATCTAGGCAACTCTCAGTCCAATTCAGGTTCTCTTAAACCTGACCCTGATGGGGCAGTTGATCTTCAGGGACCCCTGCTGTCCATAACAATCCTGGGTTGAACGCTCCTTCTTCCCAATCCATCCTCTTACTCGTCTGTCCTCCTCTTGAGCCCTGAACGTTTGGGCTCTCTCCTGTTTCTCCCTCTCTACCTGGGCTCTTTCCTCCCAGATCTTTTGCTTCCAATTCTGGAGTTTCTTTCTCATTCCAATATGCGGCTCCTTCTCTGTCAGCTCTATATCTGCTGTCCGCCTCTTCTCAGGGCATCATCACTCTCTCCCACTTGTGGGTCCATTGGTGTTCCAGCCAAACTCATTTCCAGCTACTACTCTCCCTGCTTCTGACACCTCCTCATATTCCTCCGCCCTTTTTTCTTGTCCAATCACTGCCTCTTCCTTTCCCTGTCTTTTTTTTTTTACTCCTTTCCCCCTCACCTTCTGTCTGCATTTCCTCCAATTGCCATCCTGCTTTATCCACTTCTGACTGCATCACACCGGGATCCTCTTTTACTGCCTTTTTGTCTCCTCCGACTTCCCTTCTGTCCTCCTGTGGTAGTCCTGGGCCTACAGGCCAATTGGGGGAGGGGGGAGACAGCGCTCTGGCGGAGTACTCCCCCAATCTGCCAGATTCACCACACTGTGCCAGAGGATTTCCTGTTCTTATTGCTGTACATAGGTGGGGAGGGATAAGGTCCTTCACTTTTATTACTGCATGGATAGCCTTTTAAACACAAATACAGGAGTGGAATTTAAGCCTGTCTTTGTAGCAATGCCTATTATATATTAAGAACTGCCATAAGCCTGTGGCAGTTCAAATTTTGGCATCTTAATGTCCATATTAGAGGAGTTGTTGATATTAATATGAAACTCTTCATATGAGAAGGTTTGTTCATTTGGTTCAGAAATTAATATAAACAAATTAATTGCATAGATTTTTACTAGAGTAACCCAGTCCCAGTATTGGAGCATGCTTATTTCTGTTACTTCAAGCAACCCTCTTGTCATTCATGTGCATATCACATTAATATATTCTATATAAGTATGCAATGCTCCCTTTGTGGATCTAGAACCTTTTTAATTGCATTGCTCTTATTCTAGTCACAAACATGGTCAAGCGGTTTTCTTTTCCCTCTTTTAGGATCAGAATGGCAGTTTGAGTGACTGGTTAGATGATGATTCAGTTTCAGATCAATTCAGCGTTGAATTTGAAGTTGCATCTATTCATTCAGATGACTACAGCCCCAATGAAGAAGGGCTTGAGCTTACAGATGAGGATGATGAGGTATTTTAAATAAAAAATATGCATGTAGAAAGTACTACTACCTGGCTGGAATCCAGATTTAGTCATGCAGAGGGTGGAACCATTACAAAAATTAGAATAATTCCATTGATTCCAGTAGGTTTAAAATATGGATCTAGTTCCCCTAATTTAGATTGTCACAGCTGAGTCAGTCTGTGTCACTAATCAGTCTGACAGCTTTAAAGGTCTTCCCCTTGCTACCCTTTTAAGCTAAAGGAACCTAGAATTGAACTGGGACTTTGTAGCGCAAGGTATACCCTCTACCATAGGACATGTGGCCTGTGAGCCCCCTTTAAGTATGATTAGTCCATGCTATTTCACGGCCTTCACAGAATCTGAGATACATTGGGAGAAGAGGAAGAGACTTTTAGTTTCCTGGTTATTCCTCCCCTCCTCCTCATGTCCTCTGGAAGTTGAGTCATGGCAACCAGACCTGGGGGGGGGGGAGGGGGGAGAGAAGTCAGTTTGCCATGACTCATCTTCCAGATACCCTCACCAGGATGACTGAGAATCTTCACAGGCTCCCTTAGATGTTGTTTCTTTCTGAACATCCATGCCTGTTAAAGCAAGTTAAATAAAAAATATCTCTGCCAGTCTGAATATATAGTTTCTTCAGATACAGAGATGTTTCTGGTATTTCCAAAATAGTCACAAGACCCCAATACTACATACTGTCTCATTTGGAGAAGCCATATTCAGGTCCTCGATGGATCAAGTCATTTTAAAGATAGAAGGGACTAGAATATTTTCATCCAGAATATGGGATCCAGGTGTCTCTTATTCAGTGTTCAGTGAATGCTTTCTAAAAACCTGGATTTCAAATAAACTACCGTATACTGAAAACATGATGGTGGCTGGATTTAGCCATCTGGAGCCAAAGATTGGAAGTTCATTTTCCCACTGTGCCTCTTGCATGTAGAGCCCGCTTGTGTGGCCTTGGGGATGAACAGTGTGGTGTAGTGGGTAGAGTGAAGGACTGGGACTTAGGAGATCTCTTTGAACCCCACTAGCTATGGAAGCTTGCTGGTGGGCTTGGGGTGGGGTGGGGTGGGGTGGGGACTGGTAAAGTCACTCCTTAAATATCATGCATCTTAAAAGCACTATAAGGGTCATTCTAAGTTGGTTTAGACTTGACAAGACATAACACATGCATCTAAATGTTAATCGGAAGGTCAATATTTCCTTCCATCAGATCTATCAAGTGACTATATATCAGACTGAAGACAGTGATGTGGATTCATTTGATGATGATCCTGAGATTTCTCTAGCTGTAAGTACGTTTTTGGCTTGGTACAAATTGCAGTGTGCTCTTCAGGTCCCAAGAACAGGTCCACTTTCCAATCCTCCAGTTTATAGCAAAGCTGGTTCATTAAATTAGAGACATACACCATCCCCCTAAAAATACCATCCATGGTGTTTTTTACCTAAAGGATGGAATATTTGGATATCTTGTGATCACCTGCCCACCCCTCACCCCGCCACACACACCCCAGCCAGCTACCAGAGGTCAAGTATCTACGAGCATCTTGTACTTTATCTGGAATAAATTCAGCTCTGGGCCTTTGATATCTTTGTCTCCTGCTGAAACTTCATGAAACTACGGGCTTGCCATCACGTGTAAATGATTTCTGTGGTGCAGGTTAGGGTGCAGTCCCAGAAGATTGCAAGACTAGCCATGGGGCATGCTTTCAGTTTTAGGACCCAATTCCGGATGGATCAAAAGGGGCATTTGAGAATATTATCCTCCATTGAAATATTGTGGCCACCTTAAACACTCTGTACTGTGTTTTGGCCACTGTACTGTATCTTGCCTATCAAAATCCGTTTGCTTAATACTGCTTTTAGGGTCTGAGGATCTATCAGGAATTCCAGTAACTTCCGTCTTAATGTATAATGCTAATGCAAGCCAGAAAATCCATCCTAGAAAGGAGGGATATTTGAACGATAGCTTTTGCCCTCTTGATTCAGTCACATTTATATTTGTGTGTGTGTGAAATATGTAGCCCCTTTTCATGTGCCCTCCAAACTCGTGTAACACTAGCCCACACCGACCTGTTGACCCAGTATTAAAGAAGAAAACATGTCATAAGCTTATGTGTAGTGTTCATGCTTTCTGTGGAGTATAGCAGGATCATGAAAAGGACTGGTGAGCTAGCTATGTGGTCCATACAGCCATCCCATGCATAGTTGAGAAGAGGATGGTTCGGGATATTAGAGTGTGCTTATATCACTTTTACAGTACTTGTGTCTCTGTGGAGAGGGGGGTTGAGACAAAATAGTTAATTTGGATTTCTCTTTAAATGTGGGTTTCATGGCTATTAACTATTTCCTTTCTAATTTACTGAAGGACTATTGGAAATGTTCAAACTGCAATGAAATGAACCCCCCTCTTCCACGGCATTGCCCCAGGTGCTGGGCTCTTCGGGAGGACTGGCTCCCTGATAAGACAGGGAAATCGAAAGAGAGCCAACTTGAAAGTGGTACTCCACTGGAACCTGAGAAAGCCACGCCACTGGATCCGGAGGAGGGTTTTGATGTGCCTGACTGCAAAAAAGGGAAAATGGATGAAGAAGGCAAAGAAGCAGAACAGAGCTCCGAGTCTCAGGAAAGTGAGGCCTATTCTCAGCCATCTACATCTAGCAGCATGCTTGGTAGCAGTCAGAGGGAATCTGAAAAGGAAGACACTGAGGACAAAGACAGAAGCCCGGAATCCAGTCTACCTCTCTCGAGTATAGAACCTTGTGTTATATGCCAAACCAGACCAAAAAATGGTTGCATAGTACATGGAAGGACAGGACATCTCATGTCATGTTTCACGTGTGCCAAAAAACTGAAGAAACGGAACAAGCCCTGTCCAGTCTGTCGGCAGCCGATTGAAATGATAGTGCTGACTTATTTTTCCTAGCTGGGATGCAAGCAGTTTTCAAGGATTTCTATACACTGATGCAGGATAAAATATTTTGGAAGTTTATGGAAGTGTGCTTTTGTTTTTCAGCAGAGTCTTAAACATTGCACTGGAATTTTAGTTGAACCATAATGTTATTAAAATCCTTTTCACAAATAACCTAAACAGCAAAGTGTATTTATGTGTAAGAACAGATTAACCCAAAAGTACTGTGTAGTGACTATAGTGCTCATGGGTGATAAACTTTTTAAATGAAAGTAAACTTGTATTTCAGATCATTTTATATATATATTTGTACAGATGGCTTTCTAGACCACCATAGAGTTTAAAAATATTAGCTGTGAAATTGTGGGTGTTCCTTTCCTTTCCATTGTGAATTATTTTTTTCCCATTGTACTTCACCTGGGTGTCATTCAACAATCCACAAGAAACTCCAGCTCCAGACAGAGTTGGAAACTAATGAACATGTCATGGAAAAATCTTACTACCACTGTCAGTGCATCTTATAACCAAAGTTAAGGGAAGATAAACATGCTCTTGGGTTTGGACAAGCAGCCCATAGTCTCAGTGTTAAATCTGTCCAGTCACCATTCTAGAGGTACACATGCATTTGCTGGCTATAAAACCCAGGAATGGTTTCAGTGTAGTCTTTGTCACTGAGGGGAGAAAAGGAGTGGTGAACAAAGTCACTTGAAGATGCTGTGGTTCATACTCTTCTGCATTTTGGTGATAAAGTTCTAAAGGCCTATAAAATTTCATTTTTATTTAGGTTTTTCCTCAACATCTATCTAAGGAACTTGGTGTTTTGTTAAGAGTTGTTTCAAAAAGACTTTCTTAGAAGACCTTCTTCCCAACAGGAAGATTCAGAATTCCATTTATCAAGCAAGTAATATCAAAATACAGAACATGTTTGTTTAGCACATCCAGAGAGAGCAAAACATGAACCGTGGCATCCTATACGAAAGCTGTGCAACCTTTGAACCTTATAAATATATTGATGACTAAATATCTGAGCAGCTCTTCAATAAATTTATCAGTTGACTTGTTTTCTGACTCTTGCAGTTGGTTCTCTTGCATATCTTCATCAAAGCTTGTGTTATACTCAAGAATCTACAGCCGAGTTTTAGTTTGCAGTGCCCCTCTGGAAGGCAGCTCCATGTTTGGTAGAGGATAGCTGTTAAGATGATGGACGAGTCCCTGCCCCACTGTATGCTTGGCAAAGGGAAAGGACCAATGTGGGCCACTATCTCAGAAAGCCTCTTGTACAGAGGGAGATTCCTTTATCACCTTCCTGCAGGCTTTGTTTGATTTCAGAAGGTTTGGTTGAGTTAAAAGAGTTCTCCCATTACGTAGAGGTGAAACTCAAAAAATTAGAATATTGTGCAAAAGTTCATTTCAGTAATGCAACTTTAAAGGTGAAACTAATGTATGAGAGACTCATTACATGCAAAGCGAGATAGTCCAAGCCTTAATTTGTTATACTTCTGATGATTATGGCTTACAATTTATGAAAATCCCAAATTCACAATCTTAGACAATTAGAATATTGTGAAAAGGTTCAATATTCTAGGCTCAAAGTGTCCCACTCTATTAAGCTAATTAATAACACTTGCAAAGGGTTCTGGAGCCTTAAATGGTCTCTCAGGCTGGTTCAGTAGGAATCACAGTCATGGGAAAGCCCCGAAAGGAACAGATTGCAAAAGAAGTGGGATGTTCCCAAAGTGCTGTATCAAAGCACATCAATAAAAATTATGTGGAATGGGGAAAGTATGAAAGAAAAGGGTGCACAAGCAGCAGGGATGACCGCAGCCTGGAGAGGATTGTCAGGAAAGGGCCATTCAAAAGTGTTGAGGACTTTCACAAGGAGTGGATTGAGGCTGGAGTTAGTGCATCAAGAGCCACCACATGCAGCTGGATCCTGGAAATTGGCTTCAAATATACTCCTCTTGCCAAGCTGCTCCTGAGCAACAAACAATGGCAGAAGCGTCTTACCTGGGCTACAGAAAAAAGGAACTGGTCTGTTGCTCAGTAGTCCAAAGTCCTCTTTTCTGATGAGAGCAGTTTTTGCATCTCATTTGGGAACCAAGGACCCAGAGTCTGGAGGAAGAATGGAGAGGCACACAGTTCATGATGCTTGAAATCCAGTGTGAAGCTTCCACAGTCTGTGTTGATTTGGGGAGCCATGTCGTCTGCTGGTGTTGGTCCACTGAGCTTCATTAAGTCCAGGGTCAATGCAGCCGTCTACCAGGAGATTTTGGAGCACTTCATGCTTCCTTCCACAGACGAGCTTTATGAGGATGGTGACTTCATTTTCCAGCAGGACGGCACCTGCCCACACTGCCAAAAGTACCAAAACCTGGCTCAATGACCATGAGATTACTGTGCTTGATTGGCTAGCAAACTCGCCAGACCTGAACGCTATAGAGAATCTGGGGCATTGCCAAGAGAAAGATGAGAGACATGAGACCGAACAATGCAGAAGAACTGAAGGCTACTATTGAAGCATCCTGGTCTTTCATAACACCTCAGCAGTGCCACAGGTTGATAGCATCCATGCCATGCCGCATTAGGCAGTTATTGATGCAAAAGGGGCCCAAACCACGTACTGAATACATGTGCACACTTACACTTTTCAGAGGTCCAATATTGTTCTATTTACAATCCTTGTTTTATTGCTTTTGTGTAATATTTGAAATGTCTGAGATTGTGAATTAAAGTTGCATTATTGAAATAAATGAACTTTTGCACAATACAGTATTCTAATTTTTTTTTAGTTTCCCCTGTATGTAATAGGCTGCTGCCAAAACTGCAGCCAAGAAGGCTGAAGGGGAAGGGGATTCTTCTCAAAGTAGAGACTGGTAACTTGTAATTTCTCTTCCTTATTTCTGTTAAAAATGCTGGTGGCCAGTCTTTGTACAATCCCAGTGTATTGCTACTGGATTCTATACCTTATAGACAGGATTTTTGAATTGTCAGAACACATAATTGATGCTGTTTCTTGAATTGGAAAGACTTGTCTTTGATCTCCAACTTGGACCGGAACCTTAGGCTTGCTTCCTATATTCTTTTTTTTCACACCCACTCCTTTAGGATCATACAATTCTGGAGGACATGAAGTAAATAGTGGGGAAGTGGCTAAAGTGGCTTAAATTAACCAAATAGCATTTTCTTTTTTAAAAAAACACAATTGAATTTAGTACAGTACAGGTACTTCAGTTTTCATGGATTGGCTTTTCCCCCTTAGGGACAGGAATGAAATACCCATCTTTCCCCACCCTCTGATTTAATACCACCTGTTTATAGAATTAAAAAGTAATACCTCTTCATATATAGAAAAGGGAAGTTCATGTTAAGATCCATAACATTGTTTTTAAAATATGGGGAATTGCCTAAAAGAAGAGTTTGAGAGCCCATCTCTCTGTAGTGCAGAACATTTAATGTTTATTCCCCCAATGTGCATTCACGTGTATTATCTACTTTAGATTTTCTCAGCTGTTCAACCTGCATTCTCCCTCACCAGTGCCTGTGCAATCTAGGGCTAATGGCAGTTTCACTCCAACAGAATTTGGAGGGTCACAATGTGTAAGCCTAAACTAGAGCTTATTGCAATGCTAGTCACTGAGCGGGAGCAAGAGTCTTCTGGCCAGCTTGCTCTCAGAGATAAATAGTAAACTATTCCAAACGGCAAGAAACCAATACGGAAGGCTGGAACTTCTTTTCCTTTTTCAGGACTAACTCTGCTAGTTTCTTTCTCCAAAAACTGGACTTGTGTGAACAGAAAGTGTTCAATTACTTTGAACATATGTGATCATTTGTATTTAATTTTCACCAGTGACAAAATACATGCATATAATATGAAACAGGTCTTGTTAGAATAGTTTCCGTGAACCTGTCCTGCTCTTTTACTTTAACCAGTAAAAACTTGTGTTATTCTTACTGTTATTTTAAGCCTAGGCTAGACCTAGACTCATCACACAAGAGGCTCCAATATCTGCACCTCCCTTCTCAGACTTAAGATCTTGCTTAAGATATAACAAGAATGATATAGATGGAGGTACTAAAGGTGTTGCTTAGTCCAGATTCCAAAACTTAGACCAAGGTCACCTAGTTCACAAAATGAAAAACCTCAGAAATGAAGATAATTAAGAAAAAAAACCTAGTAGGCAGCAACTACTTTGGCCCAAGCACAATGCTTTCACATCCCGTCAAAGAGTAATACGGAGTATGTGCAATTATATTGAAATATCCACTATTTATTGTCTGATTGTGTAGCCCAGTTTTAAATCTTAACATGTTCTGAAACAGCCAGTTAAATTACTTAAAAACACACACACACACAGAGAGAGAGAATTTATCTGAACACTTCATATAAAATGTAGATGAAAATCAAGGTGTTGACTGTTGGTTTCAGTGTGGCCGATGTGTTTTTACGATAATCTAGAGAATAAAGTGGCTTCATAGGACATGAAGCCATTTCTCTTCTGCCAGGCTTTTCAGTGGGAAAAACGAAATCATGCTGCAAGGCACTGAAGTTTGCTGCGCCATTGGGTATATAGACATCATGTAGGAGTGACAAAAATCCAGGTATGGTTGCCTAGAAACAAATAGAGTGCGGAACATATTAAACCGTTTGTCAATGTGAGAACACAATCCTTTTAGTTTCGCAGTGGATAATGAGAAGCTACCTGATCCTGACTTCCAGCAGTTCCATATATCGGAACATCTATCATACCCCCCCCCCCCCCTCAAGTTCACACCCTGGACACTGAGCCATCCCAATGGATGTGCAGAAGTATATTGTCAATGCGTGCCATCCCCTGTGTATCTTGGCCACATTTCCTGGAACAGATGATTCGCAACGCTGAACAAGAAAACGTACGTTAAGTTTATAGGAGCCAGGCAGCAGCAGAAGATAATATTCTCCATTTCTGTGGGTTTTATAAGGACATACGTGCTGCCTTCCTGTAGCTTCCACAATCACATCTGGAATAGGTGTCCCGTGCTTATCCAATACACGTCCTTTCACACCTATGAGGCAACAAAAAATGGATAAGCAGGGATGCTTTGCATGGATCTCATTGCATGACTGGAAGAACGCGGCCTTAGCTGATCCCAGTTTATTAACATATCGGGTAAAGGCAAAATAAAGATACGAAATAAGGAAGACAAAAATGTTATGCCACCTAAAAGACTTAACTGCTATATTTTGAAGGTGAGATTTCGCTAACAACTCCACTTCCTCTGACCTTAAACATTCAGTTGCTATTGTGTGTGTGTGTGGGGGGGGGTGTCTCTGGCCTGAAATGCTCACGTGGACTAACATGGCTACCTTTTCTAAAGCCACCGTTTATCAAGATCTGTCTGCCTCCTAATCAGAAAAAAAAACCTAGAACAGGGAATATGCAGACCTAAAGCACCATGCTATAAAACAATATCTAGTTTTAAATTAAATTAAATTAAATTTTAAATTATATAATTATGTACAACTGGTCTAGCAGTGTTTAGGGTCGATCACCTGTGATCGACCCTAAAAACAGTGTGTCCCTGGGCGTGTATAGATTTCCCCCCCTTGCAAACCACAGGAGGGCAGTGCTGCTTCGTTACATCCCAAACGAACAAGGGGAATTGTTCTCAACATGGCTTGGGACCTGAATACCTGGCAGAGCGGATCTCCCAGAGGTCAACTGAGGCACGACCCACCAGAATGTCGCAGGCACTCTCACTTTGGGTGGCCACCCCCAGGGAGGCTAGGAAATTGGTAACCCGAAACCAAGCCTTCTCTGAGGATGGCCCCGTGCTTTGGAACCAGCTGCCTAGTAGTGAGTTGCGCCTAGCACAGTCCCTGCCTGCCTTCAAAAAAGCATTAAAGACCTTGCTTTTCCGAGAGGCATTTGGCAACCTTTAGTTTGTGTATGTTTACTTTTTTTTGCTTTGATTTGTTCTGCTTTGTGAACTACTGCCACCATATTTGCCGATTACTCTTATTACTTTTATTTTTATTTTTTGTAACATTATTATTCTGATCTTTTTTTATTGTTCCTGTGTTTGATTCTTGTAAACCACCCAGAGTTCCATTGGAAGACGGGCAGTATAAAAATATATAAATAAATAAATAGATAGATAGATAACAGACAATGCACAACCTACGTTGCAGCTACCTTACACTAAGGCTGCTTTTACACAACCCCTAAAATCTGCTGGCAGCTTAAATGCAGATCCCCTCAACGTGGTTTTTGTTCTGTTTCCCGTGTTCCCGCCTCCCGCACTCTGATTCTATTGCTTCTGTCTGCAGTGAGGGGAGAGAGAAAAAAATACAGGCTCACCTCCGCTTGCGTGGGCAGCAGCTAATTGTTCCAGCCCATTAGGATTCCTGTCTGTTAAAAGTGGGGGGGACCCAACAAAAACAAACAAAAAGTGGAGGACGGCCAGGCATGCAATGCTTTAAAACAGCAACAAGGAACAGCAACAAGGATGTTACCTCCTCCAGACCAGGTACTTGTAAAATGCGCTGGGGCATGCTGAAGTGGGGGTGGTCGTACTTTATTTTTTTTTATATTCCGCAGCTGGTGGGGAAACAATTTTATGCTCTGCATCTGCGAGCATTTTGCTGCGGATTTTAGGGGTCGTGTAAAAGCAGCCTAAGAAAACAGGGCTGAGCATCTCCAAACAACCCTATCAGATGTGGTCTGTCAATTGGTCTTTCAGTCCTTTTTCTTTTGCCACATTCCACAAGATTTCAGACAGAACATGAGGTCCGATACACTGCGTTAGGCCGGTGCAACTTACCAAGATGAACTTGTTTAATGTATTCAATCAGAGCCATTTTGTTGTCATTCCAGAAGGACGGAAGCTCTTCTTTTGGTGGATATTGGCAACAGGATAGTTCTAGTGTAATTTCAAAGCACTGTCCCCAGATGTAATTGTAATCCTGCATCCCACCTTAAAAAGTAAATGTTTGAATATACAGTTTTACTGTATTGCTACTTAAAAATGAATGGAGACAGGGATAAGAGATAGAAAAAGAAAGAAAGACCCTCCAAAACTCCTTTTCCAGCAGCCTTAGCTATTTGCCCTGAGTTTGTCCTTCCCAGTCCTGGGTTGCCTCTAAGGAGGCACTTTTGTTAGCGAAATAATGTCTGAGGAGCCTGCCTGCCAGTTAGCAAGTCATCCCTGGACCAGCTCTGCAGCGGCCACCACTATGTTCTGCTATTATTCCCTGGTCGAGTTCTTTACTGTCTTCCACAGTTGCATAAAACAAAACAAAAAAAGCCACTTGTTATTACACTGATTCCACTTGTTATCCATGCACACACAAACACACACATTCTTCAAACAGAGCTTAGAAAAACTACGCTCTGAAGTACAGTTCCTAGGTGTTTGGTAGTTCTATGACACAAAAAGGTAACTTTTCCAGTCTGTGTCTTGGAGTCATTTTGAGTGGGAGAGCCCCAAACATGGAATCTACTTGCAGTAAAATAAATAAATTAGATTGTATTTTTTTTAAAAAAAAAACCTGAAGAGACATATATACATGTTCAAGGCAGGAGACGCTTTTCATCTCACCTTTCTAGTCACCCATTTCAGACCACTTCTAGTTAATTATTTGTTATGAGAAAGTGGGCTTTTTCAGTGGGCAGCCCTGGTCTTTGGAACAAATTGCCAGTTGACATCCGCTTAGCACCATCTGATCCCTTCTTCTTCTTCTTCTTCTTCTTCTTCTTCTTCTTCTTCTTCTTCT